>CP092884.1:3102983-3259890 GCA_030710605.1 Cordylochernes scorpioides | reverse complement strand
GAATAGGGAAAAAAATAGCTTTTGTGGGCAAAAAGTTTATTTTTTATTTTGATGTTTTGCAAGCTTCCAAGCAAACTTTGCTCTATAAAGGGCAATAATGCTATTATATATGACAACAAAATAATCTTTTTACAAAAAAATAGGTGAAAAGAAATGTTATTGGTGTATGCTCGCACGTGCATTTCTTTTCACTTATGTTGGCTAAAATATTATTTTTTGTTGTATATAATAGTATTTGCTCGTTGGGGATCAAAATATTCTCGAAAACTTGAAACACCTCAAAATAAAAGATAAACATTATGACTAAAAGTTAATTTTATCGTATTCATATAATTTCTGGGAAAATATTGCTTACCTGAAAGTCATTCTATTTAATTTTGAAACCTCAAAGGTAAGGAAGTTGATTTATCAGTTATTAGTTGTGTGATCCAATGATGGAAATGAACGGATTCTACGCTTGAAGAAGACAGTCATCTTATGTTGCCATGTTCCAAAGAAAATGGCGTCCTCCCATGATTCTCTTTACATACCTTTTCTACAAATAACTAATTGATTGAGACAAACGGCGATCTATTAAATATGTTCATATGAAAAAAGGGCGAACCTGGATCTGTGAAATAAAAAAAAAAACATTTTTTTCTCAAAAATATTTCGAGATATTTCTCTTTTTTATCATTATGCAATAAATTGATAAAGAGGGAGCAAATCTCTAGATAAATTTTTCTCTTTCATAGATCCAGGTATATCTTTTTTTATATAGCTAATCGATGTTTTGTTTTAAATTTAAAATATGGCGTTCAAAACTCACTGTCAAATTATATATTCATCATTGGAATGATAACAAAATGAATATTTCGATAATCATACAATATATTTATATTAGAAGTTAGAAGGCGCCCGTAATTCTATCTTCTTTTCAAATTGAGATGTTAGTGAGACGGTACATATCCAATTGGAGAGGAATTTGTAAATTCAATATAGTAAAATATACAGTTGATTACTTTCCATCAATGTTATAAAATAGCTCTAAGATTAAATAAAGGATTCCCATAGCTTCAATAAATACTCTCGGAATATTCTCAATACGCCTAATAGAGCAATTATTTAGACATGCTTGATAAATCAACATATAGAAAATCCCAAGAATAGAATATAGAGTAGTTATATTATTTTATAAGATTACACTATAACTGCTATATCCATTCGTAGACATGTGGTGTACTGCAGTAAAAAAAGTAGCAAACTACTCATCACAATGAATATCATGGTGTGATGTTATCTAGGGATAATAATTTGTAAATAACATTTATTGAGGATTATATAGTGGTTAGGTAGCCGGTATTATTTATTCAGTATAAAATGTTACTTTTTAACGAGGTTCTATGTCATGATACTGGTCTACTTTCTTCTTTAACAGGTTCAGTATTATTCAATTTACGTATTTAATTTAATCTTCTCAAATTCACGGTTGTTCAAAAATTCTGAATATTCAGTAGTTATTCGAATATTAACACTAGTGCACTTCGGTAAATATAAAAGGCTTAGATTACAATAGGATTTTGTTTTAAAAATCTATACCTAGATAACTAATGTTACATTAGTGCATACATTAGTACATATGCAAAAAAGAATATTTTGTATAAAAATATTATATATACCATCAATTTGTTATTGTGATACTCCTGTGGAAGGACTGACAGGTCCGAAAGCTTGAGAATAAAAAAAAAATTGAGCAAGAAACTCAGCCCTGGAGACTTTATTTTCTTTATAATATTATAAATCAGGGAAGAACGTTTATATATTAGGTTTTATCAAATGTACCGTAGGTCATTGGCCATAATTAATCAATATTGTAAAGTTGCTTTGCAACCACAGCCATAGAAATCTCCATAGGACACCTGTCAAGCATCACTGGACTCCGGGGGGACGACCACAGGTGTGAGGGGTTCTCGGAATCTTATCTGCAAATAAGGAAAACGGGACGGTGGCTGACCACTCTCATTATATTTACCTTGGGATAAGTTGTTATATTATCTGACTCTCCCTATAAATACATCTTGTTTATAATTTTATTGAAGAACTAAAAAGTAAATAACTTTTATAATAAATTAACTATTCCCAAAATTTCCCTTTCTTTATTTATCTCCGCGACAATATCAACAGATATGGTGTTGTCCAATCTGTAGGTTGAAACTGATGGAGAATAGCGGCTCCGTCCGTATATAGCAAGAATTATAAAAATTATGAGTGCAGAAGCTTATTTAATTATAATTTCTACCGAATATTCCTTCTTCTGGGTAATGAAAACACTTGTCAGGGTCAAAAAGGAAAGCTCTGGGACCGAGTAAAGAGTATAATTGGTAATTATCTCATCTCACCTATACGGATCATGACAATGGTCAAGCGAATGACATATGTTATTACCATGCGGTTTTGAAAAGAATTTATTCCTCCTTTTATTAAAGAAAAAAAAACTGAAGTATCATCATTATTTTATTATATAATAATGAAATAAAATGCAGGTGTGCTGGTGTAAGCTTATTCTTTAAGCAAGTTTGAACGTTTTGATAAAACCGCGTTTTTGCGATCTGAAATTTTGCTAAAACAATTTATATATCAAAATCCAGCATATGACAATAGCGTGCCATTTTTATATATGGTATCAAACTTAAGCGCGAAATTTTATTCAAAACACTTTCTACTTTTCATACTACCAAAAAACATTTTGCTCAGGGCTTGCTCATCAGTAGTAAACTTTCCAAGCGGTTTCGTCATTTTAATCTACTATATCGCTGTATTAGACAATTATGTTATATAGAGGGTGTTTCTTTTTGAAAGAAAGATTTCAGCGCTTTATTAAAAAATATTTACAATTATTTTTATACCTTTTTGTTGGCTTAGTGTTGAAATTGATCCTTATCAACAGTCCTCAATTGATATTTCCAGGAATTAAGGATTCGTCTTAGAATAGTTTGATCAAGACCATCCCAACAGTCCTTAACTATTTCTAGAGAAAAATAGAGTTTTCGGTTGTATAGATCTAAGGTATGTTTTCAGAAAGTCAAAAACACAAATATCAATAGGAGCCAATCAATAGCAGAAACCTGCAACGATATTGAAGCCCTTTGAGAAACTTTTCTTGCGTTGCTTAACTCCTTTCTGAAAGGTGTTTATTTGAGAATTGGCGTAGTAAATGGCATAGAGTTGGTTGTTATCATTGAGGTAAACCCATGCCTTGTCCAGTGTAACGACATTCTTCCATTTTTCACCTGCCAGGTAGTTTTCATAAAGGGTCTGCTGCAGGTCTTGCGTTCTCGATATGGTGCAACGTGAAAACATGAACTCACGTCTTTTTACATATTTTAAAGTTGGTCATTGTATAAATGTTTCTTTGATAAAGTTGATTCTCTCTGACCACTATTTCCTTTCTTTATTTTTATTATATTTAAAGGTTTTTCATGCACCATTTTTCATAGATAAAAACATTTTTTTGTTTTTATTTGTCGGTCTCATTAAAGAGAACTATGCCCATTGAAGATATTTTATCATTAAAACTGATAGCCTTTTAATGATAAAACAAAAGATAATCTTTGAGAGAAAGCCAACTTTCATTATTAATGGATTCCGATCTATTTTTCGATTATTTAAGATTCGTGTTTTTTGCTCTCTCAATGCCGTATGAGAGGATTAATACAATTCGTTAACGGTTGATCAGAAATGAAATAAGTACTATTTCACCTACCTATATTTGTTTACGCTAAGTCCGATGGAATTTATAGTTTTTCTTTTATTTACCGATGAGTTATTTGATTATATGGATATTACGGGAGATACATACACAAATACTTTACTTAACTCAGTTTTAAATTGTAGAAGCCATGATAATCGTGATAGAGAGTTAGCGACTGTCTTTTACTCTAACCGCACCGCATTTCTACAAATTAAGTATAATTGGCTGGAAGTGGTACTTCTAAGTCTCCTGTTAAAGACCATATTGGCCCGAAAACTCGAAAAATAAAGAGTGGTTAAAAGAGACCTGGATTTATTTTTTATTAGTTAAACAAATGAGCAATTCTACCTTTGCATTTACAAAGTGCCAGAAGCCCACTTTGGTTACTCTTCTTCTTTCTTATCTTCACTCAATCATATTAAGGTATCAAGCTTGTGAAGCTTGAGATTTTTGATGGTGTCTACCCGGGAAGAGTAGAGCTCATCAATGGATGACTCAATACAGTCAATAATGTGTTTTGCGGTTGCAGATTATGAAATGCACTTAGTACATAGTGAGAAAACCCTACAACCAGCTCTAGTTACTTATTTTCACTAGTTGGGTTGTACTTGTATACAAGAATTGAGGGAGGTCAGTAAAGCAGAAAAAAAAAGATCTCATCGCTGGATTAGATCTGGGGTCGAAGCTATCGAAGTCGACGCTGTTCCACTCATCCATCAATTTATATTTTGATGTCAGAAAAAGGAAGAAGCCAGTATCTCCTGGTTGACGACGTAAATAACTAACTTCCTGATTTTTTTCTTCAGGCCTCATCTTATCTGATGTGTTTTGACTGAAATATTGGATGCAGCACTTTTATCAAATTTAATTATCTTGGAACACCAATCAAAAGGCCTCTAAAAATACAATATCTGGATTCAACACTTTTTTAAAGAAACTTCCGTTATAAAAAGACGTCTACCTTTTAAAAGAAATCATTAATTGATTTTTCCAAACTGGATCAGTAGATGGAGTCCTGATTCTGTGATGTGATTTTTTTTTCGATACGAAAATTAATTTGAAAACTCAAAAGAGACTCTATAAAGATATGGTTATATTGAGAAATTTTGTGAATGGGGATATATATGTCGTTAAGATTCATGTAAATTATTTACTCAAAAAGGTTTTATTGTCATTTATCTAATTCTCATATGGAATATTTTAAAGAATTTACACCATTTTTGATGGTTATGTTCTTTTTAAAATATAAAATTATATTATTATAACCATTATAATTTTATTCTAACCATAAAATAATTCAATATATAACAATAATTTAATTAAACAAGTCAATAAGTCTCTGGAGATGAGTTTCCTATTTCTTTTTATTAACAACTCTAGCTTTCGTAGCCCTTCTACGGGAGAATAAATATACAAATATATCACACCGTTAGATAACTGTTATACTTGTATATATACATATATATGTTTTGGCCGGAATTTGTCTATAGGCATTAATATCATTGAGCTGATTATTATTTGCATATTACTTGTTGTTTATTATATCTTGAATGTTCGATTATTGGTTGAATTTTACTTATTATTTTGAAGTTATATTTTCTATTGCAAATTTGAGTTCTATATTATTAAACATTTTTGGGATATAACAATATTTATAGAAATTGAGGTTATCAATAGCAAAAGAGAGAAAAACTTCAGAAAACATCGCTACAATCTTTTAATAGTAATCTTCATTTCCACACATTACCGAAATAGATAAAAGAATAAAGAAATAAATAATATAAAGATTTCTTAAAGAGCAATCGAGAAAGTGGTTGAGAAGTAGTTACAAAAACAGTCAGGTCGTGGAACTCTGCCGACAGAAAAAAAAAAGGTGCTAGCTATTCTATGTAAGAACTTTATTTTGTGACCACATAAAAATAGGGCAACAAGAAAATATTTAGAGAAATAAAATACCCGTAACTTACGGAGGATTAAACGATATATGCTCCGCATTCTGAAAAATTGTAAAAGAAGAAAAATAAATTGAGAAATCGGCAAAAATTTAGAAGTCAGTGGCAAGAAGTTAACGAAAAAGCTTTAAAATTTATCGTGGGCCTCTGTTTTCATCATTTAAAGCTTCTAAAGGATAGGTCCAAAATTTATAAATAGCCTTTCTAAAGTGTCCAATTTTTAGCGAATTTCTGTGTGGACGTCTTGGTGAAGTTTGAAAGTAAATTTCAGTTCTCCAAGTTAACGCTTTATCGAATATTTTTTAATATTTTATTCAATTTGTATATATCATACACAAACTCAAGATGGTATCGAATTAATTAGAGACATATTGAATCTAATTAAGTTATCAAATTTATGGAAGTGCTAAGATTTGATAGGCAATCAATAAAGTGTTAGAAAAGACCTCTAAAATATTTTGATGAGGTTCAACTGAGAAATTTTCCTTCCTTTCCGAGAAGTTGTTAAAATACCCGAGTAGATGTTACAGAGGTTGTAGCCTTCCAGGTGACCTCACTGAGAACAGGTGTGGATTCAAATGTCAACAGAGAGCGTCCTTTATATGAGATTCATGTTATTCTCATGATTTATATTCCCTTGTTATATATTATCCCTGGATGGAGGTAACCCTATTTTAAGTTAAACTATTTAAAAGGATGGGAAGAAGATTTTGAAATGTTTGAACGAAACAAATTGAACAAACAAAGATTTTCAGGTTTAGAATATCATCATTTTTGCGTTCAAACTTTATAATACACAGTTCATAACAAATTACGGAAAATTTAGAAGATTTTTGGAAATAAATGGACCTGTTGATGACTCGAACTGTTACTGTGGCGAGGAAAACCAGGTTCCGAGACACCTACCGTTTTAATTTCCACTTTTATACAGCTTTTTCTTTTTATAGAAAACAGAAAGTTACTAATGTTAAAGATCTGAATGATATTTTGTGAATATAGTAGATAAAATTGCGAGAGTGATTCAATCACTTTTGTAAATATAAATACGTGTATAAATATTTAAAATAATGAAACATATTCTTACCAGGAGCACATGTGCTTTTTAGCTGGCAGAGCGCCATCTAGTGGAACAGAAATCAATAAAAAAATTGATTTAACCTGTTCCCTGATATTTGACCAACCCTTTTTTTTATACATAAAGAAAAGCCATCCACGAAAGCGTTTCGCGCTGTTGGCACTCGTCCGCGTGGAGCAGGCTGTACCACTGCGACCAAAAATATTTTTGATCCCAGAGGCTTCTTGAGAAACAAAAATAAATGGGTATTTAAATATATTTATGTCTCTTTGTCTGACTAGAAATTTTGAAAATTGACGCAATTATCCCTAGAAAAACTATTGTGTGTGGCTTGTCCTGATAATCAGCTTTTGGATTATAAACTGCCGATAAGGGGAAAAGCCATTCATCAAAGTGGCTTGTGTGTTTTACGGGATACGCCGTGATAATCCCGTGTTGAAATTTTGGAGAAGCGGTTTAGGTTTAATGGATATTTACAAATATCTAACTTTCAATAAATATACTTGATTTCAAAAGATATGTTTTTCTGAGGCGCATTTATTAATAAAATTACTCATCTTTGTCCAATCTCTCAATATACAAAATAGTCCAACTATTTCACGACTTTTCTATACGTCTCGTGGAACGAGAAAGAGTTGACGATTCGTCTTTTTACACCTTTGTGAAATCAGGTACGCTGGAAGAGAAAATGGAAACGGTGGAGCGTTTCTTAGGAGACGTGTACAAGATATAACCCTGAAGCTTGGTGGTATTGACCAATGGCAGGGAGTCGGGGCTCAGGAAGGAAATGTTCCTGTCAGGTTCTTGGAAAGGAAAGAAGGATGTGATGTTCTCTTGGTAGAAGGAGGACGGGGCGTGGGAGGCCGAGAGCGACACTTCGTGGAAAGAGGAGTTACTCGTGCTAGAGTCGCGCCTGAACACGTTCGGGGTGTTGAATTTGGGACAACTGAAGGTGTTAACGGCCCTCTTCCTAATGGGAGCAGGGTCCGGGCAGCTGTTCGACAGGAAGACGGGAGGTTGGCGGTGTCGTGGCTGGGCAGTGTCCTCGCACCGCCAGCCCTTGGAGACCCGCTTGCCCATGGTACGTTCGCTGTGGTGCCTTGGAAATTTTAGCCTTCCTACGGAATTGTATCTAATATGAGTTCAACCCTAGCAATATGTGTTCATTATGCACGCTTCCTCGCACTTGATTTCATATTTGGCTTACGATGGGGATGTTTAGGTTGCTAAACATTAAATTGGCCAAATATCTATTGAGACAACTCATAGTTTTGAAATTTGCGATTATTAATATTAAATTAATTTTTAAAAATATATATCTATCGTATTTGTTATATGTTGTACATATAAAATGTTGTGCTTCATGATGCAATAGTGCGCCATCTGTTATGAAAATTCGAAACTATTATAGACGCATATGATTCATTTTGAAAATAAAAAAAAATCTACAGCCCTTACTGCAATGTATAAATTAATGGGAAGCCCTCCAATTAAGTTTTCCATTGCAGTAAGAGCAATAGAAATTGTTTAATTTTCAAAAATAATCATACGCGTCTATAATAGTTTCGAATATCCATAATGTCGTACATCTCAATTTTTTACATAGAAATACCAAGTCTGATGGAATGCCTTTGACCCAAACCAAGCATGTTGTAACTTAAAAATAGCTTCTTTTAAAAATACATCAGCAATGGAAGGGCAGCACTCAGAAAGGTCTAGAACAGGTCTGTGACATTGTCCAAGAAGTAAAGTCAGGATGCAAACATATTGGTCATGCCAGTCCTTGATTGGAGAGAGACGCCCAAAAACGTCAGCCCTCTCTGACAACACCTTTAGCATATAAGCTGAGTTCTTTCTGACCCCAAGACGACGGCGGTCAAGAGACAGATGCAGTTAGGTTGTCATGCTGCCGATTGAACAGTGGACTACCCATAGTCCTCTCTTACCTTCCCGGATGATGCCCCCTCCAAACCGAAGTAACTTTGATCTTATTGTAGATTTTTTTGTCAGCAGACTAGTGCGTTCCCAATTTGGACTATGACTGCAAGTTAGACGAGGAGCCTCCCACGACGATATCGGCTACACATATTAAAATACACCCACAAACACACACCTATATTTGTTTTGAAGTCGTGAATAACTTACTGACAAGCGATATTAAAATTTCGACTAAAAATACGTCATTTAACCTTTTTCAACCGATATTCAAATTTCTTACTGTTTCACCTGAAAATATCCCCTAGTGGGTAAACATTGAGACAGGAGATGATTTAATTACACCCCACCGGTGTTCACATGGAGCGGCACCACGCAATTTATAAGATTTACTTTTAATATATACATTTATACTATATTACACTTTTTCTAAACACTAATAATAAATTTTATTCAATTCCAACATTTTATACATTCGGAATTATATCAATTAAGCATATCCATCAGCATATCCTCGTGAATCCATAAATTTCATATTTCACCATCCATTTTAACTGAAAACAAATATAATCTCTCTCTTTCATTTTAAAAATATTTGTTTCGCATTGACTTCTCTTTTTCTACTTTTCTCCCTGCAGCCACCACGCATGCGCCTCTTTTTACTGTCTATCATTTCTTTCTCTCCTTATATTTCTTGACTCCAAATTATATCTTGGTTTCGCTACCCTATATACCATCATTAAATCTCTGCAAACAATGCAGCTTTCTTTTAAACATATCCCCCCACCTTCTCTACCAACTGTGTTGTGCTTAACGCACGCGTAAATATTATATAACCCGAGGCAGAACTCTTCTTCACCTTTCTGATTTTATGACCAATTTTCTGGGTATATCCTCTATTACATCTCTCCCCATTGAATTATTGATATATGAGCAAAATCACTTTCTACCCTAGAGGAATTTCCCCATGGAGACATTTCTTGATAAATGGTTGTTGAAAGGACCTATCATATATATCTTCCATTCAATCCCATTCTATATTCCATTCCATTGTGTGGTTTGTTATGAGCATAAAATAATTTCCCTAAGAGTGTGTCGACAGAGAGAAAGACAGTATCAGTCCAGATATTCTTTTTAGACTCCAGGTCATTACAATAATAGCGCCTTTTTGACACGTTCCCCTGTAGTTAAAACATCAGTCTTCCAGCACTCAGGGCTGTAAGCTGAAGGGAGAAGAGCTCATAAGAACGGAATGCCAATTTTCTCTCTCTTTATTCACGATTGTGAGGTTCTTGCAATGTCTGTCTTTACGTGTCTCAAAGTATCTCATCACCCCATTCCTTGGCTGTTCATCTTAACAACAGCTTTATGTCACCATATATAGAAGTGATAATTAAAATCCCATATCAATTGATTCAAATATCTCCTGGATATAAACTGAATAATTAAACACATATCTAGAGATGAGTTTCTTTTTATTTATTAAAGCAATTGCAAGCTTTTGGGTATCTCTGCCCTTTTACAGGATAACATAAATAAACACATAAAACGCCGCATCAAGCATTTTGGCATAAGACGGCGTTTTATTTGTTTTTTTATGTTATCCTGCAGAAGGGCAGAAATGCCCAAAAGCTTGAGACTGCTTTAATAAAATGAAAAGAAACTCATCTCCTGTAACCTGTTTAATTATTTAATGAAATCATATGTCATAATATTTATTTATTTAATACCATATTCAAAGTATACCTGTGATCCAAGTAATCATATATTTTCTGTAATATACCTTATAATAATATTATAATATACTCTGTTTAATTAATTTTATTTTTGATTGTTTGGATTTGGCAGCACTGTAATTATTGTTGTTGTTATGAATCTATTTAAAAAGTGTACGTTTGACATTAAAAATATATATAATAAAAATTAGTTTATTAATTTAATAAAGCATATTTATTTATTTAATCGAAGAGAGAGGAACATTGCAAAAATGGCGCAGCCGATAGGATCGATCATCCTGCATTTTAAGAATAAAAAGGTAATTGGCTATAGCTTTAACCCTGATGCTAACGTTCTATCTATCCCTGAAGAATTTCAAATGCCCATTTATCACGAGCTCGTGTTTAAATGTGGAAAGAATCTAACTTCTTACTATTTAGAAAATGATTCTAATAGATTTGTTAAAGTTCCATCAAAAATAATTGAAATATACAAAAATCGATCATTTGAAGATTTACAAATTTGCGTAATGGATGAGGAGGAATTAGATGCAAAATCTCTATTAACAGAAGACACTTTTAGCAAATTGATAACTACTGTAGCAGAACAACAAAAACTAGTTAATTCTTTAGTTCAAAATTTAAGTTTAAACCAGCATGAATATGCACCAAGACATGTCGAAATGAAAGCACCTGATTTCTCCGGTAATAACTTAGATCCAGCCACTTGGATAACCCTATATGAAAATGTCTGTGCAAATAATGGTTGGGTAAAAGATCAATCCAAAATATATGGTATGAGAAACTACCTAGGGGGAACTGCACAATTGTGGTTCGATAGCAGACTTGCTGATGAATGCAACTTTAGCTGGGAAACATGGAAAGAAGATTTTGTATCCTCATTTGGGGATAACCCCATAGACAAATATGATAGGGCGTTCAAGTGGAGATATCGAGGCGGCTCTCTGATCGATTACTTCCACCAAAAACAAAGGAAAATGCGATTAGGGATGCCCGGCTTAAGTGAAAAGCTATTGATAATTGGAGTGATTCATGGGCTACCCCCAGATATGCAGAATCAGTTGTCCACTGTGAAAATCGAAAACAAAGAGACTCTTCTTCAGCTGCTGAAAAATATCCGTCCCAGTTTGGAGAAAAAACCTTTTGAACCCAAGCCCTACCAGACAACTGATAACACAGTGGTCAAGAAGCCAGCCTATTTTGCCAAACTTGATCAAATTGAGGAGGCATCACAGACAATGAACAATCAAAATAATTCTGTGTCTTCTCTTCAAAAAAACTAAATTTAGAGGGTTGTTCGATCCCGATGACAAAATCGATCCTATTTTTGTCTTGCAAAAGTCCCGATTCTATGTTGCCCGTTATTATAAATGGTGTAAAACTTGTTGCTTTCTTGGATCCAGGTTCTTCTATCAATCTAATGAGAAGAGACCTTTTGGCCAAATATAAATGGAAAAGTTATCCATCAGAGACCACGATAACAACGATTGACGAAAGCCATTTCCGAGCTACTGAGAATATTGAGGTGGAACTTCAGGTTGACGATTAACAGAGAATGATGACGGCGACAATATTGAGGGAGATGCCATTCGAACTGTTAATAGGAAAGCCCACCATGAGGGATCTCCGAATTCAATGGAACTTTGGGACTGATGAGATTAAGTGCTTGTCTTTGCGGTCAAAAGAAGTTATTTTTACCAGTGATGACCTGATCACTATATTCCCCAAGCTTTGCAATGTCTCCAAAAAGGAATTACCATTGCACGAGATCGACTTTCTATTGAAGCCCAATAATAACATCGTGGCGTGTAAACCTTACCCTATGTCAGATCACAAGAGAGCATGGACTGCTGGAAAAATCAAGGAGATGCTAGATGGGGATATTATTACTCCTTCTACTTCTGAGTACGCATCACCTTGTATTCTAGTTCCTAAAACGGACTCGTCCTACCGACTCTGTATTGACTATCGACAGTTGAATAAAGAGACTTTTTTGGACCCTTTTCCTTTTCCTAGAATCGACTCAATCATTAATAAATTTGGGGGTTGTCGATACTTTACAAAAATTGATTTGAAGGATGGGTTTTGGCAAGTCGGTCTAACTAAAGCCACGAGAAAGTTCTCTGCTTTTGTAACACCTGATGGACTTTATGAGTTTAAGAGACTACCGTTCGGGTGGAAAAATTCACTTCCTAGATTTCAAAGGGTTATGAGCGAGATGTTGGCTGATTTATTGGAACTCAGAGTGGTTGTTTACATTGACGACATTTGTTGTGGCGCCCCAACCCTTGAAGAATGTGCTTCCCTCACCTACAAAGTTCTCAATAGACTGAATCAATATAATATGACAGTGAACTTGGGCAAGTGCCAAATTTGTGTATCTGAGGTGGAACTTTTAGGTAGAATTATCAACGGTAACTCGAAGCAAATGAAGGAGGAAGTAATCGAAAAGGCTAAACTCATTAAACGCCCATATAATCTTAAGTTACTACAATGTTTTACTGGATTTACAGGTCATTTTCGGGCCTATATACCAAACTATGCCACGATAGTTCGACCGTTGGACAACCTGAAGAAAAGAGATTCTAGTTTTATGTGGTCTGATAAATGTGAAGAGGCCTATTTAAAACTTATTGATATCATCACGTCAAAACCAATACTGGCAATCCCAGATGAGTCATTGCCTTATGAAATGTCAACAGATGCTTCATATTATGGAACAGGGGCTATTCTATACCAGAGAGACGTGAATAAAAGGAGATCACTTCAACTCAGAGTGATTAGTTATTATTCATATACATTTTCCAAGGCTGAACAAAATTATTCCATCACCGAAAAAGAATGCCTTGCTGTGTTGAAGGCTGTCAAACACTTCAGATGGTATTTGGAAGGCAAGTCTTTTGCTGTCCACACGGATCATCGCGCATTGACACAGCTACTTTCCTGTGGCCATCTCCGGGATCGACTTGCGAGGTGGCAGCTGTTTCTGAGCTCATTCGAAATGAGAGTGAACCACCGTTCTGGCAGGGAGCTCAGCGATGCAGACGCGCTGTCTAGATTGGCTGTAGAAACACCTAATTCCAGTGATCAAACCGTACTGTTTGTTAAACATCAGAGTATTCCTTTAAAATTAGAAGATCACGGGAAATATTTTGTCCCTCACGAACATCGAACTTCAATTTTATCTATGTACCATGATGATCCCTTATCAGGAGGACATTCGGGGTTTTGGAGGACATATTATAAAATGAAGCAACGCTTTGTTTGGCCTGGTATGAAGAATGACATAAGGAAATATGTATCTTCTTGTCCTATCTGTCAAAGGGTCAAGTTCAAGTATAAGAGCCGTCCTTCAAAGATGAGTTTGCCCCATCAATCAAGGGTACCTTTCCATACTGTACATGTAGATTTCGCCGAGGCTCCTTCTAACATCAAGGATAAGAATTCAACATTTTTACTAATTATTGACGAGGCTACTAGGGTAGTTCAAGCAAAGGCAATGAAACAACATGGCCGTGCTCTAATAAAATATTTCAACGAACATGAGGATCTGAAATCAGTGAGAACTATAGTCTCCGATCAAGGGAGATCATTTGTGTATGGAGAATTCCCTAGGGCGGCAACCTCCAAAGACATCCGATTAATAACTACTTCTCCTTATCACCCTGCAGGAAATGGTTTAGCGGAACGAGCTATACGAGATATAAAGACCTTTCTCTCGTGCTATCCTCACTTCAAAGGTGGATGGAAAAATGCCTTAGAAGCGGCAGTACGCTACCATAATAGATCCTACAACTCCTACCTGGGTTGCTCCCCTTTATTCAAACTTACAAAAACTTCCCCTGTTTTACCTGCCGATAAAGAGCTTAATCTTCACTGTCCCCTTTATGAAACAGAAAAAATTCAAATTGAGCAAAACCTCTACCGACAAAGAACAAAGTTTTATTTTAACAGTCGTAAGAAGGCCCTGCCACCAGAGATGAATATCGACGATTATATTTTGGTAAGACATCAGAAGGTTGGAAAGGAATGGAAGCTATCTGGTCCGCATCGAGTGACAAGGGTAACCAAAATGGATGGCCACCCCAAATATGTTGAATATGAGTCTGATGATAAAACTCCAAGAACGGCTCACATCTCCAATATCCAACCTTATCTGCATCGACATCCCAGGAGGGATGAAGTCGCTTGAAGTCGGGGGAGTTGTAATATACCTTATAATAATATTATAATATACTCTGTTTAATTAATTTTATTTTTGATTGTTTGGATTTGGCAGCACTGTAATTATTGTTGTTGTTATGAATCTATTTAAAAAGTGTACGTTTGACATTAAAAATATATATAATAAAAATTAGTTTATTAATTTAATAAAGCATATTTATTTATTTAATCGAAGAGGAACATTGCATTTTCCATTTGTCTTAATCACAATTTGTTTATTAAACAAATCAATTTGTATGACATTTTTTCAAGACGAATAAAGGAATGACTCAAAAACAGCTTGAAAATAGAAAAAAGGCATTACAAAAGTAATCACGACTTCCTACAATGGTTTGGGGAATTTATGTCATAGCGGCTACGCTAAACATAAAAAAGGAACGATTTAAATGAGTGTAAATGTTTTATACGTCGAATCCTGACTGCCGAAGAGACCAGGATTTATTAATACGCCCCGGATACCAGGCAACAATAAGAACAATAGGTTGCTTCCGGGGAATCTGCTCAAAAGATGGCCCCATTTGCCGAAATATTATGGAGCTAATAATTTTGGGGATATGGAGGTTGTCATTCTTCTTCATAGATTTATTAGATAAAGAAATCCCTGTCAGTGAACAATCCTACACTGAGTTATTATATTCGTTAAGAAATTAATGGAGACACAGCTTCATATATTTGGGAAAATGTGTTTTCTCCATAAGAGCGCTTTAGCGGCGTATATAGGAGTTATCATAGCAAAACTGCATCAATTTGTGGCTGCATCCTCAGTATTCGCCGGACCTGACTCCCTGCGATTTCTACTTGTTTCAAAACATGAAGTCTGGCTAGTCGGAGAGAACTTTGGCTCAAATGAGGAAGTCATTGCTAAGACGAAGACGTATTAAGAAGAATTCTATAATTTTTTTTATATGGAGATGTTTAAAATGATAAAACCTTGGGAGAAGTGAGAATCTTTAAAAGAGTACTATGTTGATAAATAAATAATATGATTTTGTCCAAAATTACATTTCCATTGAGAACACCAGTACTTAGTGAACCGTAAATGTCCCTAATATTGGGGAGAGATCTAATTTGCCACCGCCGCGCTATAACGCCGCCCCCGTCTAGGGAAACGTCCGCCATGAAGCCACTTAAGTCCTCAATGAAGAACAAAACATAGTTAACCTAATTGTGGCCACGGTCCTTTAGATTGAATTACATGAAAACAACTGGAGTATTTCTTATTTATATTTTATATGACTCTAAAATATGCTACCGTAAAGATATAGGTTGCCTGGCCAGCTTTCATAGTTCTTAAAATTAAAGATACTTTGGTCAGTAAATCTTCTTATTGTTTTGACGTTCCGACAAAAGTATTTTGTCCTCGTCAGGAGCAAATAGATTTAAAGCATTTGGGAAAGCGTTATAAATTATTATAAGGTTGAAATAGCGTATAATTTTTAACGCCTTGCCAAATGCTTTATTTGTATTTTCTCCTGACAAGGACAAAAGATTTTTGTCGAAACGTCGAGATAATAAAAAGATTTACTGGCCGAAGTACTTTAATTTTAAGAAAAAAAAAATGTTATAGATAATTTTCAATTGTCAAACTCCCCTAGTGTTAAATATTGGCTTAATTCTTATAAACTTCACCAAACAAGAGGTAAATTGAGGTCATATCAAAGCCAAACTGGGGCAGGACGAAACTACTTATTAAAGATGATTAGTATATACACTGTGTGTGTGGCACAAAATAAATTGCCACACCTTGAAATGCTTGTATAAATTTTGAAAATTGGTGACATATATAGAGGTAATCCAAAATATAAATTATTGAATTTTCAAAAAAATATGTAATTTTAATGTAAAATACAGATTATATCAATAAATTCACCCATCTCCTCTCGTAGCATGATAAAACGGCCGACTCATTCTGGCATGAATTTTGCGGATAAGACCACCTAATGTTAATTTATCGACTAGCCGAGAGTGGATTTATATCTTAGGTGAATTTTTCTCCACATAGTTATATCGATCTAAATATATATATGTATCATCTAATCACATACACAAACAAACCACAATTTACTCTCTATATTCAGTGGAAACTCGATTTTGGATCATATTTATTCTCAATTATTATAATGTATGATTATAAATATAGTATACTAGCCGAATGACCCGGGCAACGCCCGGGTTTTACCAGATTAAATATTTTTATTCAAATACTATTCGTTACAATTATAAATTGGCGCCGTGGATGTCACTCTTGTGAAACGTACCGCTCCAAACTTTGTGTCTGAGAAGCGATATTTTTATAGAAAGATGATCGCTTTTGTTTTCTGCTCGAATGAATGTTTTTCTGTTAGAATTTTGTTCCTGCGTACAAAATAATGAACTGGTTTCACCCGTGGTCCCTGCTTTTTGGAATTTTTCCCGATATAATTTTGTATCTGATAATCAAACATGATACAGCAATATCGTCATCATCATTTTCTGACTAAAATATATAGTTTTAATAATTGATTTATATATTTTTTAAAATAGCCTATCGTCTTCCCCGTATTTTTTTACCTATGTATGGAAATTTTGGTTTGAATTAGTGAACTACTGCGAATTTGTATACCGGACATACAAACAGACAGACATACAAACATTCATTTATATTAGCGAGTTATATTAGCGACTGTCGGACGTGCGGACGTGCGTCGCTTGGCTCTGCTAACTCCGGTAAGCTTTGTTTATAAAACTTCTTCCTTACCTGTTATAAAACTAAAATTTTATATATAAATAGCTTAAATCAAAAATAATATTAACTTTTGATCGGCAATTGCTGTTTGAATTTTCGAAGGTTTATTATTAAATATGTAAAAATTTGAAAATGAATGATCTAATTGTAGAACGATTAGATGAACTATGCAAATATTTTACGGATAAATTTGATAACAATCAAAAAACATTAAACAAACAAGATATAGGATATTTAAGGGGAACAATAAAACAGAAAAAGGATAATATAACAGAATCACTTAAAATTGATCAGAAAATAAACAAAATCGAAGAATGTATGCAAAATAACTTTAAGGTTATCAATAACGATTTATTAAAGATAATTGGGCAGGGTTTAAGTAAAGATTCGTATGCAAAAGTGGCTAAAAATAAAGATTACTTACTTACACAAAAAGTACAACAAAATACTAAGGAACAAACCATTTTTATAACAGCTAATGAAAATCAAGCAATATCACAGGTACAACAAAAGGTAAATGAGGGTATCAAATTTCTTAGACAAGAGGGCAATAAAACAAGAATCAATAAAATAATAAATACAAGAAAAGGAACGATCCTTAAACTGCCTAATGATCAGAATATAGACCAACTGATTGAAAGTTTCAAGAAGCTTGACGAAATCAACCAAATCAGCAAAATATATAAGCCAAAACTAAGAGATCCTACAATTTTGGTTGAGTCGATTAGCAAAATAACAGATCTAACAAATTTGGCAACGATAATCTGTGAGATGAACCCAGAACTTGCTGGGCTAAATAATGAGATCAAGGTCTTATTTCCTATTAAATCTGTAAAGGCTGAGCAAGATGTAGTTCTGAGGGTCTCCCCGGGGGCCTATGCTATTATTAAAAAACTTGGCAAAATATATACTGATATCCAACGGTGCGATATTAGGGACAAAGTGCTTGTTGATCAATGCCAAAACTGCTATTTATTCCACCCTGGACATCGGACCAGAAACTGCCCAAATATAAAGAAATGTGTAAAATGTGGAATGGAAGGACAGCATCACTGCTCCGAAATAATAAGATGCAGCAATTGCTGCAAGCACCCATATTTTAAGAACGGAAATTTAGATCATAAACCAAATACCCAAGCGTGCCCGATCTACGAAAGAGAGATTAAAAACACGATGCAGCGTACCGATTACTCAACAATTCAAGAAGAGGAGAACAAGAATTAAAACATCGTTTGAATGCATATGAATGGAAGAAACACAGCTACTGATAGAATTAAAATTATTCAACAAAATGCTAGGAAAAGCAATACCTGCATGAGTGAACTATATTCATCCAAAAAAATTCATAAACACAGACTTAATTCTGATTCAGGAGCCTTATAAAATAAAAGAAGATATAATTTTTCCAGGAAACAATATAATATATCATCAGGAAAACAGCCCAAATATAAATACAGCAATAATTGTTAGAAACAATGCGTTACAAATTAAACTAATAAAAGAATTCACTAACTCCTTCGCCACAACCATTTCTATACAAACAGAAAGTAAGAAAATTGTTATATCAAATATTTATATTCACCCCAATTCTATGAGAAAGGAGCACGAAACATTCTTCAGATCACTAACTGAAACATTTATAAACATGCCCCTAATTATAAGTGGTGACTTTAACGCCAGATCGCCATTATGGTACGATTCCACAAAAAATTACAATGGGCATAGATTGATCCCCATCATTGACGAAACGAACTTAATCATACATAATAATAAATCCACTACATGTCGAAATTCTAGTGTGATTGATCTGACGCTGACTAACAAACAAGCAATAGCAGCTATCAGAGACTGGCACACAGAACAAATATCGCAGATCTCTGATCATGTAGCAATAATCTATGAAGTACATATAACTGACAATTTCACCACAGCTACTAATTATTCCACATGGAAATTCAGTGAAGAAAAGGCGAACTGGTCAAATTTTGGCCAGAATTTCATTAAAATAGATCAAAATAATATTGAAACCTTTTTAGATACAGCAAATACAAGGAAAGATGTCGATAGCGCGGTAAAAGAACTTTCGAACACGCTCATTGAAGCAGCGTATAATACTCTTAAACTAAGAAAAAACAAACAAATAAAAAACAACATAAACAGATGGTGGAACGCGGACTTGACACGCCTTGAGAGCTATTGTAAATACCTCCGTAACTCCTATTATCGGGCGAAAAATCCCTCTATCCATATTCAACAACAGTATAAAAGTGCAAGAAACAAATACGTCAGGGAAATAAATAAGGCTAAAAGAATGTCTTGGAGGTTTTTCTTAGAGGACATCAAATCAAAAAACCTATATGGAAATTTATACAGGGTATACAAAAATATTAAAAACGGTTCTAACCGAAAGGGCATTTTGGAAATCTTAGAAGTGAATAAAGATGAAGAACGATTCCAGAAGACAGTAGAACTTTTGAACAACCTTTTCCCCGATGATAGAGATAATGAAGACACAACCTTCCATAAAAACATAAGGAACTATACTTTAGGATTTCATAATAAAGAAAATATAATAATAACGCCCAATGAAGTAAATGGAATAATTGATGAGCTAAACTCAAAGAAAACGCCTGGAATTGATAATATTTCTAACAATATGATAAAACATACTAAACAACTAATAGTTCCAATACTGGTGAAACTTTTTCAAAAATGCTTAGATTTAAATTATTATCCGAATGAATGGAAAAAATCTGAGGTGATAATTATTCCCAAACCAGGTAAAACAGACATGAAAATTTATAAAAGCTACAGACCCATTTGTCTCAACTCAAACATTTCCAAAATATTTGAAAAAATAATTAACAACAAACTAATAAAATTTTATGAAGACTCGAATCTGCTTAACAAACGTCAACATGGATTTAGAAGATCAAGATCTACTATCTCTGCATTAAATGAAATTGTCAAAATAGCTCTAGAACATAAAAACAAAGAATATACAGCTATAATCGCAGTTGATATAAGTGGAGCGTTCGACAATGCATGGTGGCCGATGGTGCTGAAAAGACTAGATGAGGACAACGTTCAAGCTTCAATAATAAAACTACTGCAGTCTTTTCTTAATAATAGAAGAGTGAGATTTAGATACTCATCAAATGAAACCCACAAAAAATTAAGCAAGGGATGTCCACAGGGTGGGCCTATATCCCCTACAATATGGAATATTATTCTAAACGATTTATTGAATAACTATTCAGAATCAAACAGTGAAATCATTGCTTATGCGGATGATTTAACTGTGATATGTTGGGGAAACAACTTGACAGAACTTCGGAATACAACAGGAAAGGTCATGGGGAGAATATTAGACTGGTGTGGGAACAATAAGTTGACCGTATCTGAAGAGAAAACGAAAATCTTATACTTGTTTAATAGCAAAATAGCTGCAAAAATTCCTAACACTATCACTGCCAATCGGGTAGAAAAACTGAAGATTATGGGAATAACTTTTAAAAATCATAGAAATAAAAACAAATTGGATTTTGTGCCCCATATTGATGAGATTATTACTAAGACAAATAGAGCTAGTGGATACCTAATTGGATTAACCGGGAAAGCATGGGGACTGGACAGTAAAAGAAGAATAGAACTCTATAAGACACTGTTTCGAAGTTCACTAACTTATGGTTCCACGATCTGGTACAACTTTATACCCAAAAAAGTCAAAGATAAACTAAACTCTCTGCAGTACAAAATTTTGAAGCACAGTACACAGGTTTATAATTCAACATCTTCATACTGTACTCATATTGTTGCTAGAACTCCAAAACTCACGGATTTTATTGAAACAAATTTACTAAAAATGAATATTGGATACAAAAAATCAGATCCAACTAAAAGAAAAATGATATCTAATTTTATAAACCAGAAATTTGAGGAATACTATGGAGGTGCCAATGATAATTTCAAGGGATTCTTTGATACTTCAAGAATTCCTAACTATGTTCAACCCAACTTCTATAACGTTCAATTTTTTACTGGACATGGTGACTTCAACACATATTTGTTTCGAATTGGCAAAATTGGTTCACCTGCATGCACTTGTGGAAACGAACAACAAACCCCTGAACATCTTCTGATAGACTGTCCACTGACTTCTGATCTAAGGGAAGAAAACCAACTTTACCTGACTAATACAAAACAAGCTGCTTGCAATAAAGACCAATACATCAAGTTTAATAGATTCTGCAGGATGTATATTTTGAGGCGAAAGCGTTGACTGTACATATTTCAAGCTACTACTTATAATTGCTATATGTAAAATTTGACATTGAACGTTTAATTTTAATGATTTCCAATGTTCAATTGTATTAATTGTATATAATTTAAAATATACACGCAATTATCCAAATTGTGGATATGGCGTGTCTCTCCCAACTGTTAAATAAATAAATAAATATATATAGAGAGATTTAACTATTAATTTAGTTGAATCTATAACATACCCTGTACTAATACCATCCAAGAACCAGATTTAAATCGCCACTCCACACCTAAGTCTCAGTTTCCAGTATAGGATCGACACCGTATTCACGTATTTACTTTGTCAAATGTTCTCTTCTGTATGGAATATTATACGCCAGTATCTACGACTCTCAACAATTGAATATCAAGATGCTGGATTTAAATTTAGTTTTAATTTTTTCCCTAACAATTCAATTATCTATGTTTATATGGTAAAACGAGTAATTAGTGATGGCTATATTTATGTAAATTTATCATACCTCAACAAAAAGGTATATATTATCTTATTTCTATATATTTATTTAATATTAGTTATTTCATATGTATGTTAACACACACAACGCAATATATTTATCATTTTTTAGCCTTATCTATTCATATTTATTCAATATATTGTATTTAACCGTATATAATTTTATATGGAGGTTGTAAAAGAGTAGATTAATCTCTCTAGACACACACACATATAAATATTATAGTTTTAAAGGTTTCTGATATAAAAAATACTGGCGCACACACACAGGTTTATAGGCTCTAATTTGTCAAAACTAGTGTTGAAACATATTCGATGATTAAAAGTGTTTGCACAAATATAATGAATGCATACCGCCTATATGTAATTCTATCATCCTCTATCACAACTAGCTAGACCTCCCGTTAGCCAACAAACTCTATTTTATCATCTTTTATAAAGAAGGATGACCTAGGAACAGAGGGAAATTGACACCTCGGCCTAATGAAGATGAAGAATTCCTTATGGCCGAGGTGGTAAACTCTTCTCTAGTTTATAGCATATATATTATATTATATATATTGTAAAACGACATTTGAAATACTATCCCGCATGTTTTTCTTCTCAACGAAAAATCAAAATTTATTTCAAAGAGAAATAACGATTATTTCTAACCTTTTGGATGAGGTATGAAAGGATGAATTGTGAAGAGTAATGATATACCTCATACCTCATCCAAAAGATTAGAAATAATCGTTATTTCTCCTTGAAATAAATTTTGATTTTCGTTGAAAAGAAACACATGCGGGATAGTATTTCAAATATCGTTTTACAGTCATAAGCCGCATTATATTGTATTTTATTATATATTATAAATATTTAATGATGGATATTTGAGAAAGAATGGGGAATTAATATTAACTCGATTTCATTACATGATTATTTTATGGTATTGGGGTATGCAGTCATGAAATTCTTAAAAATACCAAAAAATCAAATTGAATCACAATTTGTTTTAATTGTGTGCTGATTGAAATAGCTTAAGGAATAAATATCTATCTTAAGGCATGAAGAATAAATAAAATGAATAATCACGTATTTACATATCTAGAGAAAGATTTGAGCCACGAGAGACATCTAGTGGTCGACTCTTTACAGGTAGTTTGTTCTAAAAGTTATATTTTAAAATTAAATAATTCTAATTTAAAACAAACACATATATAGAGAGAGATTTCAAACATACATTTTATAATAATAAATCAATTAAGTTATAAATTCATAATTTATTAATTTATTTGAACAGAACATATATGTATATTATATTATCTGAAAACTCAAATATTTCTACTACTCTGATCAAAATGTTTCGACACTTTGCTCATAAAATCCTGAAAACTCAATATATTTACTCCCGATTTGTGGCAAACGCAAGCGTCGCCCATGGCTTGGAGACCTGCCAATTTTCAAAAAACACGCACCACAACAGCATGAGCAGCGGCTGTTCGAATTGAAGCCATTTTGCCCGTGCTTCGATTTCGTTAGTCACCGAAATGGAGGATCAAAGAATTTGCATAAAGTTCTGTGTGAATAACGGATTCAAGGGTGCCGACATTTTGGGATGTTGCGAACAGCCTACGGAGATTCCATCATGAGCAGAAAACGAGTTTTCGAGTGGTACAAGTACTTCAAGGAGGGTCAGGAAGTGATCGCCGACAACGAGCGTTCCGGGAGACAGTCCACATCAACCACGCCTGAAAAAGTGGACAAGGTGTTGGAACTGGTGCGTGAAGACCGACGAATAACTGTCAGGGAGGTCGCCGAAGAAGCAGGGATATCATTCGGGTCGACTTAATCGATAATGAAGGATATTTTGGGAGTGAGAAGACTCAACGCCGTTCTCGTTTCCAAAGATTTTACTTCTGATCAAAAGAACGCCCGGAAAGAAAAGGCCAGTCTCAATCTCGAAGCGTCAACCGACGACCCCGAATTGCTGAAGAGGGTCATTACTGGAGACGAAACATGGATTTACGGCTTTGATTCGGAAACTACCCAACAGGCATCGGAGTGACGCATCAAAAATGAGCCTAGACCAAAGAACGCGAGGAAGGCTCCCAGCAAAGTCAAGGTTATGTTGACGGTGTTCTTCGACTACCAGACAATCGTTCATCACGAATTTCAACAACAAGGCGCTACAATAACTACTGACTCCTACCTGGGAGTTTTAAAACGATTGAGGAAAGCGATCAGGCAGAAACGGCCGGAGCTGTGGAGGAGCAAGTCATGGATCCTTCACCACGATAACGCGCCGGCGCACACAGCCCACAAAATCTCGAAGTTCCTGCAGGACCACTCAACCTCTGTGTTCCCCCAACCCCCCTACAGTCCCGATTTGGCCCCCTGCGACTTCTTCCTCTTTGGAAAGCTCAAAAAAAAGTTATAGGGTCAGAAATTTCAGAGCATAGAAGAGATCAAAGTGGAATCGAAAAAGGCCATGAAGGCGATCCCGAAAACAGACTACCAGAGGTGTTTTACCGACTGGAAAAAAAGGTGGCAGAAGTGCATCGCGGCCAACGGGGACAACTTTGAAGGGGATAATTTGATTTTGGTAAAAAATAATAAAGTTATTTTTAACTTATGAGCAAGGTGTCGAAACATTTTGATCAGAGTAGTATATTTTAAAAATATATATATTTTATTTTTATTCATTGATAATATCACTTTTGTTATCATCGTTTTTAGTATGAATTTCAGTTTTGTTGTAAATATGCGTAGTTAACATATCTATCTTTTTGAATCACTAATATAGGATTAACTTTATAAATTCTATATAATGTGAAAATAACTAATGTGTGATATTTCCTCAAGTAATTGAAAATAAAAGCTGCTTGACGGTAAATAATTATCTTTTTCTTATCACGACTGCACCTTCAGCCCTTTATCTGATCGATCCTTTGTCTTATCAACCCTTTATCTAACAACAAATTAATTCATAAAATGTATATATCGAAGAACTAAGAATTCATATTTTCTACCATTTTTGGAAGTTTAATATATCATCAATGTTCCATCTAGGTTTCTTTTCGAACAGATTCATTATGAATAATAAATTTAAAATTTTTCCCTTTCTTCATACTAGTCTTCTCAAGAGACCGGCAAATTTTCCTGGTATATTGTAGGTTCTTTATTAAGTTTAGGTCATCTCAATTTCATCAACATTCCAAAATATTAAACAAGTAATATTTTATTGATTTTTACATTAACGACTACTAAAAACTAAAAATTTTGTTTTTATTAAAAACCTAATATAGAATACAACTTTTGTTTAAAATATGAACAAAATTGGGTCTGCCTTTTTTTACTTATATCCATAAAATGAAATTTTACTGTCAATCAAAAGAATGCAGGATAACATGATAGTGATTCTTTCTCTGGAATGTTTAAGTCCTGCAAACATTTTTAATTTTGGAATGCAAAAGTTTTATTTTTGGGGACCACACAATTATCAAATTAATCTTAATCTACATTATAAATCCCATTTGGACTAAATTCTTTCAAAATATCTTTGAGTTCTGGCGCCTTATTTCATTTAATGTCGTTTACATCTTTAGAGTCACACATTCACCATAAACATAGTAAACATTATTCATTATTGTACTCATCTCAGGTAAAAATAAATCCTGACAATACCCATTTTAAAAGAAAGGATTTTAAATAAATAACAAAATTGTATGTTATAAATAAAACCCGTTGAAAGAAGAGTATAAAATATAAGATTATTCCCTCAACGGATTGTTATTTATTAATATTATCATTGAAAAGAGATTATAATAGAATATTATATTTTCATAGAGAGGGGTAAACTAAATAAAATAATAATTAAGTCAAAATCTGTGGTTATATATCGTTTATGATGCATTAGCGCGCCATCTGTTATCAAAATTCTAAACGATTATAGACGCGTATGATTCTTTTTTAAAATAAACAATTTCTACTGTCCTTACTGCAATATTAATGCCCTCCCATTAATTTTTCCATTGCAGTAAGGACAGTAGAAATTGTTTATTTTTGAAAGGAATCATACGCGTCTATAATAGTTTCGAAAATATCGTTTATAAACGGTAAATAAATAAAGTAAATTACAATAAATTGCAATCAAACAGAAAGTGTTTGATCATAAATTTTATTTTTTTTATAAACACGAGCATTTAAGTTAAAATGTCAGGCTTAGAGGGATAAGTTTATTTTTATTATTTTATATTATTAATCTCTTCAGCTTTCGGGCACAGAAGCTCTTTTACAGGAGAAAATATTTTCCCAAATAAAATGTTTTGAAAGAAATATATCCCCGGAATCCTGATATTTTTCTTTAATTTTGGAACAAGGGATTACTTAATTGTACTATAAACACAAACATGAAGTGCATAAATATAAAATAATATTCTTTCTCCAGATATTTTCCACGACTTCAGATATCTCATACACCTTCACTCGTCTATCTTCCCACACGATATTGTACACCCTTTTGATAGTTTCTGATCTAGTTGAAGTTTTGGTCGTCCTTTAGTGGGTCAATTTTGAGCGATTTGCCCCACGTATCAATTAAGCTTCCCACTTTTAAAGATTGAAATTTAGGGAGTAGAATTTCGTTAAACACTTGTCAACTTGGGGAGGATTTCATTAGGGGTTAATACATCGTAAACGAGGAAATCAATAACTGCACGATTTTAAAGTTCAACCATTTTAACGAAACACGCGCAAGACAAAGACTCGTTTACTCAAACTACTTTACCGAACAAGTTGAAACTTTTCTTCGAACTAATGACTTGTGCGCAACGAGGAAACGTAAACTTTTGGCCGTTGGGAATGCCATCTCTGGGTCAGGCCGAGAACTTTTCAATTTACCCTCGTGTAGTAAGTCTGTTGTAAAGGAAGGATGAATATAGACAGCATATATATACTCATATAATACAAAATTACATAAAGGTAAACTAAAGAAAACAGCATTAAAAAAACAATATTATAATAATATTGGAGCAATGCCAATCGAAATATTGGACTGTTTAGTTTTTGAAGCCTGTTTTTTCAAGATTATATATTTTTATAAATTATTTTTTAAAATAACTTTTATTTGATGCATTGAAAATATTATTTGTTTTTCTATGTAAAACATCCTATGTACAACATATAAAATACGACATATATATGAATATATTCTAGCATTTTTATGAAAATTAAGTTTGAAAAATTAATATTCAACATGGAGAGGTTTCTACTATGATTATACGTCCACTACATACATAGAATATTCAGGCATGTGAATAGATTTTCCTCATACAGGTCATGGAAGCTTGTGCATAAGGACAACTCTAAATATCATGAACAGACTTTATTGGTATCATCCTGGAATATACGAACTTAAGAACCCGAAGAAAAAATATCAACCAACACAACGATGGCAATATTTAGTTGGGAATTTTCATTGAACTGCCCCAAGTTTCCAAATGGACTATGGCTTGTCGACACTCAACTTATTGCTGAAATTCCTAAAAGATAAATTTATATAAATATATATATGAAAAAATGAAAGAAAATAATAAAAGATAAATTATATATATATAATATTTATAAATATAATACAATATAAAAGATATCTTATTAGAAAGAAATATATTTAGAGATTACTCCAGACGTTAAATTGAAAATAGAACAAACAAGGATTAGATGAAATTAATGAAATCTGAGAACAAAATTAAAGAATCATCACCAGGGACTGAGCTTAGATTTCAACTAAAAGTCCATTCCAATTGGCGCTTTATTAGACCTTCTAAAGTTCACTTCCAATTTCTGCTCTTCCATTAGTTTTATATCCCTGGGTATTATTTCGTTTCATTCTGTGGCAATAATTCATTCTTTGTTCAAACTCGTCGTTTTCTTTATGTGTGTAATATATCTTTGAAAAGTATCAACACACATCAAATCTATATCTATAGAAATATGTAAAATTTCGATATATTGTGAAATATTTCATCGGGTAATGGGGAACTGCTGTTTTTTATAGTTTGAAAACTTCTAGATTTGAATAATATATATTATTCGTATACGTATTATTAGAGAGAGTTCTGACTCAAACATTTATTTTTTCAAGACTTCTCCAAAATAATCGAATTTCTTGACTTTATCTGCTCTTTATAATATGTATATATGTATATCTAAATATACATACTCGATATCCATATGTAATATAGTTATTTTACAGAAGTGAGGCATCGTTTGTTCCCTGATCAAAATGATTTAACTTTCTTACATCAGCCACTTTGTCTATTTAAATTTTATGAACTCTGTCGAATAATACATGTAAATTTGTAAATATTTAATTCTAAGTTCTAATTTGTTTGTTTCCTCTGTAATACGCACAAATATTTCAATATCGCGCCTGATTGATTAATTAAAAAAGAGTAAAACCAATTAAAATGAAGAACGTAAGTACAAGTTCAGGATAATACTAGACTAAGGTACAAGTCCACCGTCAGTGCCAAGTAGGCCCGCGCTCTCTGATTGGTTGGTCTGCCCACACGCCGACAAACCCTAACGAAGTTTTTATCGAACATTCTCTCAGTTTCCAGACTTTTCTACCTTTCTTTATCTCGCCGTAACGATGTCATAATATGGTCGAGTTAAGGCTCTTCCATCAATTTATCATTGCAGTATAGGCTGTAGAAAATTGTTTTAATTCAAAAATAATCAAACGCGTCAGAGAAATAGTTTAAACATCTTATCATTGTATTCAATAAAAATCCTGTCAAGTCTAAGCAAATAAAAAACCTATAGATTGAACATCTTCAAAATTATTCATCTAAAAACAAATTTTGTAAATTTAATTCCAACAAATATGAATACTTAATATTTAAAAAATGTTAAAATAGGATTCTAAACTATAAAATATTCAATAGAATAGAGCCTATTATTTTATCAATGATTTACAAGCAGTCGTCACAGATTAGAGAGGGCCAAAGTAACTTAGTTTATCTCTATTTGGCACTGGATAAGTTCTGAAATATTTAGTGGCACTTAGTAGACGGAGTTGGAGATACTATTTCCGTATAAAACCGGCAAAACCTAATCTGAAATATCTCAGCCTTCAAATCGGACTTTCTAGTTCATAAACAGTGTTGGTCACGTTTCCATTTTGTTACTTTATAGAAGTCCTCTGTTTGTGGCATATTTACTCTTGAAGATGTTCGTTAAGCTATGAATCATTATTATATCATTACGTTGAACACATGGTGGATACATTTAGTTGGCAGGGTATAAGCTTCATCGTTTTAGGACAGTATCTAATTACCGTTGGCAGAGCATTTCTATCATTGTTAACATTCAATCGGTTGGTATTTCACTTAACTCAGGAAACTTTTCACATCTAATCATTATGTTAATTCTAACGTTGTTTTTCTGTGATTTATTATGAGTAGTCGAAGAAGTGACTGTCAACCATATAGCCCTCCCATTTTGCCATTCCGAATCGTGTAATCAAACTGATTTACTCTCTGTGTTAGGTCTATCTTGTAAACCAGGTTTCTATCTTAATCAATGACGTTGAAATTCTAAGGAGGCGGTTATGTAATAGACCTCTATTTGAGCAGTTAGTTCAGCTAAGAAGCAATTTACCAGCAATTTGTTGAACTGGATATACATATATTTGGCAGAGTATAGGTCCATCGTGTTGGGACAGAATTTAATTACAGTTTGTATAGATTTTCTGTCATTGTTGACAATTAATCAGTTATTATTTTATTTAACACACAGGAAACCTCTTCCATCGTGTGATATATGTATATTTTCATTAACAGGGTATTCTGGATCCTGTCACCTATGTGCATCCTTGCCACTTACTACACAACGTACGACAGTTTCACAAATCACCACATATATATATTGTAACGTATAAAATTAGGAAATAAAAACTTCAGAATGACATGGCAATTCATTTAAGGCCAAACCAAATTAAAACTAATAAAATAACAATGAGGCAATGAGAACATTTTACAAGGTATCAAATTTCAAATATCGAAATCATAAATCTTTTCATTGAATGAATAATCTGTTACAATATAAACACTATTTTAAAATTTAAAAGCGAGAAGGTTTAGTAACCGAATATACTCTATGCGGTCCGCCACATTTTAAAATATCATGAAAACTACTTTGATTATATTAACCAAATAAAGATGTGCTTCCAATATGCAAGTATGGAATCGTATTTGCACCAATAGCAGACTGGACACTAACTCCCTGTTTTCTTTGAATATTTATTATGTTATTATTTCGATAAAATAATATGCAATCAAGTCTCATTATATCTCCAAAATATATGGAAGATGGTTTTCCATAAGCAAATGATGTAACATAATAATTACATGCTTTAGAATCACCCTCAAATATTAATGCAAAATCAATTTATTGAAAAATATTTTCAAATATTCCGGTGACCGTTTCCTTTTATTACCAACTTACATTCTGTTTTCAATCGATTAACGTTTTTATTTTAAGGTTTCGAAAATAAAATGTTTTTTTCCGATAAATATTTTTTGCTTGTATCTTCTTTTGATGCGAATAAATAAGACATTAGTGATTTGTGTCATATAGCGTGGCAGGTATTGGCTGATCACTCGGCCAATCACGGCCATCACCTCTCGGACTATAAACTTGGATTACTACAGGAAAGTTTATTCAGGCGCTATAAAAATCGACTATCCTAATAGCTAGAATTGTTTATACGACGGGCTCTTTGCCAGAAGTTCCCCCTTTTAATCTTTAACCCTATTAGACTTTTTAAAGATTTATTTTGAATTCTTATCATAAACCTTTGTGTTATTAACGCATCTACCTCTTTGATATTATTTTTAAATTCTCAAATTTAAAGTTTCTAGTGAATTATTTTAATAAATTAATACTAAAAAGCATTATCTATATTAATATATTTCTTGAAAAATTGTATATATGGTTTCTCTTCAGAGAGAGAGAGATTTATTTTTAATTGCTTGCTCAATCGGCATTAGCTTGCCATTAACTGCCCTACGGTTGATTTATTAGCTTTAGCATATCAAATTGCCACCGTTGATTTTATACCATAGCTTATTATCAACTGTATGTTATTCAATGCTGCAGTCACAACCTTGTATTATAAACATTTTGACGATTTTTGATGCGTATGATTCTTTTTATAATATATCAAATTTTTGCCTGGGAGCGTTCACCACTGATACCCTAGGGGACCTCCTATTATTCTATCATTGCAGTAAATCAGTATAAATTTGATTTATTATAAAAAGAATCACACAAAAACAACGACGATTGTCCTTAGTAAAGACTTATTTTTGTTGTTTTTTTATTATATTCTCAAAAGAAAAAAAAACAGAATCAACGTCTAGTTGACATTTATCCTAATAGATGGCAGAATTCATCAGAAACGTTCAGACATACTAACAGCAGAATTCGTAATTTTATCACCTCATCTGGAGTACACTCTAACCGTTATGCTAATTCTAACAATGTTTTTCTGTGATTTATTATATAAATTGAAGAAGAGATGACTGTCAACTATATAGCCCTCTTATTTCGTCCTTAAGAATCGTATAATTAAACTTTTTTACACTCTTAGTGTTCAGTTTAGCGACCAGTTTTCTATTTTAATCGTTATTTGAAATTCTCAGCAAGGGTTATGTAATAGGTCTTTAGCCTCGGAGTACTTACGTAACCTCTCCTGTTCCTTCAGCAATCTCAGCCTTTTTCCATGTGAGTAGCTGGATACAGAATTATATAACTTGATTGATTTCAGCTAAACTTAAAGCTGTCGTTCTCTCGAATAAATGTTAAATCTCTCTCTCTCTCTCTCTCTCTGAATAATAAAATTATTGTTTATTGTTTGAATACGAGTTTGAATACTCGTATATATACATGTTTTGAAAATTAAGCAATCCATATTTAATTCATTATATAATAAAAAGGCATATATTGGATTTAATAAAATATTTATTGCCAATATTATACAGGGTTTACCAGGTAAATTGGGACTAACTTTGACAGTCCATAAAACAAAAACTACTTGAGATTAAAAACTTGTTTTTTTTTTTCATTACGTAGCCATATTCATGTAAAATGCAACAGTACATGTGTGCGCAGTGTAGTGATGAAGAGTAACCGAGAATTTGAAAATCGAGCTGCCATCATCGTTGCTCTGCGCGCCGGAAGGAGCCCCAAAGAGATAGTGGATTTTCTTAAGTTGCCCAAAACCACTATTTATCGTGTCAAGAAGCAGTTTGATGAGGCCGACAGTAACAAAGAGGGGATAGCTACAAGGAAAAAGCACTCGCGTCGATCGGACAGGGTAAGAGGCGAAGAATTTGTCAAAAATGTCAAGGAGAAGATTGATGGAAACCCTGGGAAGAGCATGAGGGCCATAGCCAAGGAAATGGACGTTGGCTCTATGACAATTGTCAGAACTATCCATGAGGACCTTGGTCTCAAGTCTTATGCCCTTCGGAAAGGTCAGTTGCTGACTGAGAATATGAAGAATAACAGAAAAGGAAAGGCTGCTGCCCTCCTCAACAACCTGAAACATGACTCTTTTGGCATGCTAAGGTTCTTCTCTGACGAAAAGAACTTTGACGTGGACCAAAAGGTAAATCCCAGGAATGATCGCTGGATCTGTAAAGACCCCTCAGAGATACCTGTCGTGATGCACACGAAATTTCCTGCCTCCGTAATGGTCCTTGGCGTTATCAGCAGTGAAGGTGATGTCATGCCTCCCCATTTCTTTGAGAAGGGCCTTAGGATGAACGCTGACACCTACATCAATGTTCTGGAGACCGTTGTGAAGCCTTGGATGGACATGGTAGCCGCAGGAAGGAAGTATGTCTTCCAACAGGACTCAGCTCCAGCCCATAAGGCAAAAAAGACACAATCGTGGCTGACACTTAACGTCCCTAGTCACTGGGGTCCTGATATTTGGCCCCCTAATTCTCCAGATTGCAATCCCCTCGACTACTATGTATGGGGCGTTGTTGAGAGATATGTCAACAAAGCTCCTCATACCACCATCCAGTCTGTCAAGAAAGCAGTTCACACGGTGATGACCCAAATGGACAAGGTCATCGTCGCCAAGGCCTGTGCTTCATTCCGCACTCGCCTCGAGACTGTTGTAGCTAATAATGGAAACTACATTGAATAAATAAAAACTATATCCTTTTATCTACTACTGTGTCAAATTTCATTCGGATATTTTAATTTTTACTTGCAAAAAATTTCTGTTAAAATACCATTGTTGAAATTCCCAATTTACCTGGTACACCCTGTAATGATATTATAACGCTATGCGGCGTTGAGTTTGTTTTTACAAAAATGTAATGCCTTGATAAAGGTTTGGCGTTCAGCCAACCGAAATATTGGCAAATAAATATTTTAATAAATCTAATATATGCCTTTTTATTATCTAATATATATATATATTAGATAATAAAAAGGCATATATTGGATTTAATGTATGTGTGTGTGTCGTCAATATAAAGAAATTATTAACATATGCATATAAAAATAAGAAGAGACCCTGACAAAGATAGACGTACAGTCTAACGAAATATTGGATTCTGTAATAAATAAAATGTTTATTTTATTTTTGATCCAAAATAAAAGCCTTGTGATCATTATATATATTATATTATATATATTTATAAAAATTCGAAACTATTATAGACCCGTATAATTCTTTTATAAATTAAACAATTTCTACTGCCCTAACTGAATTGGAAAAATTAATGGGATGCGCGTCTATAATAGTTTCGAATTTTATAACAGATTGCGCGCTGATGCATCATAATATATATATATGTATATATGTTGTATAAAAATATTATTTTATTTAAAATTATAATTTCATAGATTCAAATACTCTGTTAAATCGACCGCAAGAGGTCACTCTTCCCCTATAAAAAAACTCATTGTTGTTTGTATCCCGATGGCCTGCTCAAATCTTTTGTACATTATGTAAATAAGTTTTTCATTTTTTTTTATTCTTACGCCTTAAGTCAGGCAGTACTTAAATCAAATTATGTTTTTTTTTTATATATTCCATAAGTTCGGTTAAAGCAATTATATGATCAAGACTATTATTATTATTGCTACGCCTGCATCACCATTACCATAATCCTCAACGTGATCAAAGGTCAACAGGAATCACATTTTATTTCTATATTATATATATATATTATACTCAAACACTATCATATAAGGCATTAGTTGATGTGACCATATTATTTCCAAACCAACTTTCAACAACTAAGTTATAAATGCCTAACATAGAAAATAAATAGGTGATCAGATTTAATCAAGATACGAAAATTTGTAAAAGGTTTCAAATTAATAAGAAAGCACAATATATAGGCATTTGAAAACTTATATGTTCATGTGAAAAGGGGTTGTACAAAAGTGAAAAAAATTACTAGGCCCAGGTGGATAAAAGAGGATGCCTTTTTTAAAAATTTATATGATTATGTTTTAGCAAAGTATTAATATGAAATTATAAAAAATATATATTTTGTAAACACACACATATAAAATGAAAGGATTTAAAAGCAGGAATGTTTCTTTTATACACAATGCAAACTTCTACTGCCCTTACTGCGATGAAAAAATATATTGGGAGGGCTTGGCTCATCAGTGGTGAACCCTCCCAGCGGTTTCGCCAATTTAATCCACCAGACCGCTTCTCAGAGCTCTAATACTGTATTGGACGATTATGCTTATATACGCAGCACTGAAGGATGGAATCTTAGAAATGGGTTTCAAGAAAACTATGGACATAAGCTTATAGGGCAGTAGAATTACATTCAAATATTTGCATCGAGCAATGCTCTTCCGCAAACAATAAAGGCAAGCCCAGTTATGCATAATTTAACACAAAGCAATAACGCGCCATCTATGTATACATATAAAATGAAAGGATTTAAAAGCACGAACTTCTACTGCCCTTACTGCGATGAAAAAATATATACACACAGAAATTATGAAGAATTAATCGAATATATATTTAAGAAAAAAAAAATAAAATAAATTCCAATAAATCAACAATAACATTTATTTAAGATCACGGCAACCAAGTTTAGCTGAATTTAATCCAGTTAATATAAAGGTTTTTCTAGCTATTCACGGAGAGAAAGAAAAGCTAAAAGAATGTTCTAATCTTTATAAAACTTGGAGAAATGTTTTTTATTATAGGTAAACAAAGCTATATCAATAAAAAGTAATAATTTTAATTAATGAAATCACTCATATGGAAAATAATTTTTCCATTTGGATAAACATTTAATATTCTGAAAAAAAATGACGGCTTTCAAAAAAAAAAAAAGATATTTCCAACATGGTTCATTCAAAAAGGGGATATACAATTATGTTCTTTGATAATTTTGTGTTTTTTCACTTAATACACTAATCAGATTTATAAGTAATTATGTACATTTCAGCGGGTATAAAAATAATATTATATAATAAAAAAATAATATTTATCTAATTTATTTTTAACTATCATTCTTTTATACCAATTATCTTTAATATATTATAGATATAACTCTATATGTATATATATAATTAAAAAGACATATATTGGATCAAAATATCATTTATTTTACCAATATTCCAGTTGGCTGAACGCCAACCTTTATCAAGGTGTTCTAACATTTTAATATGTGTCAACAACAAACTCAGCGCCATATAACGTCAATAGAATTAAGTTTATATAATATTTTTGTTTAAAAATTCAATGGGGAGAAAAAATATTGATATATAATTATATTATGGACAAAATAAATTTTGTAAAATAAGGGTGTGAATATTTTGAATATTAACAATAACGCCTATTTTATATATAAAAATAAAAGATACATATCCTGACCGCGATAACATGAACATTTATAGATATTTCTTAGAATTATAATTATTGTCGAAAATATTATGTAATAATTAAAATACTCTGATCTATTCTTATGTAAGTAAAGGTGATTTTCTTCTTCGCCAAAAGAATCGGAGTATTATTTTCAGAAAGATTTGTCAGCTGGTTACTTCACAGAGGATAAAATTATTGTTTTCTCTTCCTCCGGGAAATGCAATCTGAGTAGCGTTGTGTTGAGGATGATAGAGTAATTGTTGTGGATGTATTTACTAGAAATTACCTTCCTTCACGCGACAGCCTAGGGGACCAAAAGCGGATCATCAAAGAAAAAAATATATATAGGTCACATTCTGCTTATAAATTATTAATAGATGTAAATTTTTACGCTGTCAGTAATTATATAAATATTTGTAACTATAAACAAAAGGCGCGTGGTTGAAATAAAGTTAGTTAGTCAGACGGTTGATTTGTTCTCTTTTCTTTACGCAAAACAATATCATCTGTATATTGGCGTGTTTAGATCATCATAGAAACGTTACAGAAGTCGACATATATATATTTTGCTTTTGCATTCCCATACCATTTACTTTATGACTATGTTTGTTTATTTTTGGTATAAAATTTAAATCAAACCAGTACAAAAATATTACAGAATGTCTTCTTCTTATTTTACTTCAAGTTATAAGTATAACTCTTTACTTTCGACTCTTTTTGTTTGATTTTGGTATACAATATAAATCCAACCAGCACAAAATAATACATCTTGTCTTCTACTTCTTTTTCCTAAGTAAAAGTATAACTATCTTAACATTTTTGTGAATACAAATATATTTCTTCAGGTAGAGATTATCAGTCTCTCTTTGCACCATAAAGGAAATGAACGAACGAAAGTTATATTTTGGTGAAAATATACTTCGCTGAGCGAGTTTCTTTAAATATGAGCTAGAATTTAATCAAATATCGGTTTTATAATGTGTTAAACATGATAAAATATACATCATTGTAATTATGGAAACACATTATGGAACTCATAACATTGTTAAGTATCAAACAATCATTAAACCTTTCTTAAAATTGTAATTATTCTTTGTCGCTCTGTTTTATAAACTCTTTCTCTCTCCATTAGCAATCTCAATTTACGCCATCATCGAATCCAATGTCGACTCAAAACTTTCTTCTGTTAAATTTATATCCTACAATATTAGAGAGTTGGTCTTTTTATTTAGAGTTTCATCTCGACTGTGGACTTTGAATTCCTAGATGTTTTCAATCCTATATTGTAGCGTAGAAATCGAGTATTTGAATATCTTAAGATGTGCCCGAAATCTTGACACTACTTAAATAGAATAAAAAAAGAAACTCATCTCCAGAAACCTTTCTAATTATTTAATTAAAGTCCAGGAGATTTAAATCAATTGATTGATTTTATTTGCCAACCTATCAAACGGTTCCAGGTTTTACATACTTTTAAAACATTTAGCATTTATTACTAATATAAATTTTCATCTATGTGACGTCACAGTGTCAACAACAAAACCTTTTATTAAGACACTATTGTCTTACAAGGGGATTCCCCTAAAAGGTTATATATGTACATTAGTGAGGTGGAAAAGCAATTTAGAGGGGAGGAGAGCAATCAGCCGTTGTCGCAAAGTCATAGTGTCTATATAAGACAGACCGAATCAACAAGCTCAGATATTCAACCAATCTAAGCAACATAATTATAACTAAGAGGGCCAACAGCCATAATCCGGTGGACGGTCCCGTCATAAACCGTCTTTATGGAAAGATAAGGCGTTAAGGAATCTTTATTAACCACATTACTGCCAATCCGGGGAGCTCCGGAAATTTCTTGTTTAAAATCCGCCATTGTGTTAACATAACTGGCCGTTTTGTGAGGTTTGCCATCGCGATAATATTTATGGTTGGTACTTTGTTTCCAATTTGCTTTAAATATTTATATAGAGTTATTAGACAAATGGAAGTTTTGTTCTCATCATAATGTAGCTAAGTCTATTAATCACATCCAAATTTACTTGAAATATTTATTAATATTTATAAATAGAAACACATTACTCAAATAGAAATAGTGAAACAGAAGAAAGAAATAGAATTTTGTGAATGAATTGATAAATAATAATTATCCTAAAAAAATTATTGAAAATAAATTTTCATAAACAGAGAGATATACCTTCAAATAATAGTCGTGATCAGTCTCACAAAAAAATATTGCTCTATTCCATATAGCTACGGCTCAGAGAGAATTGCCCGAATTTTAAAGAGATATAATATAATTAAAACATATCAATCTGCACAAAATCTACGACAAATCTTACGCCACTCAGATACAAAAAATATTTCAAACCAAGAAAATACAACCAATGTAATTTACAAAATTCCCTACCAAACATGTCAAGCTACTTACATTGGAGAAACAGTTAAATCACTTAAAGATCGTATCAATCAGCATAAAGCAGCTTTAAAAAACTACAAACCATTATCCCTCCTAGTAGACCACTCCCTAAACAATAACCATATACCAGATTTCAAACAAGCATCAACTATATACAAAAATATTACAGAAAAGCATTGTAGATTGTTTTTATAAAGTTGGGCTTCTACCGAAGATAAACAAAGTATAAACAGAAAAATTGATTTTCCAGAAATTTATAAAGAATTCATATCCTAATTGTTTGTAAATAACTATGTATATACTTTTAATTTACTCTTTTTTTTTATTTCAAAATATCATCATTAATTTAGAATCAATATGTATGCACACAATTTTTTACGGTTACACTGTTATATATAAATCTCTCTATTTTTCAAGCAAAATGTGTAGACAAAATAATAATCTATAATATTAAATATAATTGTTAGCTGTATATATACTGAATGTAATGTTTAAATCAAAGATACAATTCTTTCATTGGCCTTGTAGAACGAGAGTGGTGTACGCGTGCGCGCATGCTTTAGTGAAAAACACAAACATCCTCGATAAAGAAAGGCGAGTTGCCCCTCGAAATATTGGAACAATAAAATCATTATAAATCCAATATATGCATATTTTTTAAATATTTATAAATGTATTAGATAATCAAAAGGCATATATTGGATTAAATATAAATATTTATTTGCCGATATTTCGGTTGGCTGAACGCTAACCTTTGTCAAGGCCTTACATTTTGTATAAACTACTTCAACTCCGCATAGTGTCATTAGATTACATTTAAACTAACAGAGATATCACCTTTTAGTGCCGCATTTATGAACAGAATCGTCCAATACAATATTAGATCTCTGAAAACCCGTCTAGTGCATTGAATTTGCGAACTCTACTGTAAAGGTTAACCACTGATGAGCCAAGAAAAAAAGTTCCAATAAAATGAATAGCAATGAAAGTTTCAATACTAGGTAGCAACAAAGGTTTCAATATAATACACTGCGGCTTGTGATTGTAAAACAACACTTGATGTTACACCGCATGAGTTTCTTTTAAATGAAAAATCAAAATTTATTTCAAGGTGAAATATTGACTATTTCTAACCTTTTTGGATGAGGTATGGAAGGGTGAATTATGAAGAGTAATGATGAACGGAAAAATAAAAGTGTCCAGGAATGGGAATCGAACCCACAATGTTCCGCTTACCGGGCAGATGCCATGTCCACTAGGCTAACCTAGGAAAGGATTAAATATTGGATTGTGATAAAAATATATATTAATACTTGTTAGAACAACGTTTCTATACAGGTGAGTAAAAGAAAATTAAATACTGTAAGGTTCAAAAGATGTCAATACTAAATAATAATAAAAATACTGGGTAAGTAATTAAAGTTTGAACACTGGATATTAATAGAATAATATTCATTGAAAGTAATAAAAAATTCGATACAGGATACTAATAAAATAATATAATGCTAGATATTAAAAAAATTCCACAAAATAATAGATAGTGATAAAATATTCCATATAGGATAGTGATAAAAATATTTTAATGGTGGATATTCTAATATAGGTAATGGCAAATATCAACCCTGTAGTTTGATTGAGGAAATATCTTGGAGTTAAAAATTAACTTCGTTGAGATCTCCTTGCATAAATCTAACTGAGTCATTATAACACAATATTACCTATAAAGTTGTCTTGAACAATACATACACACTATATCTATCAAGTTAAAGCAGGGGAGAGAGGCGTACATTTAATTTGAAAAAATGTGGTTTAAAAAAGAAAAGCAATTCGACCCCACGAAAAACATTATAAAACTTTGAAGTTTTAAAATCTTTTTAATGAAGTTGTGGAAGTTTGCTGTTTCAAATGTCACTTTAACACACGTCTAAGAATCATATATATTTGAGGACATATGTAGCGAACCTATATTTCAATAATTTTTATTTTTATTAAAATTAATATAAATATATCTAATATATTACTTACCTTTTGTAATATTTTAAAATTAACCCTAAATGTATCATGGCATTGTTAGAATTGTTTTCTCCTTTCTCGTATCCAATAATTAAAAAAGTCTGAAACAGAACATTTCTCTTTTAATATTTTAATATATACATTTAACAATAGATAAATTTATTAAATAAAAACAAACGATAGCAATGCGTCTCTTTATACATAAAATTTTTAATATGCTAGCTTTCGGATCTTATCGATCCTTCAACAGGCCAAGCTGTAAATTGAGAGAAAGAATATATATATATAAATACCATCCTATCTCCTTTTTGATTCATATAACCCAATAGGCCACAAACTCACAGTCGTCAGAACACTCACGAAAAGAATACATACACACTGCTCCACCCCAGCCTTCAAAAAATTAGAAAAGACAACCATCATCAGTAATCTAACAGCAAGTGGCTATCCACTTCCCTTCATACTTAGACATAGTTTCAACCCTTCCAAACACACTCAGCCCGTAGTAAACCGTAACACCTGTATTATACCTTATTCCTTTGAAAATCAATCAATAGCCCTCTCCCTCAATAAATTTGGTTTAAGAACCTTTTTTACCAACCACCTCTCAATAGGCCAAATACTCCGGAACCCCATCACCAAATCTAATATTAAGAAACGTCCCGACCAGCAACCATATGCCATTTACTCCATAGGTTGCCAAGATTGCAACGCTAAATATGTGGGTGAGACTGGCCGTTTCATTTACAACAGAATTTCCGAGCACAACAGAAATATAATAAACAAAGATCCCAAATCTTTGATCTTTCAGCATACCTCTAAAACCGGCCATGCCTTTAACCTTTCCGACCCAACCTGTCATTACCACAACATCAAATCCAAATATCAAAGATTATTAATAGAATCCTTCGTCTCTCAAGATTTAAACAGTATCAACAGGCGTATAGAACTACCATCTCAGTACCACTCATTCAAAAAACAGCCCAGCCATTAGAATAAAAGGACCAATTGACTATAAAAGAAAACAAACTGAGCTTTGGACAGAGATGAAACAACAGCAGCCTGGCCACGAGAAAACGTGAACTCGTGAAATGTGTTTATATTTATTTTATTTTATATTTTATTCTCTATCTTCGTTGGTGTATATAAATAATATTTTACATTTATATATATATTCTTTCTCTCAATTTACAGCTTGGCCTGTTGAAGGATCGATAAGATCCGAAAGCTAGCATATTAAAAATTTTATGTAAAAAAAAAAAAAAAATTATGTAAAAAGAGACGCATTGCTATCGTTTGTTTTTATTTAATAATTTATAGCAATTATTTTGTCTATTTACAATGGAAAGTTACCTTCAAAACGTTGAGAGATAAATTTATGTCTTAAAATTTAAAGTTTATTGAATATAGTAAATGAATATATTTGTTTTTTTCCAAAATGCGGTAACCAGAAATATATCAATTCAATATATTTCACACCAAAATAAATATACTGTATTTACTGAATAGATATGAAAATTCGAAAATATTATAGACGCGTATGATTCTTTTAAAAATTAATCAATTTCTAACTGGTAGAAAGAAAATAGTATGACACAACCCCTGAAATTTATTTTTATTTTAAAAATAATATTTTGTAAAAAAAAAAACGATTAAAATATATTAAAAAGCATATTTCGTTAGAACCTTACTTAAATAGAATAACAAGCCAAACAAAACTAGCCTAGTTCTTTCCTTATTCCGAACGGCAGCCATGTAAAGTTGTAGGGAATTGCCAGAATTGCTGTCTGGATTTACTCCCCAGTGGATCAATCCGCCATGTTAAATGGCCAGGATAGAGCGAAAACCTTCGAATATATTCTTTTAGACTTTTACCTAGGGCCATAATCTATTTTGTGTTATTCTTAACGAAAACCTTTGTACAAATATTTCAATACTTTTATTATTTTCACACATTCACATGTTATAATAACAATTACAATTAACGGTATACCTTCATTTAAAACTTGTATTTTTGAATTAAAACTTTATTCTATATACAACCATATTTAAAAATAACTTATTATAAAATACATTCTAAGCTTTTATAAAAACACTTAAAGATAGTTTATTGTCCAAATCTATTTCCTTAATTAAAATTATTTATTTTTTAATAGTTATTATTATTTTAAGCAAGCATATCGATTTGTAATAATAATGTTTTATATTTCAGAAACTTTCAGTTATGATATATAATATTTTAAATTGTGAATTTTTAAAATTCTATTACAAGCCTGTGTACCATGGAATTCATTTATAGCCCTTCAGTATTGAAGTAGTTGAGATTTATATACCTCCTATAAGCAAAATCTTAAACAAAATTGATATGTTCTAAATGATTTATTCTGATAAATGCATTATCGATTATAAGACAATATACGAAATTTCAATATTCTCTAAATACAATTATATCCAAAACTCAAAATGCTGGTGAAATTGCATATTACAAGAGTAGACATCATCTTGAAGAAGAATTCAAAGTTTTCGGCGAGAGTTTCATTTATTTTGCGGTATAATCAACAAGATTTCGACTATGACGTCCTTCAACAGGACCTCTAGTTTCTTGGATAGTTGTCTGTTGAAGGACTCCATAGTCCGAAAGCTTGCCGATTATACAGCACAAATTAAAGAAACACCTCGCCGAAATCTTTGAATCCTTCTTCAAATTTCATATTCTACGATCAATAAATATATACTTGACATTTTACCATTGTAAATCTTTCATCTTCACGCTCACTTAATAATTAACTTAGTTCGAATGTGCCTGATAATATTAACTATTTCTAATCAAGTTATAGTTAAATATTGTATAGAAATATTTATTGTGAGAGATATAAGCGAAAATTACTGATTACAATAGTATTTAATTGTTTAAAATTATTAATATATTATATCTTTATATTTTTGTGAAGAATTTATTACTAGAGAATTACCTTCAAAAAATGTCAGACGTCCATCTATCGAAATTCAATATATATCGAAAATCACTATGTATTGAAATATTATTGAATTCCAAAGATCATTGCATTTCTATATGGTAGCATTCAGACATGAAAAAAGATAATAAAATAAAGAAGAGAAAAAGTAATGAAAATCAATTAACTAATAACAATAGTTGTTTTAAAAATATTTTATTAGAATTAACTAAAAAGGAAACTATAAATATTTTAGCCTTTTGAACATCAAGATATTTAAACGAGTCAAATGGAAGCGACAGATGACATGCATCGTATACTGAGTGAAGAGATAAAATGTTTAGTTGAACACAAAAACACTTGATATATTCAGTTGCTTCTTATTAAAACACATCAAGTTCGGAATTTATTATTCTCGCCTCACTCTGCTTTTATTTTTGACTTGTATAAATCTATACGTTAAATGAAGAGAGGTAACTGAACTATTTAATTTCCTATTTTAGTGCATTTTCATTAAAAGCTTTTTAAGGCTATTTTATCATTTAGGAGAATTTTCTAATTGGCGCTAAATTTACAAATATATCATAGACATTCATGGTAAACGGTTTGCGGATTTCGACAAATTAGAAAGAAGGAATCATATATCGCCGCAACTCTTTCAAAAATTATCATAGACAATTAATATATTTTTAAGTATATAAAATATCATAGAATCAAGAGTTGATTATTTATAAAATATAAACTGAATAAAACCAATTAAATTTCGAAACTATTCTAAACACGTAAGATTCTTTTTGAAATTAAACAATTTCTACTGCCCTTACTGCAATGGATAAATTAATGGGAGGACCTGGCTCATCAGTGGTGAACCCTTCCAGCGGTTTCGCCAATTTAATCTATCATGGATCAACCGCTGAGAGGGTTCACAACTGATGAGCCTGGCCCTCCCATTAATTTTTCCATTGCTGTAAGGGCAGTAGAAATTGTTTGATTTCAAATAGAATCTTATGCGTTTAAAATAGTTTCGAAATTTGATACCAGATGGCGCGCTAGTGCATCATATTATAAAAACCAATTAAATTTTACCTAAAACATCATATACTCTGGTAGAAGACAGTTGTGGGTCACTGAATCGGGTGAAAAATTTTGGCGGCGAGAAATCTTAGAATCTAATGGAAAGAGTTTAGATGTATCTTACTACCAGTTTATTAGAAAGGAAACTTAGAAAGAAGCAATTGCTTCCAAGCTAGAGTCTAGTCTCGGATTAGTGGAAGGGTTTCATTAGGGGCCTCCGATTGAGAATAGACACGTGTTTTCCTCAGTGTAAAACACAAGGTGGTAGTTCAACACTTAGGGGTAATATAGAACCTCAAGAGACAAGTTAGATGAGAGAGGCAAGTTATTCAACATTTTTACTCAATAACAACAACAACAGCTTTATTAGGACATTTCCGTCCTGTAAGGACTCGCCATACATCATTTTCATGGAGAAAGGGGAAAAATCAAACAAAGGAGAGAAGGGAAAATGAAAATAAATCAAAGTATTCAACATAACTATACAAATTAACTATGGAAATAAATTGTTCTGTAATTTTAGTTCTTAGAGATTACCTTCTTCTCTAACGCTTAATGAGAGTTAAACAATTCTATCGCTATATATTTTTTCTCGGACATTATTCTGATTAGGTGAACTGGGGTCACGTAGACTTGGATAATGTTCTTTGAGATCTCATTCCGTTCCTCGTTATTTTTACTCAATATATTTTTATGATTACTATATTTATAATAATAATATATATATATATTATAGATATATACACTATACATACATTATATATTTATGTAGATTTACTAGGTTAATTAAAAGGAAAGAAATGAGGGATTAAAAAAAAATGTTTTACACGAAGTACTTATTACAATAGATATTGAAGCAAAAAAAAAACATTTATACAGATTTTCTGTTGCAAAGATCGTTTCTGAAATAACAGTTCCATTTAATAGACAAGAGAAATAAATGAGTTTGCCGAAAGGAAGTAAAAACATCCTACATATTTACACTACATGGTGTAGAAAACTTTCCTGTATGGAAGTAAAAATATTTTTCAATTATAATCCCAAGAGATATTTTTGTTTCATTTTTTAATGTTCTTATTTTTAAAATAAAATTTCTCTTAACTCTGTGACTATTTTAGAAAGCTTAGTAAGTTTACTCCCGGGTTGTCAGATGCAGCCAACATCACTGAAGCGCACTCACCTGAAAACTGAAGCTGGAGGTACAATTAACTGTTGAACTGCTGTTAGAGTGGGGTGAGTTTTAATTTTTAGGACGTTAGCTTTAACGGTGTCACTGACATTTCTTATTTTAGAACTAAACTTAGAATTCGAGATATTTTTGTTAACTTCAATATAGAATAAACCCATTTGTAAATTATATATTTTATTAGCCTTGAAAATCTTTAGAGTGAAAGGTTATTAAAACATAATATATTGCTATCGTATTACCCTTTGTATTATCCACTTTGATAGACAAATATAGATGGTTGATTAAATCATATACAAATATGATATTGTAGAGATAAACATTATCCGTAAACATTTCAAATATAATGGAATGTTTAAACTATTAATACTATTTATTATTATTTATTTATTATCATCAAACAATTATATTTCACAAATTATATCGCAATGGGAATTGACCAATTTTGTCATGCTCATATATTTACACTGGGATTAAAATTGGTAAACACTTGTTTTCATATTCGGGCAGAAGCTGTACCTTAATTTCTGGCTATGCAGAATCTCCAATTAATAAAAGAGATTATTAAAATTGTATTTTAAATTTTTCCCATCTTTTTGTAACTTTATATGAACACAATGTATATATTTGATATAAAATAAAAGACTAGTTGCACAACATAGAGTTTTATGGCAATTTTTCAGGGAAGAAAGAAAAGATTTCTGGAAAGAAAATGGCCGGAACTGTTTACTTTGTAAGGATCTCATGGATGATAATTTGGTTCACTATTTCTTCCAATGCCCTCTCTTAACAGAAAAACGTACTGAAATTTTCCCAAGCCCTAACTCTGGTCAATTTAGATACCATCGCATATGTCAACTTCTCTCTTCAGCTCTGAATGATGAATTACTGATTGTTAGATACTTTAAGTTCTGCACAGAAGCTGGGCGCATGAGAAAGAATGCAGGGCAAAGGATACTGGAGGATGAACTATCTGTAAATAGGTAACTGAATGTGAGACAAACCTTATTTTGTTGTAAATGTTTCCTCTTCCCTCTCCTCTTGTTGACGTGTAAATACGGCGAATCCTGTATGGGGCGGAATGCCCTAAATAAAGGCTTTTGTTGTTGTTGTTGTTTGTTATATTTGATATAAAATACAGGTTCAAATTAAATTACCATTAACATAAAATAGTATATTTGGTTGCTCTCCTTCGTATATTTATACTTTTAAAGATCTATTTTATTATATATATATTAACGGACATTGTTTTTAAAATTGTAGTGAAGTCTGGAAAAGGGGTTTTATCAGATTTTTAACCCCAGGCAAGTATACTGAGATAAAAAAAAGCATCTTGTATTTTTCGGAGCGGTAAAGTTGTATACATTATGCATTAGACTTCAGAGTTCATTTTAAACATTCAAATTTTCGAATGTTTTTATTCTCTTCAAACCGGATTTACAGCCACTATATACATAGGACGGCACACCCACATGGGATGAGTGGAAGTAAAGGAAGTTATAAAGCATATTTGAATAAATAAAGTACCATTCGGTTTAACGGGGATCTTCTCACTCCACAAGGCATCACACTTAGATATTAAAAAGCTTATTGAAGAGAAGATTTAGAAGCTGAAATTCATTATTTATTGTCAGAATTATTCATAGATGTTATAAATATTATTCTGTAAAATTCACATTGATGTAGCTTCGTTTTTAAATGCGAAATGTGGTATGTACTGTAGAGTTGTAGGGTTGTAGATTTGTAGAGAACTGGTTTAAGTCTTCTTGTATCTATGACAAGTATAGATAATGGGACCATTGGTAGGATAGCATCTACATTCAATTCCCTCCCATACTACAAATTTATTGATTCACAATAAAATTTAAAATTATAAAATATTATAATATCATTCCACTATAATACACTATTCATAGGGGGTCGGTGAAAGGATGGTCTAAACCGTTGGTTTTCGACTGTTACGATTTTATTTTGTTAACACTGTTATGTGTTGAAATAAAATAAATCCCGGATCCGGGTTCGAATTCCTCATTGGATACTTTTTTATAATTGAAAAGAAATGCTCCAATGGCCCATGATTCTTGCAAAAGTTCAACAGCGAGTGCAAGTAACCAAACGGGCTCTTGCACATTTGTAAGTGAAAAGTCGAGCTGCTTTTCACGTGTGTAGACATGTGATGCACTTACAGTAGTCGCTAACCTCTATTCACCATGTTTATCATGGTCTGTATCACGTGTACTAGAGATAATTAAAAAATAAAACACTATTCATTAAATATCATATATATTTAAACAAATTAATGGCCAATATTCCCAAAGTTTCTCGAGTACAGTACAACTAGAAATATCCATTATATAAGGCAATCCGAAGCCTCCAATGTATTAACGCACATTTATATATACACAGCGGTATAAGATCCGCTATGGTGAGGAAGTTCCTCGGCAGCTTGGGCAGAGATTACGAGGAGATAGAAGCTGAGGATTAACTCGGCCGCGTGCAAATTGGTTGGACGAAGGGAGGGGGAAAGCTCCTCGTCGCCACAAAGCTATTGACCTGAGAGGATAAGCTCGAGAGATTTAGCTTAGAACCAACCTTGTCGAATGCAGACGTTTCTACGAATACATATGAATATATATGTAGCTGCAGATGTATATATCTCTTAGTTATGCATCAGAACGATGCTATATGTCCATCACCCTAGAAGAAAACTTTGCTTCCCTGGAAGCCTGATTAATTTTACTCACTATTAATACAAGGAATTATTGAATAGAGAAAATAGTGATAGGATTTACACACACAATTTTCAATCATGAGAGTTCTACGATGAAAACATTTGGAATAATACCTCTCAAGCTTATTTCGGGATATATTTCCTGGAAAATATCATTTCTCGATGCATTTACTTGTTATCTTAGCAAATATTTCAGTCTCGTTCTGATCCCCGTATGTAGAGGGGAAATTTGTGGATTCATCATAGTTGAAGATTCAATGTTTATTCGCAGAAAATATATTTCTGGAAATTTCTACGGACATTTGATATTTTTCTAAAGTTTGAAAGTTTTATTTATTTAGTTCGTTTTTTTTTTTTATTTTTGGATTTTGTTACACCGTATTTTATTATTTTGTTAAGGGTTTTCAGAATTGTGATTTAATGATGAATCGATCTTAAAGATTCTAAATTTAATTGGTTTCATTTACCGGTTTTCCTTTTCTATACGATGTTGTTAGAAAAATTAATTTTTAATATCAATCATATTTTAATCAAATCATTCACACACATCATTAATTGTTTAAACATATTTTCAATAAAATGGTAAAGAAACTTTCAATATATAAAATAGGATATAAATAAAATCTATATAAATAATATATATATGGTTTATTTTTTGTTTTAATTAAAAAGGTATATATTGGATCAAATAATCATTTATTTACCAATATTTGAGTTGGCTGAAATCCAACCTTTTTCAAGGTGTCATAACATATTAATGTGTGCCAACATCAAACTCAGCGTCACATAGTTGTTGACACACATTAATATGTTATAACACCTTGAAAAAAGCTGGCGTTCAGCCAACTGAAATATTGATAAAATAAATGAATTTTTGATCCAATATATGCCTTTTTAATTAAATATTTATTTATCGATTGCTATATTTCCAAATATATGTATGGGTGTGTTTTTTATTCATTCGTCTTTACCATATCTGATTTATTTGGAAGATATATAACAGGTTTTAGAGGTGCGTATTCTAGAATCGCAAAAAGATTATGTCGGTAATGGAAATAGTAGTAATAATTATAATAATAATGTAATCATACATAATTTATAACATTTTTAAAGCCATATTCGGTTTAAAGAATTTATTCTGAATTAATACGGGCGTATAGTCTTTCGCTAGTTAGTAATTAATATGCAAATCAATATTATATTTCCGTTTACGTTTGTTTGGAATCTTGATGTATGTTTTCTTTCAGGTGAAACCCTGACACCTTTACACAAATATTTTTTTAATTATATTAATACGGTTAAACGTGTCTATAGCTCCCCCTCTTGGGACTCACCAAAATAGGGTATTATAGAGAGGGGTGCTATAGAAAGGTCACTTTTATTGTAAATCGTATCGTACTACGTATTACGTTTCGGTCGCTATAAAGAGGGAGGCGCTATTTAGAGGGGGGCGCTATAGACAAGTTTAACTGTACTATGAACACTGGTACAATATATATTGACACATAGATTAATTTGAAAATTCACAAAAATCACTAAGCCCAGAAATAAATAGAACAGAAAGCAAGTCAATAAGAGTTGTGGTGGACACGATAGTAAATATTGGCTTCCAGCCATACACAGACTTCCAAGCAACTTATCTGCCAACACCTCTCACAGCGAGCTGACAACACGGACGTATTTATAGGAAACTTTAAATACCTCAGACAGACAAATGACTTCTTCAATACGTCATTCGGACGTACAGCTCCGTCAGCTCGATGTCCAGTCCGAATGTTGTTGCTGACGCTCCTCTCCTGCTAAACCTGTTTCAACAATTTAAAAACTGACGAACATTAAAATTGGAAATTAGCTTTACTAAATTTGAAGCCATCAGTCAACTGGGTTGTCTGCAAATATGGCTTTAAAATATTCAGGCTTCAAAATATTTGACCAAATTTATTCTGCCCACCTATGATGGATTAAAGAGATTGAACTTATCTGTCGATTTTGGATATTTTTATCTTTTATTGGAATGGTATTGGGAACGGTGTTTCACAGAATTTAAGCTGCCTCTCACCTTCATACTTTGATGGAATATTTCTAGTAATCTTTAATTAAAAAGGCATATATTGGATCAAAATATCATTTATTTTACCAATATTTCATTTGGCTAAACGCCAACCTTTATCAAGGTGTTATAACATTTTAAAGTGTGTCAACCTAATTAAAGATTAAATGATATCAATTAAAGATTTATCTATGGATTGCTCTATTTTCAAAACAATTTCTAGTAATGAATATCAAAAATGATACCTTAGAGAAAACATTCGATATGAATGTAATTTCATTTTTATATTTTCGAGCGTCTTTTTCTCTTAAAACAAAATGGATGATATATCTTTTATCTCCATATTTTCAGTATAAATATCAATAAAACAGCCCGAAAATCATCATTAGATTATATCCTACATTTGCAACATTATGTGAGTTGTTTAGGGAATAATGGACGCGAAGGTATGTTCAACAAATATTTATAATTCTCTAATCCCCCCACCCCTGTAATAGAAGCAGATTTGAGGTTTCTTATTCTAAAAAGTGTGCCCCATATTCTTAGAAAGCTTATCAGGTAGCTATATATATATGAAAAGAAAAATAATGTCTATGTTCATGTAGTTCCGCCATATTGATATATCAGGATAATATTATAAAATATATATTGTTACATGGATGACAAGGCCAAGATACAAGAGTAAAGTTAGGGGAAGAGGGGTGGACTCGAGCTGCCCCCGCTGCCATGTGGCAGGCACTAAAAACAGCAATCCTGTTTGGAGGAGGGGAGAGTCTGGTTAGATCTGCGGTGACAGAAGACGTGGCAAGTTGGCTACGGGAAGTGGGCTCCGGGCGTGTGGCCGTATGGACTGACCGGGAAGACGGTGACGAGGACTCTGGTGGCGGACAATGAAGACATCTACTGTATATAGTTACTTATCTACTCTTTAAAGCTCTTATAATAAATATACCGTGCTAAGCTGTAGCCACAAAGAATCCACATTGTTCTCATTGAAACCTTGAACGCAAACATCAACGGCTGAGAAGACTCGTAACAATATTCAGGTAAGGAAGAGAGAGAGAGTAGTCACTGTCATTGATTTTAACCTGGAGTATACAAATTAGCTTGATAACAGACTAATTTACACACTCCGTTTAATCTCCATATTTTCCTACACTATTCCACCTCTATGGTCGAAACTACATAGATTACATCTGGATGGAGTAACTTTCCTCCCTTTCTTTCGAGATAATTTCCCAATTCCTTTATTCCATAAGCATCTTCAATATAAGCTTAATTAGGAAGGAACTATGGCAGGATAACCTTTGAAGAAGTTAGTGTCATATCTTATCATAGGCTAATTATTTTGTTAAAAAACGATCATTTAATTTTTCTGAAGTTGTAGAATGATATTTGAAATTAATTTAATTTCTACTACTACTAAGGCGATTACTAATAATATATATTTTACTTAGTTAAGTTTTATTTGGAAAATAGCACCAATAGAGCCTCATTAGAGATCCAAAATACTAGACATTTTTACAGAACGATTTCACTTGTTTCATTTCCATGAAAGATTGAGTTTGACAGCAAGCGGACGGAGTGAAACTGTTGCCAGGTTCTTTTCTGACGAGACCCGTCTTGACGACAATCTATTGCCGCCCCGGTTGTACACACACCATTAGGGTTTCTATATTATTTTTATAACATACTCCAATTCTAACGATATCTTCATTTCAAATCAAACTAGTTATTAGATATTTATAATGTTTATTTTTATAAATATCATATATATTATTAACCTCAGCTTTTTATCTTATGAATTTTTGGAAAATATATTGTATCGTACATATTATTATATTTTCAGTTCATTTTCTACTTTAACTCTCTTCAAATTCCAGGTTCGAAACTTTGAGGTAGAGCTAACGAAGTTTCCGTGTTAAATATATGAATGATTAAATTTGCTATAATAAAATAGAAATCTTTTTTCGAGACACTATAAATAAACCTTATTTTATTTATTTTTAAATTTTCTCTCTCCGAAATATCCATATTTTTTACATTTTTTTTTAGAAATTGAATACCATATATCATGGTATAGTTAAAGTAGTGCCTTTGCAATTCAGGTAAATATTTATTAATTTTCCATTGAGAATTCACATTTTTCATATTGTGACCAATATGTGATATTCGATAACGAAATCACTCTTCGGTTTGACTCAAAATACGGCTTGTCAAAAGAAATTCGTTGTTAAGGCTCTATTGAACATTTACAAACTTTAACCAATTTTCCCAAATTTAGAGAAATATTTCTATATTATAGAATGTATAGGTATCTTAATAAAAATGCATAATTAATTATATACGTTTATAAAATTATAAAGGTAAAAGAAAAAAAGAAACAATTTAATTAAATATAAAGAATTCTTAACCTTTACTGTGATTAATTTTCTTAATTGAAATAAATATTTAAATTATTGAGGTGAAAATATTAGGCTTCCGAGATATTTGAAAAAAGTTTCTTTTAATTAAAATTTCTAAATGTCTTTTAATTATAATCATTTTTAATATCTTTTAATGTGGAAAAACATTTCGTTATCGCTCTTATGATTTCCGTTTTATAACAAAGATGGTTAATAAATAGTTAAATTATTGTAGGTTTTTTTTTCTACCTATATAGTCTGTACTCTGCAAAGTTTATTCTTGGAAATGGCATTTAATGAATATATGTGGAAAGGTGTTTATTTAACATTGATATTTTATGAATAATCTTACTTCTAAAACTGTTCTTTCTCTCTTAAAGAACAAGAAAACAAATATAAGAGCCTTTAACGATAATAACTTTGAGAGAAGAATTACAAAAACGAAAACAAGACTCAGAATGAAACATTACAAAGGAATGACAATACATCCAGATGGCACATAAGAAACTACAGGACATGCAAAAACTATCCTGGTGTGGAACTAACACCTACTCATATATTTTCATTTCCAGCAATGGCCGCAGCCTTGCAGAAAATTGACATGGACCCAGAATAGAAGCTTTACACACCGAAGATAGAGGACATTGCTGTGATAGAGATGTATGGAGACATCTTAGGCTCTTCCTTGGACACGACAACACTAACAACAACGATAATACTGTTCTGTAATCACTTATCTAATAAACACATTGCACGCTTATTAGGCTGACTAGGTTCGGTGACAATATTTTATCGATTTGCGAATGAATACACCGGATAGACTTATCAAAACATAGTAATATACTCTAAATAACGGTATGTGGCAAATATATCAAAATTGAAGAGCGATTATCGCTTGAAAGCTCGAGTTTTGTAATAAAAGGAAACTTATTGTGATAAAATATTTTGTAATTTTAAAACTTTTTTCACAATTTTATCATCAATATCAAACTTAGTACATCTAATAAAAATAGCAACAATTATCATAAGGTAATATTTGACTTTTAATATATAGTGTTTTTGAGTATTGAAACTAATAAATATATAGTTCGAGCCAAAAGGCGATCCATCAAATAAGCTTATATAAAAGGTTTTTTTTACAGATCCAGGTACGCCTTTTTATATATAATAAATTTATAGTTTTCAATGATATAGTATTTACTTTTCTGGGCACATTAAATTGAATTCCAATTTCGATTTTTTTTTTCAATGAAATACTTACTAGCTTAGAGAAAGTTCTATAGTCATATATTCATATGGAACTTTACAGTAAGATAAATGTATATAGAAAGAATAGAGGAATAGTTTTAATTAAATGTTCCGGTAAGAGGAGTGAGAATCACAAATCCTACCTTCCCTTAAATGCGCATAAATTTCTAATATTCCAAGAGAGTTGAAAATGTATACAGGTAAGAACAAGCAATCTCTCTCTCTCTCATTTTTCGAAATAGAAAATTAAAATTTCAGGTCACGTGAAGTTATCTCGAGATTAAATGAAAACCTTTATTAATAATGCAATCCCAGGAAAAGTCATCTATTACAGGATGTTGTAAGTAAATTGAAACTCATTTTAACAGTACACAAAAATAAAAATATTGAATTTTTAATAAATATTTTATAGGTAGCCATTTATTCGTGTAAAATGAAACAGCAAATTTGAATGTAGTGTATCGACGATAAATAATCTGTAATACGAAATTCGCGCAGAATTTTTTCCGCGGTTAGAAGAAGCCCAAAAAAGAAAACGAACTGACTTTTCATCGTATCAAGAGGCAGTTTGATGAGTTCAACAAAGTGGGATTAACTTCTGAATTAACAACACTCGCATCGATAGGAATGGGTAAAGGCGAAGAATTTGTCAAAATTGCCAAAGAGAAAATAATGAGGACTCTGTAAAGAGCATTAGAGTCTTACCAATTGAGCACATTGACTCTATGACAATTTTCAAAACTCTATCTTTAATCCTATATGCTCCTTAGAGAGAAAGGTCAGTTTCTGATAAGTTTACTTATAAAAACAGAAAAGGAAAGGCTGCTGCTTTCCTCAACAATTTGACACTCAACTTTTGGGGAATGCTGAGGTTCTTCTCTGGTGACAATAATTTGACAATGACGGGAAAGATCGTTGTATCTTTAATGTCTACTCTGTCGTGATGTACATATTTTCGAAATTTTTAATCAATATCCTGGAGATAATTTTGAAGTTTTCCTGGACAAGAAGTACGCAGTAATGAACTATGTATTCCAACAAGAATCATCTCCAGCCCACAAGGCAAAGATGACAAGGCATTGCTGACATTTAACATTCCCAACCAGCTGAATTCAGTCTTCTAGCTATTCCTTATTCTATAAAAATAATTTATAATACACAATATAATGCGGTTTATGATTGTAGAACGACGGTTGACAAATTACCATCCCTGGACACTTTTATTTTTCCGTTCATCCATTACTCTTCTCACAATTCATCCTTTCATACTTTATCCATAAGGATAGAAATATTCGTTATTCCTTCTTGAAAATAAAATAAGAATTTTCGTTCAAAAGAAACATTTGCGGTAAAATTTGTCTTCCGTCGTTCTACCTTCCTAATTCTACCCTCATCGACTATTTTGTATCAGGCGTTGTGGAGATATATAAATCTCCCCACATATTATCCAATCTGTAAAATATACCCAGTTGTGACGTAAATGTCATCTATACCAAAACATCTTTCCTCACTAACACACACATACTTTGTTTTATGATCAAACGTTTTGATCTGACTTATAATCTTGATATGGACCAATGGAATATTGATATGAAGCCTACCTCCCAGGACGGAGGATGCAACAATATATATATTACAAGAGAAGTAATCTTGAAGAAGGAATCAAAGTTTTTGGCGACGTGTTTCTTTTATACTCTTTTTAACTCGTCGCCGTAAACTTTTATTCCTTCTTCAATATTTATATTATTAACATACAAGTATATTATGTACTATAAAATCATCATTTGTATTTTTAAGTACTGAATACAACACCTGTCAAACTTTGATGTGATACATAAAAAATATTGTTGGTGCTACCTAAAAATATTATAGACTTATCTATGGTTGAAACACATTCTGACAGGAAATATCTGAGGAGAAAATAAAGTTTGACGAATATGCTAGACCACAACCTTTGATGCAACAATTAATTTATAGTAGAAATTACATCCTGATGTGTATCTTCGTAGCTAACGGATTGAATCTATCAAAAAAAAAAAAAGGTGATAAGCTCTCACTTTGAATTTTTTATTGAATTAAATCGAAGGCACATAACTCTGCCATATTTGACATTAATATGTAGAATAAATATTTGAGAACGTTTTTAAAGTCTATCTTAAATTAATTGGAGAGAGGTTTTATATTTGTTTTTTTTTCCAAAATATTCGAATCATATTTCAAAGAAAAACTATTTTCACCCACACCAATTGCTTTAAATCAAAAACTTTATTTCCTTTTGATTAATCTATTGGATTTTCACCAAATATTGACAGCAGTAAAAGCAGGAAGTTTACATCTTAGTAAACAAAAAGAAATGTATTTATTATAGATCATGTCAGAAAACATCAAAGATTTATTTTTAAACGTCTTTGACCAGTTATATACGTGTTATTTATTCAGTAAATTTGGCGAGTGCGAACCTTTTAGATGGATAGACAAGTTTCTTCCTATATAAAACGTTATTTCTTTATAAATATATACGTATATTCTCTATATTATTAAGTGTTTTGACATAAAGGTTTGAGCCTCTAAGACAATATATATGCCTATCTACATTAATTAAAAGGCATATTTTGGATCAATAATCAAATAAAAACATTAAATATATTGAAAAAATATGTTTAATATTTCGCTAGGTTAAACGCCTATTTTCATTAGGATTTTCTTTATTTTGAAATGTTTTGGTTAACCACGCGATTCCTTCACGCGACGATATATAAAATATTTACAAAATGCACTTTGTGGCTGATATTTCAAATATATATTTATTTATTTTAGACTACTATATATATTTCTTGAAAAAAGAGATACTTCGGCCAGTATAAATCTTTTTATTACATCGACGTTTCGACAAAAAGCTTTTGTCCTCGTCAGGAGCAAATAAAAATTAAAACATATAGCAAGGCGCTAAAAATTAATCTGAGGCTCTAAGGGCGTTCTCACGCGATATTTGAAATTTTGTACAACATCCAAAGCACGAGTCAAAAAATAAATATTTAACTCACAAAGACTACGATCTTTGAAATAAAATTATGATATACATATTTATATTAAGAAATTATAAACAAAAATAAATATAAAAAATAATAATAACATTTAAAAGATATCACAATTGTATATATTAATCGATATCTATTATGTACAATTTATACTCACCCCTAACTACTTTTTTAAATTAAAAAATAAATTGTATTGTAGCGGAATATCTTCATATACATTTAAAGATCTTTTCTCCATTTCCCGTGATACCCACCCCTCTAAAAATAATCTTTCTTTTTTTAATTTTATATTCCTATGAAATATCTCAATATCATTCCAATCTGGCCTATGTCCTGAATATAATGCATGTTCCCCAATTTTGCTTAACGCCCTTCTCCCCATTAAACCCTGTTGGTGTTCTTTAATCCTGGTCTCTAAATTACGGCCTGTTTCTCCTACGTAAATTTTGTCACATTGTGTGAATAAATTACATTACTTGGTTTTAATGTGCCTATGTTATCCTTCATTATTCTATTTCTAGTTAAAAATTCCATTTTTGTCCCCGTACTATACCAAATATTATATTTAAATTTTCTCAAAATTGCAATCATCTTTATTCCTATTTGAATTTGGCCTATCTATTTCATATCTTCTAATCCATTTGTTTGTGAAACCAACTGGATAATCAGATTGTTCTAGTTCTGCTCGAATTTTCATTATCTCTTTTTTATGAATATCTCGGTCTGTGCATACTTGTTTGGCTCTTTGTACAAGAGATTTTATCACCTGTCTTTTATGTATCATAGGATTATTGGAATTAAAATTTAGATGTATACCACAGTCTGTTGGCTTTCTGAAAACGCTGGTTAAAATTGAACCATCTTCTTTGCGAGTTAGTCTTACATCTAAGAATGATAAAAATCCCTCCTTTTCTGTTTCAACCGTGAATTCTATTCCTATTTCTAAATTATTCAACATGACCATGATTTCATTAAGATTTTCTTTGCGGATCACTGCAAAAACATCATCTATATATCGGCCCCAGATTCTTATTCCCTCAATCAAGATTGCCTTTTTATCTACTGATGCCATTACGATGTCAGCAATGATCATGCTTGTAGGACAACCCATAGCAGTGCCGTCTTTTTGCTTGTAAAATTTATTCCCATATCTGAAGTAAATATTATCTAAACATAACCTAAAGCCTTCTATCATTTCGTTGATTTCTAATCCCTTGTTTTCGCAATCTTGTCTCTTCACCTCAAAATATTCTCTTATTTCTTTTAGAGCTAGAGTTCTATTGATATTGGTGAAAAGTGATTTGACATCAAAGGATACCATTATTTCATGGTCATTTAATTAGTAATTAACGAGTCCTAATAAGTATAATAAGAATGTTAAGTAGATTTGAACTGTAAATATATATATATATGTTATAATAAATATTATTTTGAGATAGAAATTAATTGCTGGTTCTTTTGAGTACATGAGTCCCTAATGGTATTGTTTGCAGTCGTGTCATTTTGAAAGAAAATCAGAAAAATAACTATTTACTATCAAGTAGTTTTTATTTTAAATTACTTGAAGAAAATTACAGTAAGACATTTTTCACAGTTATATAGAATTTATGAAATGAATTCTATATTAGTGAATTTCAAAAATAGGTTAGATAACTACATATTTACACAACAAGTATTAAAAGTCGGCGTATTCTAAAACTATGGTCAAAACACAAGTAGAATTATCAATGAATGAAAATAAAATATATTTTTTAAATTATAGAATATTTTTATATTTAGATTATATAATATATATGCTATATAAAAATATGTTTTTCAAATATATTTCATAGATAAAATACTCTGCTAAATCGACCACCAGAGGTCGCCGTTTTCACTATATAAAATCATTGTTGCTGTTTCCCGTTGGCCGGCTCAACCCTTTTGTACATTATGTCAATACATTTTTCATTTTTTTATTCTTACGCCTTAAGCTAGGCATTACTTTTATCAAATTATGTTTTCTATATTCCAAAACCTCAATTAAAGCTATTTCTAATCTTTACTATTTTTATTATATTTTCAATATTTTTGCCTCGACTGCATTAACATAGTATAATCCTCAAGATGATAAAAAATCAATAGATATCTTATCATTCTTATTTATATAATATGTATTTGTGACAATATCGTTGCGGAATTTCTTGTTGTTCGATTTGAATGGTGAGGATTGGTTGAAACGCAGTCGTTGAGTGGCAAGTGAAGCACACAGTTAGGAATAATCAGGACACGTGATGGGGTTTGAAAATAAAAGGCAACTGGGTTGGAGGAAAGAAAGCTTGAGAAGGCGGAGCGGGTTTTGATTGTTAATTATCTGATCACATGGTGGTGATTGTACTTAGCTATGGGATGAGCAGAGGGAGAGAGGTCCAGAGCCGATGTCACCTCCTTGGGAGCCAAAGCACTACTGATCCGAACTCGGTGGAAGCCAAGTCACTACTGACAATTCTTGTCTTTCGATTTAACACCACGAGTTGTCTTCCTTCCCATTGGTCGAAGGATGGAACATGCCCGTTTTTCTATTGGTTGACCTATTTAGTTATTCCTTCCTAATTGGACCGGCGGCTTTCTTTGGTGAAAGATATGCCCGGCCTGATAGGAAGTATCGGGTGTTAGTTCGACTCTATTTACTTCCGCGTTATCAAAATACGTCCGGTCCTGTCCGGAAATATTGGGCGTCTCTATACTAATATAACTTCTGCGGATACCAGATACGTCCGGGCTTTGCGAGGAAGTATTGACTGTACAAGTTATTTATACTTGTGCCCGCTTTTAGCCTGCTTCCTATGTCTTGTTGCCACTTTCTTTCCTCCAGTTACCTTATTCTTTATTAAATCTTTGAAAATCATACATTGTACATGCATAGTGGGTCGGGGGGCATACAATTATATACAAATTATGACAGATGCGCCCCCTACATGTGAAGAATTCAAGAAGGGGTTAGCCTGAGAGAATTCTGTAAAGTGAAAAATAATTTTGTGGGAAAATTAGTTGTGGGTATTGAGAGTCTATATACAAGCATTGGTGGCGATATAAAAAGTAAAATAGAATGGTGTTGATGATATAGGTTGAGTATAATTAATAGAAATCAAAAATTTTTTTAGTTGTAAGAAATCAAAATGAATGCTATGGTACATAGTGGATTAAAAGAAAAGAAAATGTGCCTAACTAATTTCTACTCGAAATTGGAAAAAAATCGAGGGAGTTCTATTAGGGCTTTTGAGAAATCAAAAATAATATAAAAATAAAAAGTTGGACGAAATCAAAGTAAAGGTTTGGTTGCATGGTGAGGAAAAAAAATGTTTTGTTGCATGGTGAAAAAAGAAAAGTGTTTGTTGCATGGTAAAAAGAAATGCCTAATTATATTTCTGCTCGAAATTGGGAATGGAAATCGAGGGATTTTTATAAGGTCTTTTGAGAAATCAAAAAATAAAAATAAAAATAAAAAGTTGGAAGAAATCAAAGTGAATGTTTGGTTGCATGGTGAGAAAAAGGAAAAATGTTTTGTTGCATGGTGGAAAAAAGAAATAAAAAAAAAAGAATGTTTTTGTAAATCAAAATAAAATATAATATCCAATTTTAAAAGAAAACCAATGAGTTCTCGTTGATTTGAAACTATGATAATATAAACTAATTGGTAAAAAAAATGATAATTAATGATTAAAAGTGATAATAAGTTGAATAAATTGATAAATTGATTATATATTTGAATTTTAATTGAGAGAAAATAATGAAAATGATTAATATGAAAAATAAGGTGTATTGGTTTGGACCCTTTTGTATATCTACATGCCCTATAAATGTTTTAATTGCTCAATTATGCCCTATAAATTTTTTAATTGCTCAATTATGCCCTATAAATTTTTTATCTTTGTGTGTGTTGTGGAAAATGTTAGAAGTCTGTTGTGTAAGAAATGTGTGTGCGTGTACCTTGTTTGATTTTCGAATGACAGTCGATTTGATTGACATTGTAAGAGTCGATGCGCAGGCTTGAATTGGAATCCAAAATCGGTGGCATAGAGAGGTTCCCAGTTGACCTCAATAGGGGTCCTTCTCATTGTAATTAGAGATACGGAAGTGGGGTGTGTCGGGCAAAAGAGAGGGAATGAAATTGGATGACATATAGGAGTTCTCAGCTTGACCTCGATTTAGCTGCTGGTCGAAGGAGGGTAATTAGAAACCGGACATGGAACGTGGGGGAACTACGTTTCCTGTCCGCTCATTGATTTTGTGTGCGACTTATTTTGTGTACGAATTGTTTTGCGTAGTGTTGGTTGGATTCGTCGATACTTGTAGATAATCGGCAGGTGGGACAGGTTTTTACCTGTTTTTGTATTGTCGTGTGTTATGTTCTGCCAATACATTGTGAAGAGATGAGTTGGTGTAAGTTCGACGTTATTTGTATTTTGAAAAGCCGGATGATGTATCCATTTATTAAATCGAATGGTCGTTGTGACTTTAGTAAAAAATGCTATTCAGTGATATTAGAGTGGAATTGAGTGAAAATGAGGCTTACGACGTGAACACGTGTTGAGTGGAGACGTGTCGCAGGCGTGGTGAAAGGCGTCTGTGGCCTGAAATGAAGAGTTTTGTGGGGTGACCTGTGACACGAATCGAAAAAAAAAATTGTGAATGAAAAGGTGTCACGCGAAGTCCTTGTTTGTACAAAATCTAACCTGTTCTCACTATGAACAACAAATTTATTAAAGTCATATATCGAAATTTCTATTGTTAGTGTATATGGCACCTTTTAAGGTGAACATTTTTTTAGTGTTTTGGGTAGACGAGATGATTGTTACTAACGACGGTGCATGCGTTTGTTGGTTGTTGTCGTCTTTTGGCGCGAGTGTCGCGCTTGTTGGGCGGGTTGTGCGTGTTTGTTAGCGTGACGACCGTCCTTTGGATGGATGTTGTCGGTGTATTGTTGTTGCGAATGTCGTGATTGTTGCTAAATACGTTTGTGGGATTGTTGTGAGGTACATTTTTATGGCGTGGCGACGTATGGTCATGCATGGATTTTGTGTGGTAAGTGTGTGAGCTGTACTGACACGTTTTTTTTTGGGCATGGTGATGGTTGAAGCCGTTGTGGCTTGTATTTGAGGGCATATAGTACTGGTAATTGGGTTGAGTGATAAACATGGTGGTGGGGTCAATGAATGCAGGCAAGGGTTGTCCTGTGTGACAAATTTGGTTGCAGTGCGAGTCCTTTCGGACAGGTTTGGCCTAGCCCGTGCGTGCATTCATTGAGTACCAGGTTAGATACATGATTAAAGGGGTATGCAGGTTAGATAGAAGTCCAAAGTCAATTTCTTGACGCCATAGGGGGGGTGCCTACCTTAGTCTCGAAAAGTCTGCTCGGCTGGGGGGTCTCTGGCTTGACTTGGTTGTTGTGGGACTGTTTGCACTGTCCGCACTTTTTCGTGGGCCGTCGGGACTGGTCGATGTCGGCATTCGCTGTGCCAGTGCCTCGCGCCGCAGAACTTGCAGTTGGACGGCGGAAGAGGTGCATTCCATGCACCTGGGTGTCGGGGTGTGCTGTGATACGGGTACGGCATGGCGGTGGATGACTCCTCGGTGGTCGGTGTCCGGTCTCGGTGACACTTGCCTGGGGTGGTGGCACGTGCGTCGGCTGCCGCGCTCATCTCGCCTTTCGGTCGGCGGGGGGTGTGGGCTGCTCCGGGGGTGGCGCTACGGAACGTCGTTTGTAGTTGAGTGGACCTTGCTCCTTGAAGTGCGGCGGTCAGCTGTAAAATTATTGTCGCCAGGGTGTGTTTTGTCGCTTCGCTCGTTGCCAGTTTCTTCCCTCTTTCTTTCGTAGGGTTGTCCGTTTTTACGCCTATGGGGTCCTGATTAAGCTCCATAATATCTTTATCCTGTCGACTTAACCGTTCTGTGACAATATCGTTGCGGAATTTCTTGTTGTTCGATTTGAATGGTGAGGATTGGTTGAAACGCAGTCGTTGAGTGGCAAGTGAAGCACACAGTTAGGAATAATCAGGACACGTGATGGGGTTTGAAAATAAAAGGCAACTGGGTTGGAGGAAAGAAAGCTTGAGAAGGCGGAGCGGGTTTTGATTGTTAATTATCTGATCACATGGTGGTGATTGTACTTAGCTATGGGCTGAGCGGAGGGAGAGAGGTCCAGAGCCGATGTCACCTCCTTGGGAGCCAAAGCACTACTGATCCGAACTCGGTGGAAGCCAAGTCACTACTGACAATTCTTGTCTTTCGATTTAACACCACGAGTTGTCTTCCTTCCCATTGGTCGAAGGATGGAACGTGCCCGTTTTTCTATTGGTTGACCTATTTAGTTATTCCTTCCTAATTGGACCGGCGGCTTTCTTTGGTGAAAGATATGCCCGGCCTGATAGGAAGTATCGGGTGTTAGTTCGACTCTATTTACTTCCGCGTTATCAAAATACGTCCGGTCCTGTCCGGAAATATTGGGCGTCTCTATACTAATATAACTTCTGCGGATACCAGATACGTCCGGGCTTTGCGAGGAAGTATTGACTGTACAAGTTATTTATACTTGTGCCCGCTTTTAGCCTGCTTCCTATGTCTTGTTGCCACTTTCTTTCCTCCAGTTACCTTATTCTTTATTAAATCTTTGAAAATCATACATTGTACATGCATAGTGGGTCGGGGGGCATACAATTATATACAAATTATGACATATTTATGTTCAGAAATTATTATATATTGTATATATACATTGTATTATTGGTGGGTAAATAATAAATTATTTCTTCGCCACAATATTATGAGTATGGGAGTATCCTAAATTAGTATTTAAATGATAGGAATGTATGTGTACTGACACAGCTACTGGAAATAGGATCGACATTTGTCTTTGGAGGAATCGAATTTGAGCAATATATAGCTTTCTATATATATACTTCTTACCGATCGCTTCAACCAGGGCCACTGACAGCAGAAAGGCCGCCTCAGTACACTGGATGAAAAATGCGCCGCATGAAAACCTCAAAGTGGCAAAAACACATTAAAAAATTCGATAAAATAATCCTTTGAATCAATGTTAAAATAAGAACATCAAACATCCAGGGAAAAGTTTTTTGATATTTTTTATTTAAAAATCTCTCAAGCTTTCGGCCAAGAAAGCCCTTCTACGGGAAAAAATATCTTTCATCATTATAAAGCCAAGAAATTAAGATTTAAAATTAATTTCTTGGCGTTTTAATGATGTAAGATAATTTCTCCCGTAGAAGGGCTTTCTTGACCGAAAGCTTGAGAGATTTTTAAATAAAAAATTTCAAAAAACGTTTCCCTGGATGCTTATTGTTCTTATTTTAATATTTGAAAAATACTAAAATAACGAATAAATCTCCCTATTATAATATTTTAACGTAGTTAAAAAGAGTCAATATCAATTAATTAACAACAAAGACTTATCAAAGGTGTATACCATACATTATTTCATTTTTCTGAGGAAGGTAACTTTATAACTTGAAAAATGAATATTAAAAGAAAAAGTTACACAACTGTTTTTTAAATTTTACTTTAATAAATGCTTGCAATTTTATCGATGAAATACTTTTTTTTCTGGGGAAAGCAATAAATGGACGCAGGTGTTTTATTAAAAATTGTTGGGAATGAATCGATAAATACCTTTTGCGTGTTTTAATATATATATATTTTTTTACTATTTCTTCATTTGTTGTAACTTCTTATTTTGCTTCGTAACTTTTTGATTTGTACTTTCTCAGTTTCGGGTGTATATAAAATATCCACAGGAGAATTCGAGCGCTGCTCTCTACTGTACATTGATTCATCATTGAAAATTGGCTACAATCCTTGGATAGCAATTATCTATACAAGTATCAGAGTCATCAATCAATTCTTAATTTTGTCACCGTTTGCTTTTGTGAATGGAATAAATACCCAAATATGGCCATTTCTAATAAGCATCGGTAGTTCAGTGGTAAAATACTCGCCTGCCACGCGGGCGGCCCGGGTTCGATTCCCGGCCGATGCATTTCTTTTTTTTTTTTTAACAATTTTTAAAACTCATTTATATATTATACAATAATGACATCCACGGCGCCAATTTATAATTGTAATGAATAGTATTTGAATAAAAGCATTTAATCTGGTAAAACCCGGGCGTTGCCCGGATCATTCGGTTAGTAGATTATAATAAATATATCATGAGATAAAAGAGAAAATCACTGTGCCAAAATGATTGCGTTTATTAAGATGAAAATACTAGATTTCGGACCTTGCCCTTCAACTTTTATTTCTACAGGGCTGAGAAGAAATTTGTAACTCATAAATAAGGTAAATAATATGATATGATTTGCATTCAATCTGTATTCAATATTAAATATGGCGCTTTTTACAAATATATTTTGAATTTGGAATGAATATAGGAATATGCATTTGTATAAGAATAAATAAATAGAGGGAGGGTTTCTATTGATATATCTTCAGGGTTATACGTATCCTGTATGATAAAAGTGTCTGTTTTTATGTATGTTATCGTTTTTTTACCGAGTGAAGACCTTTATAACAGTATTGGAGTACTACTTTAATGCTTCTGTTTATTATGTTAATGTATTTCGTGAGTATCAAAGAGGAAATATTGGGATAGTGGCGTCTGGTTGGGAGAGAACTGAAGAGATATTATCTATTTGAGTGATGGGTTGATATAAGTAGTCTGTCTGTATAGCTTTGTTCCGTTAGAATCCAGTTTTTCTGGTTCTTCTCTGAAACATATTGAGCTTAGAAGTTATTAAATTGAATGGATATACCTGCTGTTTGTTTGAAATAATCATATCTTTATATCTAAATGTAATTCTACACTGTTCTGAAAGCCTATGTCCATAGTTTTCTTATATACCATTTCTAGGATTCCACCCTTAGTGTAGCATATAAAAGCAGAATCATCCAATACAGTATTAAAGCTCTAAAGAAGCGGAATGGTATATTAAATTGGCGTAACCTCTGGAAAGGGTCACCTCTGATGAGCCAGGCCCTCCTAATATATATTTATATCGCAGTAAGGACAGTAGAGGTTTGATTTATTTGGTAAAATAAGCATTCGCGTCTCGATGTTTTCATTTGTCATACCTGTGTTTGCTTTGGTGATCGTGCTTTTTTACATATCGCTTGTTGATGATGGGTTCTTATAAAATATACTGATATGGTATTTAATCTGGATGAAGAACATTGTCGTTTATGTAATGGTGTGGAGTGATGCTTGTGCTCTGATACATACTGAATTGAATGGAGAATATATCTTCTGTGTATTCGAAATGATCATATCTGTTTTTGCTTTATTGACCGTGCTTTTGTTTATATCGCTTGTTGATGGTGGGTTCTTATAAAATATGCTGAAATAATATTTGATCTGAATGTGCAGAACACTGTCGTTTATGTAATGGTGTGTAGTGATGCTTGTGCTCTGATACATACTGAATTGAATGGAGAATATATATGCTGTATGTTTGAAATTATCATATCTGTGTTTGATTAGGTGATCGTGCTTTTGTTAATATTGTTTGTAGAGAGATGGTGGGTTCTTATAAAATATGCTGAAATGATATTTAACATGGATGCAGGAGACTGTCGTTTGTGTAATGGCATTAGTGATGCTTGTGCTCTGGTACATACTGAATTTGATGGTTGTCAATGGCTGTCAAAAGAAAGGCCTTCATCAGATGGAAGAGGGCTCCTGACCCTCATCAAAGACCTTTCCTTTGAAGGAATTGTCACAGAAGAAACATACTGAATTGATTGGAGAATATATCTGCTGTGTTTGAAATGATCATATCTGTGTTTGTTTTGGTGATCATATTGTTGGTCATATTGTTTGTAGAGAGATGGTGTCTAAGTTCTTATAAAATATGCGGAAACGATATTTATTCTGGATGCATGAGACTGTCGTTTATAGGTTTATGATATAGAGATGCATGTTTTATGGTACATACTGTCATATACTAGGTAGCTCTTGAATGTGTTACTCACTCTAATCTTATTTCTTCACTTTTATCAAGTAGATTTTTCCGAGCGATTTATTAAATAGAGACGTAAATAAATAATATATAACTAATTACCTTTCAAAACATCTAATCCATTTATTTCTTTGAAGAAGATGTGGTCCAGAGGTCTTCGTTGACTTCGCCATCTGTTTCGTTACCTCGCGCCAGCCTTCCAAGTGATATGAGATAGTTAGAGTCTTGCCGAATATAAATAATAATAATTTACTACGTCAAATAAAAAAAAACATGTTTTGGATGAAATTTACAATGAGATCTAAAATAAAAAGCTAATAAAAACTCTTTCAGATAAGAAAAGTTGGGCAATTGAACTGCTCAACTATCAAAAAGCGGTTGGAAATAAAATTGCACTCATGGAAGAGAGAAGAACAGGGGCACAATAAAAAGTCACCCTGTTTACCATACCTTAACTGTAAATACTCCATCTTCCCCTTTTCTCTTGTGTTTAATATTGTCTGTAATGCCACGGCGAATCGGTACAGGGCAAGATGCCCTAATAAAGTTGTTTTGTTGTTGTTGTTGTTGTTGATCTAAAATATAATTTACAAAATCTGAATATAAATATGTGCATCAATCAAGAAGTAGCATTACCACCAAATATGACACCCGCATCTCTAATATATAAGAACCTACCATCTATAGACACAATATGACTAAAGATCCAAGAAATCACAGATATATATATCATTCTAAATTCGAAACTATTATAGACGCATATGATTCTTCAAAAAATTAAACAATTTCTACTGCCCTTACTATAAAAAATCACAAGCGTCTATAATAGTTTCGAATTTTCATAACAGATGGCATGCTAATGCATCATAGATCATTCTAAACAAACAGCAGCTATATACGACATATATAAAACGACATCCAATGCAATAACCGCTCATATTTGGGGACACAGAGAGAATACCAGAATAACAGAAAATAGATCTCATATATAGAACACATCCAGTTTTCTCATAACCAGATGGCACCATCCCAATATTACTTCTAAAACAAAAAGACTTCCCTCAATATCCACAAAATACATTAATAACATTAACACAAGAATTGATCCACTTCCCAAATATATACCGTTACATAAAACATCAGCCGATCAAGATAATGCACATTAACACACAGGGATTTTATTCTATACGGTGAATAAGAACAAAGATTTCAATAACTATGTAAATATTCATTACCAAATTTTAATAATATAACATGTAAATATTTCTAAATTAAATATTAATTACAATATTTATGCAGATAATTTCATATACCTTATTTTGTATATAAGAATTGATATAATTAATTAACACCCAACGCGTTTATTGAATAGCAAAACTAAACCAAATAATATTTAAATGAATTCTGTATTATTTTTGGATGATATTTTCTACATAAACATTCGAATTAAAGAAATATTTTAAAATAAATTGATTTATTTAAATAAATGTACAATATTTCGGAAGGCAAAACGCTTCCCATTTTATTAAGTTTTAAAAACCAACATTTAGAGAGACACGTGGTCCGAATGCGACAAGAAAGAAAAATAAAGATTATTTTTATATATTCGGTTTGATTTTTAGGAGGATTTTTTAATTTGGAAATAAAAATAAATTTTTAGATTTTTTTTGTTATTACTATATTGGGGTGCCCATTGCTAATAATAAGATCTTTAAAAATAGTAGGGTGTTTGGAGGGTCTCTTTTTGTGTATTACTTCTGTTTTTTTAGAGTTGGATTATTTATTATTGTATTGATCTACTATCAGCGTATAAGATTTATGATTTTTTGAAGTTTTCTTATGTTAGTTCACACGTTCTTTTAGGCATATTTTCTGGTTCAACCAAAATAATTACATAGCCCAACATAATACAAGAACTCAAGTTAGTTTTTATATTATATATGAAAATATAAATTAAGTTTTTTGAGTCGGTTTATGACGGGGTGAAGGAGTAAGTCTTGTAAAATTGATCTTTTTTGTTATTTGATATATATGAAGATGCTTCGGTACACACACACATTCTTTCATTTTCTTTTAATTCATAAGCTATAAGAAAGAATGCAGTAAATTTTAAGTATTTGATTTATTTATTTTCAAAGTTAAGACGCCTAAAGTACTGCTCATTTATAAAATTTATGCGATCGATGTTATTCATTGAATTATTGAAAAATTTAAATTTTTTCATTCTCTTCTATATTTTTTTCTTTTGTATAACTATGTATATGTTCACGATTTGTAAGGGTTTTGATATTGAGTAATGGGTCCAAAATAATTAAATGTAAGAAGTACATCTGTGTTTTTGTTGATTTTAATTATTAAATTTTTCATTCGTTCTTGTTATTTTAATGTCGGGAAATAATATTGAATTTGATTCTCCTCTTTGAATGTTGATTTTAGTATATAATGTTTTTTTTTTTAATTTCTTTTGTTTTCTTTATTCTCCACGCCTTAAGTCAGGTAGTGCTTTCTTTATTTATGTATTCTATACTTGTTAGTACAATTTTTTTAAAAATATATTTTTACAAGATACCACGACCGCAAACCTTTGGCATTATGTTATTGTACTAAAAAAACAGCAATTAATCTTCCATCCCAAATATACATATGTTATAATACAATATAATGCGGCTTATGATTATTAAATGGCATTTGAAATTTATCCCGCATGTGTTTTTTTTTTTTAATCGAAAAAACGAAATTTATTTTTGAGGAGAAATAACGATTATTTCTAACCTCAGGGATGAAGTATGAAATGATGAATTGTGAAGAGTAATGATAATCAGAAAATCCCTGGACACTTTTATTTTTCCGTTTATCATTACTCTTCACAATTCATCTTTTCATACTTCATCCCTGAGGTTAGAAATAATCGTTATTTCTCCACAAAAATAAATTTCGATTTTTTCGTTCAAAAGAAACACATGCGGAATAAATTTCAAATGCCGTTTTACATATAAATGTTATATAAAAATATAATTTTATTTCAAATTATATTTCATTGATTAAACTATTCTGTTAAGTATACCACCAGATGTCGCGACTTCCCTTTATAAACTTATTGTTGTTGTTTTCCGTTGGCCGGCTCAAAATTTTCTGTAGATATGTAAATAAGCCTTTTGTTTTCTTTATTCTTACGCCTTAATTCAGGGAATACTTTTCTCAAATTATGTTTTCTAAATTCCATAAGCTCAATTAAAGCAAATAATGATCTAAACTATATTCATTATTATTACCACGACTCCCATATCAAAATCATACTCATGTATACCAACCTTAAGCAAATGCTCAATTCTTTATATGATTCAGTAAGTAATAATTTTATAACTCTAATTCCGAAATAAACAGAAAATTATTTTTTTGTGAAATATATATATATTAAAAATAAAAATGGCACATCCTGACCAGGAGCACATGTTCACTTTCCTGGTAAGAATATGCCATTTTTATTTTTAATATCAACACATGACCCACTTATCTTTTACTTTTTTTCTATTGTTTTTTCATATATATATCATAGTATTGAAAATAGAGCAATCCATAGATAAATCTTTAATTAAAAAGGCATATATTGGATCATATATTTGATCCAATATATGCCTTTTTATTTAAATATCATAGTATTCATAATGAGACTCTATTATAAAATTAATATATATATATAGAATATAGCTCTACTCTCTTTTCCTCATTGGTGTATAAACATTAAATATCCAGAAATAGGTCAAAAAGTCATTTAAAATAAAACAGACGATATTTCGAATCATCACTATGACATTTACCCGACAAAAGCTATTTGAAATTATTTCCGTGAAATGTTGGATCGTTGTATTTTCCAATATCTCCGTCCGTTTGTCCCGAACAAAGACGTTTAGATGATCGATTCACTTTTGATATTTCCTATTCTCAGAATTCAATTGTTCCCCCACCTATCTCCCTGGTAGCTTTTACCTTCAGGCACCGCTAGGTCTGTCTGTATTCGATGGCTGTCTTTTATAATCGATTTTCATTCAGACACACAAACACATCAGGTTCCGTTTATTTATTTTCGAATCTTTTTGACATTTGTTCATATAAATATATATATATATGTAGATGGATTTTTATGCCAGGAGGATATTGATCTACCAAGACAAAGGTCGCCTGAACGTCAAAATAGACGTCAAAGCTAGATGCCACTATATGCGGCGACGGTCAATAGATGGCGTCTTTCTTTGACATCTATTTTGATGGTAGAGACGACCTTTTCTACAAAAATAATATATATGCTAAACAAATTGGTATATTTGAGTATATATATATGTCATAAAAAAAAGATGTATTTTAGGTACGTTACCAATTCATTCATGCAGTCGTGAATTGAAGTGAAATGATAACTTTTATATCCAAAATTGTATTTTTTAATGATTATATTTTAAGAACAAAACAGTTTGCATACATACAATTTTATAAATAATCTAAGTATATTCAAAAAACATCTTGGGTTGTACTCCTTTTGTTAAGGATTTTAAAGAATTAACTCTGTGTTAATTCTATGTTTATTTAAATTATAATTATATTAATGAATAATAAAAATCATATTTTTATTATGTCATATATATGTTATATTCAATTTAATTTTTTTAATATATAAATATTTTTTCTAATTTGACTAAAATTAAAAAGGTTTTTTAAAATTATTATTTTTGTTCTGTTGTATATAGTTTTTTTTTTCTTTTGGGTTGGTTAAATGTGTTTTTTTTAATAAACTCTTTTGACAAAATATAATATTATATAGGTAAATTTGTTTAAATAAAATAAGTATATTTGCTAATAATTGATATTCCATTCTTCTCTTTTTTGTAATGAAAATTTTCATTCGACAATCTAAACATTTACTTAATAATTTATTACTTTTTTATTCTCTCCACTCGGAGACAAACACTTATATAAATAATTTGAGAAATAGTACAAAAGTGAATTTTCAGTAAGGTGGATAAATTAAGAAAAAAGGCATCTCTAATCGTGTAACTAATATTTGCTGATGGCTTGCGCCATCTGCTGGAATGAATATCAACTAGTGTTTGGCGTTCTCAGCCCTTGCGGCCTAAAAACATTTTTAATGATTTTTAAGAATGCCCCAAAGACCAGCTTTTTTGGTCATTGAGGTACAGCTTTGTACTATGCTGATGAGGGCCAACAGCCTGGATAACGTATGCGGTTATCTTTTCTTGATTAATGAAGAAATGTTATTTGGCCAATTCTGTAATGATTGAAATCAACGATTAGTTTATATATATTACAACAGATGGTCCAAGTTATCAGAAGATTTAGATTCTCCATCAGGAGATGCTTTTTTTCTATATAAATAATTGTTTTATCATAGCGCGATAAAATTTTCAAATTTAAAGTATTAATGTGTTTATCTTATGATATATAAATAATCAAACTTGTGTCTTACCAGAACTTACCGAGATAATCCGTGCCTTGCATTCCAAAACTATCTGCAGAGAGGCATTATGATCATCTTTTCTATTATCTTCACTCAATCATATTAGGGTATCAAGCTTGAGAATTTTAATGGTATCTGCCGGGGATGAGTTGAACTCATCAATGGATGAGTCAATACAGTCAATAATGTGTTTTGAGGTTGCAGGTTGAGAATTGCACTTAGTGCATCGTGGGAAAATCTTGCAACCATTCTGGAAAGTAATTTTCCGTAAATGACCAGACTTGAGTCTTGAAATCAAAGACTGTTGTTCTCTTGGGAGGACAGAACCGGTGCTTGTCCCACCTGCTCTGTACCAGTCATGTGCAGCATCAGATTTCCATTCCTGCAGGCATTGGGTTTTGATGGTACGGAGGAGGTCTCTTTCGTCTAGTTGGGCAGTAGATTCCCTGGCTTCAGGTAGGCCAAGTGCTCCAGCTTTTGCCAGAGAGTCTGCCAGCTCATTACCAGGAATTCCAACCAAGAGCTGGAAGCCATTGCACTGTGACTAAGTTGTTCGATAGGAGTCGGTTTACAGACTTAGCGATGCTCGTGAGAAGAGGTTCTTGACTGGAGAAACAGCTTTGAAGGGTATAAATGGCTGCTTTTGAGTCGGAGAAGATTATTATATTGATTGGCGAGTTGATATTGATGTGTTTTAGAGCCGTATCTATCGCAGAGACTTCCAATTTATAAACTGAAAAGTGACTACGGTGGGGAGGGGAGATTTTTACCAGGATCCTATCTTTTTATATAGCAATTCCACTGCCAGACAGTCCAGTTTCAAGTTGGCTACCGTCAGTGTAAAATGTGAAGTCGAAGAGAGAGCTATTTTCCTCAATGATTTGGAGACCAAGAGCTTTAAGTAATTCTGGCTGAGTTTCATGTTTGTGGAGATTGGCTGGTTGATGAGGGTACAGGAGAGTTCTGTGTGGGGGATAGGAAGTTCTGTGTTTGGGATTAATTGGGATGTGTAAAAGGTTATAGTTGTGAGCCATGTTGAGAGTAGTAAGGCGTTTTAGTCTTTGATTTGGGGCCCAATTTCTAATATATTTTTCTGTAAGATGTTCTTTTGGAGCGTTAATCTTTTTGGATATGATCATTAATATTATAAGTATCATGAATAGATGAAATTATAATATTGACATGAATCATTGATGTTTCAATCAAAATCTTCATTCTTTTTTTGAATAAAAAATCCAAATAGTAAAAAAAAGAAATGAATTCAGAGATGAAAAATGGAGACAGAATATAGTACAATGATGATAAGAAAAATCCGATCACGTAAAGAACATCGGCCATTGAAATTAGGTTTTCTTTGGAATCATAACCGAGCAGCAGATAAAATAAATGTTGGTATTTCCTATTCCTTCTACGTTTTAACAAGAAATTTCCCAGGGGACCTCAGTCAAAGCAAGCGAGAATAGTCAATTCAGTATTGACACGACATAATTGAAAAGTCGATCGAAGATTTTAATTGAAAGGTTTAAACTCTATTCTCCATTTACAATAGCATAAATACCTATAGATATTTATAAAGAGGAATTTAAAAATATATGTTTAAAGATCCATATGTATTTTTACCTCTCTGAGTAGTTTTCTCAGGTAAATATATAATTTAATTATATTGTCTATATATATTATCTACACAAATGTAGAAACTTTTATTTGAACTAAAGAGATCAAATGATATATTTTTTTGATTAAAAAATATATTCGCTCAGGGTTTCGTGGGGAAATATATAATGAGGAGATATGATATATAACAAATGACACAAAAATGGTTCGTTTTTATAATAAACAAATACACATTGAATAAATCACACACATATGATATAATTGAATGAATTAGATATGTTAGAAAAACTGTTTTAATGAATCTCAATAAATATTTATATATATAAAAAAAACATTATAAAAAAATAAAAGGTGGGTCAGGTGTTGATATTTAAAATAAAGAAAGCATATCCTGACCAGGAGAACATGTGCTCCTCTCTCTCTGGTTAGGGTACGCTTTCTTCATTTTGAATATTTATATATGTTTGTAAATCTGTGAGAAATTGGATTACGTCTAACCGCGTAAGTTATCACTATATATATATTTATTTATCGTATAAAAATCGTATATGAATGTGATTAATGTATAAGCTGCTGTTTTCAAATGTTAATTTCTCGTTTTTTATAAAGAGAAATATTGACCACATAAAAATTACAATTTAACATAAACAGATTTGCCAAACCTGGACTAGTATATTATACATATATTATAAAAATGAAAAGAAATTAGATTTTCTGCTTGATTTTGGAATATCCTGAGGATCAGACTATGTTAATGCAGTCGTGGTTAAATCTTGAAAGTATGATAATAAAAATAATTTCGATCTTTGATTTAATTGAGTTAAAGGAATATATTAAAAAGACATAATTTGGTAAAAGTACTGCCTGGCTTAAGGCGCAAGAATTAAAAAAAAATGAAAAGCTTATTTACATAATGTACAAAAGTTTTGAGCCGGCCATTGGGATAAACAAGAACAAGTTTTTATAGGGGAAGAGTGACCTCTGGCGGTCGATTTAGCAGAGTATTTGAATCTTGAAATTATAATTTAAAATAAAATAATGTTTTTATATAACATATATATTGTTTTTTTTTTTAACTCACACATATTTGTGTGTTTAAAAAATGACAATTTAGTCAATATAAATGCTTCCCAGATAAATCCAAATATGTCAAGTTGGCTAAATCAGCATAAAACACGGTTTTTTTTCGACATTTTGTGAGCCTTTCATCGTCTCTATCTATTTCTCTGTGAGTACCTCTGGACTTCATTTTTAAATTTTCTTTTCGATTATTTGTTTATTATCTCACATAATAAGACATCTCTATTCTTATTAAAGATATTTTAAATGCCGTCTTTTATTCAAATCCTCATGGTATTTCCATCTTGTATGTGTGCATCTTCAGTTTTAAGATGTTCTGTTCAACTGATAGGCACGAAGTGTGGTTAGTTTGATGAGATGTAAAGATGTGGATTACGAAACAAAGCCTATTTTATAGTGTTAATGAACATTTTCGTAAGATAGAATCCTCTGATGTATAAGTTGCAGCAACACATAAAACTCCGAGATATTATTTATGAAATAAAAGAAACTTATCCTCGGAGTTTTATGTGTTGCTGCAACTAATGAACATTTTACTTGTCAAAATCACTTGGATATGTCATTTAACCATGTACCTTAGGATTTAATTTTAAAATATTATCTTTAATATATTATTTCGTATTTAATATTTCCCCTATATACTTTTCAAATCTAATAATTTTAAAGTAACTAAGCCTCGTTCAGATGAGATTATACCCTCATTGTTAATTAACCTTTATATTTTATATATATCACTCTCGGTCATTCGACCACTCGGGGCTTGAATTCTGAAATTTCAATGTTGGAAGTTAGACAAGTTATTCGACCACTTCCAGATACATGAAAATGGTCTTTATTAAAAGTAAGAAAATGATATCAAATACAGAAGAACCACTTTCTCTGAGGAAACTGATTTTAAAATATTTATATTGAATAGCGCCAGGATTCAAATTTCGCCGCTTAAAAAACGCGAGTTAGTTTGCAAAATCTTCAGAAAACGTCGAGTTCGATGGTTTTCAAGGGGACGTAGAAAAATTGGAAATACCGAAAATAATCACAACAATCAACCATCTAGGCATAAAATAACTTTGAGAAATGGGACGAAAATGGATTCTCACGCTATAAAAGAAGTACACGGAAGTTTGTTCACCTGAAATCCACCTTGAAAAGCCAATGAAAGTCTAATGTTGTGTGCGGTTTGATGCTGATGACTTTGATCAGAGCTGCGTCATGAAGTCCACACGCACTATGTGTAATGACTTTGATACCCAAGACTACAATTAAATCATTCACAAGTGGCCAGCCAATAATTAAATAAGTTCCATTTCCATGAGATATCAGAGAAATATGACAAGGAGTCTCTAAATTGTTCAGATCTCGTCGAGGCTATGAGACCCTATGGAAGGTGTTATAAATAACCCAACCAATGACATCTGAAAAGTGCGATTTCTAAACGACTTCGTGAACGAAAGTAGGAAATTCCAGCAGTTTTATAACTGAATCAACAACGAGTGAATGGAACTGATCACGCTCAAGTATATTACATTGAATGTTTCAAATGTCCCTGGAAAACAACGAATTGACCGCCCTCTTTCAACAGAGAAAAACTGCAAATACAACCTGTGTAACGTATTCTTTCCTCTTCCAAACCAGCTCTAGCCGCCTTCAAGTTTGCCGTTATTCCATCAGCTATTTTACCGCTTCAACTCTTTCCAGGATACTCTAGCTAATTGAATATTTTGTGGCCCAACTCTATTTAATTGCCAATTCCAAGATTCTACCAGTCCTCTCTTTTACAGCCGCCGTGCCAACATAAAGGCCTTATACTCCCAAGTAGACGGTAGACACACAAAGCCTCGCCCAGAGTTCTATAATCATCTTCTATGTTGAGACAATTAATATAAATATCATTATAATATTGAGACTTATTCTTTATAAGTCTTTCTTTTTGGAAATTCCAGGCCTATCAGAGTAAGATGAAGGGTTTAAATGTGTTCTTTACTTGTACATACATCTCGAGGTTGGGAAAGAAACGAGGTAATTCAAAGTCTTCATATTGCAAACCTATATGAAATAGCTCTCTTTTTGGAAATCTTTCTTATGTTAAAAAAATTCAGAAAATATTTCTCAACAGTATAATCACCTTGTAGAGCTTTGGACCAACGACTCCCATAAGCACATCATTGCTCTTGAAGAAACTGACGATAAAAACACACTATGATCATCTTCATAGCGTATTCTGATGTGCGTGGAATCGCGAGAGATGTTCTAATCTTGCTGATTCCTAAAACAGAATGCATATATTATGAGTTCGTAGATGATCCGAAGGATTTGCCCTTTGATAGCGTCGCCCCGATGTCTCGACTGTAGAGAATCATTCGCGCCAACGTTGACTTCAGGAGATCTGGACTAGAAATCATCTCCGCACCTGGAATAGCCGTTCTCTGGCACCGTATTCTGAGACTAGGTAAGATCGCCATTGCTTGCATCAAAATCCATGTTCTAGAAGCGTTACCATCTGTTCCACATTTATGAGAAACGACATATTTAGTTGCAGTTTATAGATACCGAATCGCTTAGGTTTTGGTCCTGGATTTCCTGAACATATCAGATAATTTGCAAACGACATCTAGTCAGGTTAGACCTCGAATATCTCTTAGATCAGACAGCCCTCGTTAAAACTGTTACTTTGTTACCGCGCGAGAACATATGGGGTTTATAGATAAATATATTTTCAATGGTTCCAACACAAATTTTATTAGGTGTTTAAGGAATATATACTCTCTACAGCCCGCTTCCAAAATCACTGAAGATAATCACCATCTACTTCGTTTTTGAAAGCTCACGGTTTTCAATGAGTTAGCAGACTCTGGGCTATATTCTCACCTATGGAAAATTACAAAATAGCCTACGGTATTCTCTAAAATTTGTCTAGGTCATGATTCCGGAGTTTCAGATGTTCCAAGAAGATGTCCTTTCTGGAACATAGTCTGTGCGAGATTGCCATACACACCTTAGAAAAGACGTAGCTGACCGTGGTCAAATATTTGCAGTCTGCCTTCGATCAGAGTTGATCGATAATTCCTTGTCTCCCAGGTGCGATACTTCGATCTATCGCCTTGCCTTTGTGAAGTGGTTCTATATTCTCTACGTCTGTGTGCGATGATCAGGATCGACGACATCAAAATCTACTCGCTCAAGTCAAGCTGAGTTCTTCAGTAGGTTTGCGCTCTGAGTGCGGCCTTCCTTTTTCTCCGGATTTTTACTTCTCCGCCTTGCAAAATTCTCGTTTAAAGGAAGATCTCAGGTAATAACTTATTTATAACGCCACCTGCAAGGCTGACACCATCAAAATACAGATTAGAAGGATTAGAAGAACGAGGTAGGTCTGGGATTCCTGTCGCCAAGCAGATGATATAGTAGCTGGACTTTTGTCCGGACTGCTGGACTTAAAGAATCGGCCGTACTCTTAGACTTGTAATTACCCTTGGTTCTTTTTATATTGATTCAAGTTTCTTTGTTTTGGACTTCCTATATTTAATCTAATCTAATTAATGGACGTGTAAAATGTGTAATCTTTCTTATTCGTAAAACAGAAAGAATTCAATGTCGATTTCGTAGATGATCCAAAGGATATATCGTTTGATAGCTTCGCCTCAATGCCTCGACTGTAAAGAATCATTCAGGCCAACGTCAACTTCAGGAGAATTAGTACGTTGTTGGTTCTGGTTATTCCTAAAATAATATTTTTTCAATTTTTTCTTCATTTTTATATCAATTCTTATATATATATATATATTTATATTAAAAATAAAAAAGGCATCTCCTGACCACGAGCACATGTGCTTTTTAGATAGCAGAGAGCCATCTAGTGGAGCAAAAATAAACAAAATGCCATCTAAAAAGCACATGTGCTCGTGGTCAGGAGATGCCTTTTTTATTTTTAATATCAACACCTGACCCACTTATCTTTTATTTTTCTATTGTTTTTTTTCGTATATTTATATATATTTATAACCTATGTGTTTATGTATATATATATCATATGTATACACGCAAACACATTGATTATAATTAAAATTGAATTTATATTTTTTCAACTTACTTTCAAATGTCTAGGAATATTTTTTTTTTCTAAACAAACGTTAACTATTGTAGCGAGATAACCAAAGCGTAATAAGGTTGCATAAAGCATACACAATGATTATTTATATTTGAAATTCATAGAGCCTTATTTTGTGACGCTTTAAATGAAATATTTGATTGTTGATGGGTTTTTCAAATTGCATATTTAACAACGAATCACGATTTATACTTTTAAACCCCGTTAAGAATTAACCCATTACACTGATTATCTCGGCCGTATATTAAACAGCGATCATTAATACTGGAATCAACCGTTGTATTCACATAAGGCCTATATTACCTTATTTACGAACACTAAACAACCACAATATACTCAATATACTTTTAAACCCTTCTGATCGGAATTTTCTCATTATACCCCTTATATATATCTCACCAGTTCATATGAACCAAAATAATTCATAATGTGCTATACAAATTCCAATCCTATTTCAGGCCGTTCTCTACACTGGAGCTAACACCACTGGCCAATCGCACCCATGTGTTACCAACACCGCATGTTGCCGATATATCGATATTGTGTAAGACAAGAATCCATCAATCTTCATTCTCCACTGAAATTAGACTGCCACCATTAAGCAATAATTGCCGTCCATATATTGGGCTCCAAATTGGGTCTAATTCGAAGTAATGTCCCAATGGTGCTGCCACTGACTAAACAAATGATTTTTATGAGCAGTATATACTTTACCTCTTTTGTAACTAACACCTGTAACTATATGTTTAACATGCACACCTGATATTGAAGAGAGAAGGGCAGGTACACAATCTCTTTATATAATTAGAGTAGGTAATTAGATCGAGTTTCTCTTTTTTTCTTTTGGAATCATCCGTTTCAATTAATAATTTCTTTTCTTAATTTATGCACCTTATCCCAGTACAATATTACAATTGTACTATTTTTTCACAATATATATTTTAATTTTTTCAATTTTTTTTTTATTTTTTCATATTGAGAGAGAGAGAGATTGAGATTGAAACTGATTTATTATAACGTCTATATAAGATTATATAAGGTTAAATACAGAATAAATATAAATATGAATATATACCGATAAATATATGAATAAATAGATATTAATAGATAAAACAAAGAGAGTAAGAAAGAGCCCTTTGGTCAAAATAGAGGTAAATGCATATGCGCTGTTTTCAACCGCCTTTGTAATGAGGAAGAATTGCGTTAATGAACAATGATTTGAACATTTCAACACATCATTTGAAGACAATGGATTATGGACACTTTTAGTTGTTTTAATTCATAATGCATCATAAGAAGCGTATTAAATATTACGAACTGATTATAGGCAGAATAAGGCTGACTTGTGGATGGTACAATTTATTCTGATTTTTTATTATATATGCTTTCAAAAAAAAGTACACATACACTTCCCTCATCATATTAGATTCACCTATCTTTTACTCCATCACGACACGACGTCAGCAAGGTGAAACACCTCTTTGACTCTTTCGGTAGATTCCGCTCACTTCATAAGATCCCAGCCAAACTGGTCTAACTGAGGGAAGATATAGCCAAGTCATTAAACTTTATATTTCAATTCACCAGAATAGAGAGAGAGAGTCTCTCCTGAATCTTAAATTTACATACAGATCCATCCTTATTTCAGGGTCCAAGTGTACACATCCACCGTTACTACAGGACCTAACTGTACACATTCACCATTATTCAGGGACCGAAGTGTACACATTCACTGTTTCTCCAGGACCCAACAGTTCATATTCACTGTTACATCATTACCCAACTGTATACATCCACCTAATTCCAGGACCCAACTGTACACATCCGCTCTTTTTCCTGAACCCAAATGTACATATTTACATTTTCTCCAGGATCCTACTGTATACACCCTCGGTTACTACAGGAACCAACCGTACACTACACTGTTATTCTAGGACCCAAATATAAACATCGCCCATTACTCTAGGACTGTACTGCACACATCCATCGTACCTTCAGGGCACAAATATACACATCATTCATCACCGAAGGAGCCAAACTTGAATATTTACTCAAGGAACCAACTGTAAACTCCACTGCTACTCCAGGGCCCAGCATATACATCCACCGTTACTCTAGATGCCAACTGTATACATCATCTTTACCACAGGACCCTACCAAACACACCCATTTATTTCAAATAATTTTCCCTTTATAAATAATCCCCGCAACATTCTCTTTCAACAATGCGTTCAATTCTTAATTATTATAACCTCTAGAAATAAGTAATTATATAGTTACACCGATTATCTAAAAAAAATATGTTTTTGGTAAAAAAAATCCTTTCCATCAAAATTTCAATGAAGACATACATTTATTTCATTAGAAACCACGCACAGGTTGTAATGAAACAATGCGCCCAAACACCAGCTTAGGCAAATTCATGCAAATTTAATCTGCATATAATGACTTTTCGCGCTAAGGCTCTGATCATCATAAGGGCGGCTTAAATCCCATAGCAACTAATGAGAGCGGTTTTCAAACAGGTTGATTCTGCCAGAAGTTGCTCGAACTCATCAAGTCGTTAAGCCAATTTACAGGCCAGAAGGTGATATTCAGCAGGAAACTATTCATTTCGAAAAATGTGCACATTTCTCTTCCTCTCGTCGGATGTTGAGTTATCGAAGTTGCCCCCGGTACCTTTGAGTGACATAGCCCGAAACTATAGTCGACAGGATGTTGGCTTTGTCTTAATAACTGTACAACACTATTTCTGATCACTTCTGCCTTCTGAAAAGTGATGTTAAACAAAATATTTTGTTAATAATATAATCCCAATGGTAAAATAATAAATAAATAAAAGAAAATTCGCTTTTTTTTTAACTGTACCATGTAAATCAGTTTTTTTTTTTGCATATCGATCTTATATTTTCTACTTCAATGTATGTATATATATAAATATATGTATGATTGGTGTGTATCCTGTCGAATTGGGGTTGGTTGGCCTGTCGAGTTGGGGTCTTGGTGTCGACTTGGGGTGTTGACTTACTGTGGGATTGCTGTGGACTCACTGTCGAATCCTGGCGAGTCTCTGTCGGATCGTGGTGTCTCTATGCCGGATCCTGTTAAATCCTGGCTAGTCTCTGTCGGATCGTGGTGTCTCTATGCCGGATCCTGTTAAATCCTGGTGAGTTGTGGCGAATTGTGTGGTTGGGTGGATATGATTGGATTGGTGATTGATGGCGCAGTCTTGGTCGAATGGTGGTTTTCCACAGGGGAAGAAAAAGCACACCTGGATGGGGTAGAAAATAGACCTTGCGGAAGGGAGAATGATGAGACTGGAGGAGGTGTTTGGCCTTTCACATGATGGAGCGGACACTACCTTGGTTAGAGCCTATGTTGAGCACACCTAGCTCGTAGCACGGTCACCTACCTTCTTTTTAACTTCTTGTCCGAGATCATCGTCATTAACTCTCTCGACTTCTCATTGGTGGAGATCCTTCTACGCTTTCGCTGATTTGATTCGCTATCAATTGGTCATGCTTAAAGGTGATTGGTTGTTGATTTGTCATGCTTAAAGGTTATTGGCTTAGTACCTCCATTGTTGCCATGATTGCAATCCTCCAGGAAGTAGAAGGTCTTTAAACTTAAGTTTTATGGGTCCAGGGCAATGACCTTTACTTCCTGGATGATGCAATCCTGTTAATTGTTCTTTCCCTTTTCGCGAAGCCTAACTTTTATTAAATCATTTGACGATACATTGCATAGATTGTGGTGGGGTTACATATTGCTATATACAGATTATCACATATATATATATATATATATATATATATATATATATATATATATATATAGATTCAATTCGAAAAACCTCAGTAACGTAGTTATACCCGTCGAAAGGCTTCTGAGCCCGAAAGCTTGTATTGCCGATATTTAAAAAAAGAAACTCTTCCCTCAGCGAATGGTCTTTTATTTATAAAATGTATTGTTTTTAATTTATTCTTTTGAAGAGAGGGTTGCCCATTTTTGTACTGGAATGCAATCCTTTCGAATATTTTAGATTACATATTGAATCGATTTTACGTAGACTTTATTTTTGTAAATTATATATTTACTTCATTTTTTTAGTTCTTAAAATGAGTAGACTACATTTGTATTGAGAGTGGTCTATTGAGTTAAATAAATGAATCATTCAGTGAAGAGGTAGGAATGATGCCAGTACTAGCAGTAAACCTTTCACTCAGCCAATAAACGGGGGCTTGTAAACCCTCGCCTAAACCACCCAACTACGCAACGGGGCATTACCTCCTGGGTCGGTGTATAATTAAATCTCCAAGCCCCTAATGCATCGATTTCTCTAATAGTGTTAATTGATTCTGTGACATTGTGGAATGTCATCAGTGAAATTAGCGCCATCTACCGCTGATAATTGTAAATATATTTCAAATATATATAATTAGAAACTCTGTTTCTAAATATTTAATTCAGGTGTATATCTATGTATAAAGGCTCTGAAAAGTCCTATAAATATATGTGTGGCAAGGATAAAATACTCAGGAGATAAGTTTCTTCATTGATTTATTAAGACATCAAGCTTTCGGGCACAGCGTGGCCCTTCTACAGGATCAATTGTATAAGAAAAATGTGATACACTATATACACGAAGAATAAATTTGCATATGTATTATTAGAAATTAGTTGTAAAATTTTGAAATAATCGGTAATACTTAGGATTTTTGTTTAAAAAGAACATCGAGACTTAAGCAAATTAATAAAATTTGTTATGAAGAAAAAATATACGAATATTAAAAGGTATTAAGATAAAGGCGTAATAAGACTAAAAGGACGTTCCCACGGTTCGACGGAAACTGTGCTAAAACTATGAGTATTTACAAGGTAAAACAGTTTAAAAGGATATTAAAATAAATGAACAAAACAGGGAATTCATGGGGTATATCAATGGCTATTTATGTAATAAGCTTATATACGGCTCAGGTACATCAATATGTCTGTTTATACTGTTAAACCTCAGAGATAGCAAGGCCTCGACAACCAATCTTTTGTGTTTATGTGGTATATTAGAATAATGTGATTTTGGATCGGTTGTGTTGAAACTATGTCCTGTCTGTGAAATGTGCTGGACAATAAGTGATTTCGGATCGTTATGTCTGATGTTTCTGTCGTGTTCCTGTATTCTGTCTTTAATGTAACGGCCAGTTTCACCTACATAAACACTGTCGCAATCGTTGCATTTTTTGGAATAAACAGCATTGTTTCTTTGGACAGTGTTCCGAGGCGTGTTGTTTTTAGTGATAGGGTTCCTTAAGATAGTGCCTATACTGGGAGTGTTGGAAAAGTAAGTGCGGATGCCGAAGTTCTTTAGTTCTCTAGCTATTTTTATGCTTTGCAAGGAATACGGTATTGTGCAGATGGATTTATAGTTGTCATATATCTTGGTGCGGGATGGGTTATAGAAATGCCTTAAAATAAAGTTTTTAGGATAACCAGAGGACATTAAATTTGAAATTATGTTATTTGTTTCCTTCTGCTTTGACTCCTCAGTGTAACAGTGGGTATATATTCTCTTGGACAAGGTTCTTACTGTATTGATTTTATGGCTTAATGGGCAGAAAGATGAAAAATCTATATACATTGGGTGAAAGGTGGGTTTATAATAGACTTCAGTATTATATCTATTGCGTGTTTTTGTTATGCGTATGTCCAAAAATGCCAAAGAGTCACATGTTTCAGTCTCAGAAGCAAAGTCTATGTCTTGATAGAAATTATTCAGTGTGTTGAGTATATCATTAAAGGCGTTAATATTTATGATAGCAAAGACATAATCTATGTATCTAGACCAGATTAAAATGTCGTTAGGGAATATATCAACTATACGTTTATCTATCTTGCGCATCACTATTTCTGAAAGGGGGGAGGATAATGGGCTACCCATAGGGGTGCCTTTGGTCTGTTTGAAGTAAGATTGGTTGAATTTAAAAATACTATGGGAAAGACTGATTTTGATAAGTGCAATGAGTTTGGAAATGGTGTCTGTGGGGCAACCTTGTTCAATTAGAAATTCTGTGGTGCAGTCTAAAATAAGCTGGTGGGGGAGACTGGGATATAAATTAACAACATCAAATGAGACCATGATAGTACCAGGTGTAACGGCTGTTTGTTGTAACTTACCTATGAAAACAGGAATGGAAGAAATGGTCGTCGGGGAGTCACTATCTCTGAGCATCGGGGCCAGTATTTTGGCTATATAAGTTGCTAACGGAGCTGCAGGGGAGAGGTGGTACGCGATGATGGGTCTTAGTGGGATACCTTCTTTGTGTAATTTAGGTAGGCCGTAAATATAAGCTTTTGACATTATATTGGACAAAAAGTTTTTGCATTCTTCGGAGCTAATGATTTTCTTCCTCAGCAGATTGTTGATTTCTTTTCTAAAAGAAGAGGTTGCGGTATTCTGATCATCTATGGATATGGGGGTAAACGTGAGCGGATCAGCAAGGATTGTGTCCATCTTGGAAATGTATTCGGCTGTGTTCATGATGACTGTAAGCGATCCTTTATCAGATTTGGTGATGGTTATATCTTTGTTCGTTGTTAGTGAGCGCAATACACTTTTGTTAATTTGGTAGGTATGTTGGGTTTGGTTGTGGTCGCTAAGGACTGCTGCGGTGTGCTGTCTAATTCTAAACTTCTCTTGATGATTTAAGCGGAAAATGGACGATCCAAAATCACATTATTCTAATATACCACATAAACACAAAAGATTGGTTGTCGAGGCCTTGCTATCTCTGAGGTTTAACAGTATAAACAGACATATTGATGTACCTGAGCCGTATATAAACTTATTACATAAATAGCCATTGATGTACCCCATGAATTCCCTGTTTTGTTCATTTATTTTAATATCCTTTTAAACTGTTTTACCTTGTAAATACTCATAGTTTTAGCACAGTTTCCGTCGAACCGTGGGAACGTCCTTTTAGTCTTATTACGCTTTTATCTTAATACCTTTTAATATTCGTATATTTTTTCTTCTTAACAAATTTTATTAATTTGCTTAAGTCTCGATGTTCTTTTAAACAAAAATCCTAAGTATTACCGATTATTTCAAAATTTTACAACTAATTTCTAATAATACATATGCAAATTTATTCTTCGTGTATATAGTGTATCATTTTTCTTATACAATTGATCCTGTAGAAGGGCCACGCTGTGCCCGAAAGCTTGATGTCTTAATAAATCAATGAAGAAACTTATCTCCTGAGTATTTTATCCTTGCCACGCATGTAATTGGGAAGATTTTACCGTTTAGAAAAAAAAATATATGTACATATATATTTGAAAACATCCATTTAGTATATTATTCAACAAATGCAAGGTATTTAGGAAATTCATTCAAATACACGTTGGTGGACGAGTGGTTAAAACCCTCGATTCCCGACAGCCATGAACTGGGATCGAATCCCGCATTGTACACTTTTTTTTATGTGAAGCACTTGTTTATATTTCTCATTGTGAATAACATAAGCTAGATGTTTATCTTTCTGAGCTGTACCTAGTAAAGTTATTTTGGAACAAGAGAATTCTAATACAATAGCAGAATGGTGTAAAGATAAAACTGGTTAACCGCTGGGATAGGTAACCAATGATGTGCTAGGCCGCCTCTCTTCAAACTTTTATTCGTGATCTATATGGTCTGTAAAAATAGCTTTTATTTACATACAAGCCGAATGACCATGCTCAGCCCGGGTGACGCGCTCTGATTTGAAATGTCCCCAAAACGTCAATAGTTGCTATAAAAAAATGAAAGCCCAAACCTATCAAGTAAAAGGGTAATAACGGTTATTGAAATTTTACAGTATTTATATTTCGTAACTAAATTTGAAAAAGTATTAATTTTGTGATATTTTTTGTTGTTTTCGTGTCAGATGAAGAGTCTCAGATGTCTCCATGCATCTCAATCACAGCAGTCGCAATGTCCTCTCTTGGATGTGTAAAGAGGTATTTTTTTGTATTTAATTATTAAAATTTTGAATAGCTGAGTTACATATTTTGATGCTGCGCAAAATATTCTCTATCTTGTTTTATATAATATTTTAAAATTTGGTGAAAATGGATCCATTCAAAAGAAAGTTTTATCGGAGCCCACTTAGGAATTTTGGCATTAATATATATAGATATTTAGATAATAAAAATGTATATATTGGATTGATTAAAATATTTGTTTGTCAATATTTCGGTTGCTGACGCGAACCTTTGCCAAGGCATTACATTTTGTACAAACAAACTCAGCGCCGCATGTATAGACGGTTTCCTACACACTAGAGGGCTTCTTAAGTGAAATATTTAGCTCAAATTTATCTAGTAATTTATTAAATTAAATAGAAAATTATATGAAATTAGGTAAAAAAAAAAAGAATTTTAATTTCAAACACAAAAAGAAGCCTACCCTAGATCATATGTACGCCATAGATCACCACGACTACTCAATATATTCGAAACACAACATTTATCCGATTCCATTGAAGGGAGAAGCGTTTGGAAGAGCGAGTATTAATGAAGTGGTTGAGCCGCAAATAAGTGAAGGAGTGTTCATAACCCGGAAAACCCGGTTTGGACCAACGCCAGACCTGGGTGGGAGCATTAATCTTTTTCTTCCTCATCTATTAGGAGGTCTCCAAGGTCTCAGCTTCAAGATGAGAGAGGATTGGATTGATAGACCGGCTGGGGCACTCTATCAGTAATTATACTGTTTACTAACCCTCGTCGCGGGCCTAACAGCCCGTGTTGAACTATCCCTCGTCGAGGGGCTAACAGCTCGTGTTGTACTAATCCTGGTCGTGGGCCTAATAGTCCGTCTTATATTAACCCACATTTTGGGCCCAACAGCCCATGTTGTACTAACCCTCGTCGAGGGCCAAAATTCCATGTTGTACTAACCCTCGTCGAGGGCCAACAGTCCATGTTGTACTAACCCTCGTCGAGGACCTAACAGCTCGTGTTGTACTAATCCTGGTCGTGGGCCTAATAGTCCGTCTTATATTAACCCACATTTTGGGCCCAACAGCCCATGTTGTACTAACCCTCGTCGAGGGCCAAAATTCCATGTTGTACTAACCCTCGTCGAGGGCCAACAGTCCATGTTGTACTAACCCTCGTCGAGGGCCAACAGCCCATGTTGTACTAACCCTCGTCGAGAGCCAACAGTCCATGTTGTACTAACCCTCGTCGAGGGCCAACAGTCCATGTTGTACTAACCCTCGTCGAGGACCTAACAGCTCGTGTTGTACTAATCCTGGTCGTGGGCCTAATAGTCCGTCTTATATTAACCCACATTTTGGGCCCAACAGCCCATGTTGTACTAACCCTCGTCGAGGGCCAACAGCCCATGTTGTACTAACCCTCGTCGAGAGCCAACAGCCCATGTTGTACTAACCCTCGTCGAGGGCCAACAGTCCATGTTGTAATAACCCTCGTTGAAGGCCATCAGCCCGTATTGTACTAACCTTTGTCGAAGGCCCAACAGCCCGTTTTGTACTAACCTTTGTCGAAGGCCCAACAGCCCGTGTTGTACTAACCCTCGTCGCAGGCCCAACAACCTGTGTTTCACTAACCCTCGTAGTTGGCCCAACAGATTATGTTGTATTAAGCCTCGTAGTTGGCCCAACAACTTATGTTGTATCAAGCCTCGTCGTAGTCTCAACAACCTGTGGTGCGTGTTCCAGGTACATCGCGATCGTCCTGCCGCTCCGACCTCGGCTCTCCCGGCGACAGATCCTCGGCGTGATCGCCGTCATCTGGAGCCTGGCCGGGCTACTGTCACTGCCGCAGGTACTGTACTCCTCCACGGCGGACATCCCGTACCTCTCCGGCGGTCACCGGGTGGTGTGCTTCCTTCACTGGCCGGACGGCGCCGCACCCCGCTCCCGCATCGACTACGTGTGAGTACTCGGTGTGTTCGGCGGAATACTCATCTTTATAAATGTCGGGTAGATGGGCTCCACACACAGATTATTCATTATATATCACAATTTAGAATTAATATAATATAAATATTATAATCACTTTTTTTCCTAATATATATATTCACACTGCACTGATTCGTATTTATTTCCAAGTTTTCATTCTCTCAAAGAATTCAGCATTCTGGCATATAAGTGAATTTGACAATGAAAGAAATATTCAAGCATTTGTGGCGTAATGAAATGCTGAATTTCTATAAAAATAAATTGGAAGTTTGAATCAGAGCTATGAATAGTTGTAAGGATATTGCAAAAGATATAATATTCTAAAACAATTTGAATGAAATTAGCCACGCAATTTTGAAATTTAAAAATCTGCATTATATATAACTATATAATTTAAACATTACGGTTTATATATATAAGTGTAAAAAAAGCGGCGGGGTGCTCATCGTGAATTTTTAATTTGTTATGGAGCAACTTTAACAAGTTTTCATATAAATCACTAATTATTTTACGCCCTTTCTCAAAATACAATGATAGTTTTCCGCCACTTTTAGTATGTATGAGGTAGGCTGCCACCCGGCGTGTCATGGACTGATAAATATTCCAGATAGTGTGCTGCGGGATTTCCTGCAAAATTGTCTCCAATTGTCGAGCTGAATAGTCAAAATTACGGATTGGTTGCAATCACTTTCCTTTCACAACCCAAATGTATTCTATGAGTGAGTGATCAGGCGACCTTATTGGCCACGGAGAAGTTCGGCAAGATTGAATACAATCCATAGTAACACGACCGTGCGTGGCCGGACATTATCTTGTTGAAAAGTAAGCCCGAGATGATGTAAGGAGAAAGGCAACAAAGCAGGCCTTTGAATGTCATCTACGTACCGTTGGGCTGTCAGGGTGCCAGGAATGACTACGAATGGGGTCCTGCTATCAAATGAAATAGTACCCAAGACCATAACGCCCTGTTGTGGACCTGTGTGCTGTTCGAAATTATGGCCAGAATCCACACGATGTCCAGGACGTCTCCAGACTCGTTTGTGTAAGTCATCAGAACAATGTGAGAAACGGAACTCGTCACTAAAGACTATACGTTCCCACTCAGCGCAGTTCCAAGTTGATCTCTCCCGACACTACTGTCGTCGAACTTGTCGAGGTACTGTTGTGAGGGGTAAGCATCGTTACCGTCGGCGAGCTCTTAGATTCCGCTCTCTCAGTCGTCTGTTGATGGTCATTTCCGACACTCGCGTGCCGGTCACACGTCAGATGATAGATAGCGTCGAATCCGGTGCTGCGACATCGGTTATGACAATCTCTCTATCCTCCCGTTCTTCTGTGTCTCTTGGCTGCCGTCCTGACGTTGCAACTTCCGTTAATGACCCACTCTTGCCAACATCGTCTAATTACCGCATCACTTCAACACAGATGTCGCGCGCTTAGTCGATTTGACAAACCAGCCTCTTTCAACCCTATGGAAAACCATATCAACATTTTATGAAATATGTTAGTAATGAGCAAGAGGCTTTCGGCGAGGTATTGATACAGTAGTAATAGGCTTACTACAAAAATAAAAAAGTGAAACGAAATTTTCGAAAAACAGCTCGTGCACGCTAAATATTGAGTCTAGAATACTCGTGCTTGATGCGCAGTTCAGATGCACTGGAGCTTTTGCGTTTCATAAATCGGCAACCTAATTTCAATAATTTTCATATTCGGTCGGGGTTCGGTCGGGTTCGGAGTGTAAAAGGGCCTTTATGTTCTTGAGGAGTATCAGAATGATGCCAAGTGGATATTTCCACTTATACAAATATCATCGTATATTTTTTTTAAGAAGTATATAAGTGCATATTTATTGATGAATTCTTCAATTATTTTCCTTTTTTAAAATGATTTATATATATATAAATCATAAATTATAACACTATATAACAAGTTAAAATTGGAGAATATATAATGTATCATTGTGCTTGAATTCTATGATGTATTAACTAATAGGGCTCAATATTCTTTCAAAATTTTAATCACAAATAAATATATGTGATGATTTAAGACCATGGAATTGTTGTAAATAGTCTAAATATCCACTACCACATGTTCCACCCCATGACTGTATATAACTTCTTATGTATTGCACATAGAAAGCCTCAACTAACATCAATCTGTACCGCGTAAGAAACTAATAAAGTATTGCAACTGCACAGATAGAAGGAATGGAGAGAGACAGGAGAAAGTTAAGGTTAAAACTAATCAGGCTTAGGACAGAAGTCGAGCAAGGCCTAGCAAAAGAGGCCTCAAACCAGCACAAGTATAAATAACTTGTACAGTCAATACTTCCTGGCAAGGCAAGACGTATCTGGTAACGTAGAAGTCATAAAAGCTAAGAGTGACGCCCAATTTCCGGAACAAGACCGGACGTATTTTCTATCAAAGAAGCCGCGAGAACACATCACCTAAGTAGGTCAACCAATAGCCCACTACCACGTGAAAAAGTCCCACCAATCAGGAAAGAATCACCTAAAATAGGTCAGCCAATTAGAAAGCAGCAAGGTCGTGGTGTTAAATCGAAGCCCTAGAATAGTCAGTCTTCGCTTGGATTCCAACGGTAACACTTGCTCTTAAGATCTCCCTCTCTCCTCATCCCATTCCTTCTTGACGTCAGACGCTTTTAGTGGAATCTCTGTTTGTTTATTTCACCTTTGGCCCAGCTGTGTCGCCTTCCACCACGACTGCACGGTAGAGTTGACATCGAGGTTCGTCTAGCATCAGGTAACACTGGTCCCAGAGGTCCCAAGATATCACAGACTCCCCCGTAACGAAGAGTCGACAGGATAGTGGACGCCAAGGTACAAGTAAGCAAGTAGACCACTGTCTGTACAGAAAGATGGAACAGGGAAGAAAGGAGGATTCAAAGGAGCCCATGAAGTCCGATCCCGACTACGAAAGTGGGGAAAACCCCACTTTTCCGAAGAAAGAAAACAATCTCGGTAGGACGCAGGAAATTGTCCCCGGCCAGGAAGACGTCACACCCCCGCCGCCGGTGTCAGATGTCCTAGGGAGGTTGACGACGACGCTACATCAGCTTTCTGCCGTGACCGGACATCGCGAGAGGTGGAATCGTTACGATGGTTCGTACGAGGCGCAGAGCTTCTTCACCAACTACGACGCCCAAGCAGATCGGGCCCAACTACAATATTCTACAAGACTGAGAAAGCCACCAAACCTCCTGCAAGCGCCCCTCCGAGTTACCAACACGCGAGCGTATGTTACCTGCTCCCCCGACCATCTCTAAACCACGAGCCCAGCGCAAACAATGAACTCTGACTGTCCCAAGGAACCTCCAACTATGGCACCAGACCAGGACTGTCCCGACATACAAGACCGCACAACAGTAGGTTCCTCCTTCTATAATTTTTGTTGAACTATTGCTCGTTCGATCTGAACTATCCAATAATGTAAACCTACTCTACTACTTAATACAGGAGCATCTATCGCTATAATTAGGCAGAATACTTTTAAAATAATAGAAACCAATTTGCAAAAGAAAATACCTGTTCACCCATTTAACTTAACTATTAATGCCATAGCTAACAATATTTTCACCATAGATTATATCTTTTTAAACGTAAAAATAAGTAACATAACGCGGAATCTAAAATTCCATATCATCGATACACCTTTGCCTTTTGGCATTTTATTCCTTAATTCCATAAAACGATTTCTACTAATTATAAACTGTCCTCAGCTACTCCTGTATCAATATAATGTATCTCTACCAACTACCTTGTACCAATTCACTTCGTGCAAGCAACACGTGTCCCATGGACAGGTTAATACAACTGTCCCATTTACTAAATTTTTCCCTCCTGGAACAGGTTGCTCACACGTGGTGAACTCCAACACTCTTATTTAATCTTATTGTAATGTTCCTAATCCCATTTTCAACGCCCCTATGTCCTTTTCTTTCATATCTTTGGACAGAAGTAACTTAAATCACAGCCTTCCAAAACTATTACAATCGTTAAATTCCCACATAACTACACTCCTTCCTTTTACATGCATATTTAAATATCGACAAATCACTCTCAACAAAATATACAACACCCTCTCACATAACTTTTTCCAATTGACGACAATTTTTAGTGCGCGACTTAACCTCCAACTCCAATCTCGAGCCACACAAGCCTCATTACGTCGCCCTACTACACACACACACAATCTTTTTTTTTTCTCACATTAAACGTGTTATATCCACTAACAATATAAAAATTATCGATATGTTCGTACAACCAACAACCATGACTCTAGTAAATTTGTTATTCTTAGTGTAACAGGTTAGATTTTGTACAAAACAGAGACTTCACGCGACACCTTTTCATTTACAATTTTTTCGCTTCGTGTCACAGCGCCACACCACTAAACTCTTTCAATTTTCAGGCCAAAGACGCCTTCACCACGCCTGTGACACATTTATTTAACCACACATTGTCCACGTAGATAGTCGCAATTTCATTCAATTCTAACCCGATATCCATGAATAACATTTTTACTAAGTCCGCAAAATATCGAAACACAACAACCAGTCGATTTAATAACAGATACAATATCCGAATTTTCGAAATACAAACACAAATCTAACAAATGCTTGAACACACGGAATAATTCAACCTCAGTATCTCCCTATGCCAGTCCTATTACGCTTGTCACCAAACGTGACAAATCAAAACGCTTTTGTGTTGACTATCGTAGGATTAATGAAATCATTGCACCAGACGTCCATCCTCTCCCCTTGATAGAGAATATACTCGACAAACTCTCACGCGCCAAATATTTCTCCTCAGCCGACATATCTTCTGCCTACTGGCAGGTCGAAATAGATCCCAGTTCCCGTCACCTTTTAGCTTTCGTGACATTAGACGGGCAATACGAATTTTGTAGGCTTCCTTTTGGGATGCGCAACTCACCACAGATTTTTGAACGTGCAATAAACCAAATATTCCAAAAATATAAGTTAAACTTCATAGCCCACTATTTCGATGATTTTATTATCTTTTCGGATACCTTAGAAGAGCATATTCAACACGTAGAAAAATTCCTGGAGATCTGCCAACAGGAAAATATTAAATTAAACTATAAAAAATGTGAATTTTTGAAGACATCAATAGAATTTCTAGGATACACTGTTAAGAACGGAACTTACACACCGCAAACCCGTAACCTCGATATTATTAACGCTATCAAACCTCCCTTCAACCAAAAAACATTACAGTCCTTTTTAGGAGCCGTCAACGTATATAACAAGTTTATACCAAATTATGCCCGTCTCAGAACCCCACTCAACCATTTACTTAAAAAGGACACTAAATGGCAATGGGACGACAAATGTCAACAGGCATTCACGGCTCTCAAGGAGAGCTTAACACGTAAGCCCGTATTACATCTGTATCAGGATGGCTTACCCTGCCGCTTGTACTGTGACGCCTCCACCCAGGGAATCGCAGGAATTCTCAAACAAGTACATCCGGATGGAAAAACTCATCCCACACAGTATTACAGTAGAGCACTACGTCCTCACGAACGCAACTATACCATTTCAGAGTTAGAATGCTTAGCGATCGTAGAAAGCATCGAAAAATTCCGCATCTATCTATCCGGTACCAAATTCACTGTCTACTCCGACCACCAAGCCCTACAATGGCTTAAAACTATTAAAAACCCGTCAGGACGACTTTTTAGGTGGAGTTTAAGACTATCCACTTACGACTATGAAATACAGTACCTCAAGGGAACCCAGCAACACGAGGCCGATTTGCTTTCTCGCAATCCATTTTGTGGATTTATCAGTGCCCGTACTATTAAGAAACACCAACCGAATATCACAGATACCAGTGTCGCTGTAGACGTCAACGGTCTACACACCATACGACGTAAAGGTGTAAATCGAATAATAATACCTGAAGCTCTTCAACACTCGCTTATGAACCAGGTTCACAGCGAATACAACCATCCCGGTATCTCCCAAATGGCTCGCCTAATCTCTACTCAGTATTACTGGAAAGGTATGGCCAAGTCCATACAAAAATTTGTAAATTCCTGTCATACCTGCCAAATCATCAAAAGACCCAAAGGTAAGCCTTATGGCACCTTAGGACAAATTCCCCCACCACAACAGCCATTCGATTTAATATCAATAGATACAATAGCCGGATTTTCGAAATACGGACACTCCAAGACGTATCTCCATGTTATAGTGGATCACTTGACCAGATACGCTTGGGCATTCCCATCGAAATCTACAAGTACCTTAACGTACATCCAAACCCTAAAAAAGGTACTACAACAAGGGTCTCCAAAACGTCTACTTTCGGATAGAGCGCCCGCATTCACCTCCGAAAAATTCCGCAAATTTCTGCTATCTCGCGGTATACAACCACTGCTTACCACCAGTAACAATCCGCAAGCTAACGGATTGATAGAACGATTGAACGCCACCATCACTGGAAAACTAAGGTTACTTTATCTCGAAAACCCGAAGACATCTTGGACCAAACTAATTAAACAAGTTGTCCAAATCTATAACCAATCCCCGCACACCGTCACAGGTTTCCCACCGATCTTCTTGATGTTTAATAGCATCCCACCAGAACTAAAAACTCATTACAACCCGTTCCCCGACGTACAGAAGGCTAGGCAACTCGCCTCCAGCAGAACACAGCTTAAGCATGAAAGGGACAAACAAAGATATGATAAAGGTCATCAAGCCCCGCATTTCGAGATTGGTGACCTAGTCCTCGTAAAAAATTATAAACATCCCGATACGGGAAAATTGGCACCATACTTCACAGGTCCGTTTACAATTACAGAAATAATATCCCCAAACGTAGTCCGAATTAACAGACCCAATCGACCCCTAAATAAAGAAGATGATACAGTTCATGTGAACAAACTTAAATACTATACAGAAGATATCTTATTCCTCGCGCCCCAGCCTCTAATTCCAACACCTCGCGTAACACCTGATGTCCACTTGCTAGAATTCGGCCATTTATGTCCCGCAATATTTGACGCACAGAAATCCCGTCTTATAGCCCCGACTTGCTCAGCGCCTTTTCTGCACCTTAATGCAGAGATCTTCCAATAAGTTGAAAGAAAGCAAGCAAGCCCCCTCGCTCCCCTCTGACCTAAATCCGGAATCGCATTAAAAATAGCTTCGCTCCCCCTCGCCCCCCCCCCCCCCCCCCCCCCCCCCCCCGAGCAAACAGCCGACATCTTGTTACATCCGTCGCCACCCCGTGTTCTCTAATGAACTTTCGCCACCTATTAAATTAAATATTAGTGCGTGCCAAAGACAACACTTTACCTACAAAAATCACACACACCCACATAAGTTTAAAAAAAAAAAAAAAAAAAAAAAACGACAACATTAGGACTCGATGAGTTTCACAGTTGGAAACAATGTGATCCACGAGTCGCATCAAACTTAAAACAAATTCGATAAGTTAGAAAAACTTAGGCCAACAAGACCAAAGATATCAATCGAGGACAATTTAAAGCTCTCTCTACCCATCCTAAAAAAAAAAAAAAAACAGGTACATTACGTTTGGCCTACAACTTTCCATTCTTTCACGATATATAATTTCTATATATAATCTTACTTGCTCTTCCTTCTCGATGAACATTTTTTAAAAATTTTTCATTTTAATATCCTTTATATAATCATTATATAGCTCTTATAATTGTTTTTTTTACGTCAACCAATTAGTTTAGATTATTGTCTTTTTTTTATTTTTCTTTACCAAAACTTATTTACTTTTGCTTTATGACTCTATTTTATAATCAACTTTATATTTTATCTTTCATATCATATCTAATAATCTCAAGTTTATATTTCATGTTTACATCACTAATTTGCATTTATCATTTTATATTTTTTCTCACTTTATAAATTAGATGTTATTTACATTGTTTCACCTTCCGCTACCATGTCAATGCTATCGAGTATATTATTGCTCATTATTTTTTTTTTCATTTAATATTTTCACTTTCTATTACCCCTTATATACTGCTGTAGTGTGTAAATCTTTGTATCATATCATCACTATTTTTACTTTTTTTAAAAGATTACTTTGCATTTAACTTCGCAATTCTATTTTCGATTTTTCAAATCCTTTAACGCTATATGCAAAGCCTTACTTTCGCAATTTCATATCTCAATGATATATTCTTTTATAATCAAACTAAAAATCACGATCTAAAAACAGGGCAATCTTCAATAACCTCTTAAACAACCACTTTAAAGGTTACTTCGTAAGAATTACTAACATTCCTTTTCCGCAGGAACTTTTAACTCCTTCGCAGGCTAGACTTGACCTACTTTGATTTCGTAATTAACAATCTTGACACATCGTCCCCCAGATTTACCTTCTCCCAACTTCTGGCTTGGATACGTGCAAATTGTATTTTTTTTTATTCCAGGGCACTCTCATGCCACACGCTGGCACATTTTTTTTTTTTTATTTTACTCTTTTTCTCGCTAAGCCCCTGACGACTCTAATTAAAACTTTGATTTCTGGTCACTGATCTACGCCCTCATTTATCCTGCATGCGTACGTCTTAACGACTAATTACTAAAACCCATAACAATCCCCTTATCTTACTTTTCGATTGTGGTACTGTAACTTTATTAGGTCCTTAAATTTACATGTGAAACATGGCCTAGGTTTTCCGCGCCGTGCACATTAAATGGTTTGGGACTTGAGTCAAAGTGACATTGCCTCAACCAAGTAATAACTAACCCCTCAACCCTTTCTAACGCCCATCACGAAGAGATCATGATTTTCCCATCCAATCATTTATATTTTTACCAATAATCATTATATGTTCTCTATTAAATATTTTATTCATATTTTTATTTTACTTGTATGTTTAATATTAGTTGTTTATGCTTTATTCTCTCTTATGGATATACCGAAATCAACCCCATGTTATATACCAACTCACTTTAATTAATTTCTAAAAAAAATTACTTCCTTAATAACAGTCTTCCTATTCCGCTCTCTTAAATCCCTCCATATGAACCCTCTCACATCCGGGGCCATCTGTGATGATTTAAGACCATGGAATTGTTGTAAATAGTCTAAATATCCACTACCACATGTTCCACCCCATGACTGTATATAACTTCTTATGTATTGCACATAGAAAGCCTCAACTAACATCAATCTGTACCGCGTAAGAAACTAATAAAGTATTGCAACTGCACAGATAGAAGGAATGGAGAGAGACAGGAGAAAGTTAAGGTTAAAACTAATCAGGCTTAGGACAGAAGTCGAGCAAGGCCTAGCAAAAGAGGCCTCAAACCAGCACAAGTATAAATAACTTGTACAGTCAATACTTCCTGGCAAGGCAAGACGTATCTGGTAACGTAGAAGTCATAAAAGCTAAGAGTGACGCCCAATTTCCGGAACAAGACCGGACGTATTTTCTATCAAAGAAGCCGCGAGAAGACATCACCTAAGTAGGTCAACCAATAGCCCACTACCACGTGAAAAAGTCCCACCAATCAGGAAAGAATCACCTAAAATAGGTCAGCCAATTAGAAAGCAGCAAGGTCGTGGTGTTAAATCGAAGCCCTAGAATAGTCAGTCTTCGCTTGGATTCCAACGGTAACACTTGCTCTTAAGATCTCCCTCTCTCCTCATCCCATTCCTTCTTGACGTCAGACGCTTTTAGTGGAATCTCTGTTTGTTTATTTCACCTTTGGCCCAGCTGTGTCGCCTTCCACCACGACTGCACGGTAGAGTTGACATCGAGGTTCGTCTAGCATCAGGTAACACTGGTCCCAGAGGTCCCAAGATATCACATATATTATTTTACGGATTAGTTTTAATCAAAAATAATAGTAAGTTGCTCTACAAAATATATCGATTCAAAGTGCAATCCTTAGGCCATTAATTGATGTAAAAAATGTATTTTTTTCTTTGTTAACCAATTAATAAAAACAATACTATGGAAATGATTAAGATTTGTTACATAGATTTGTAAAGGATTAAAAAAATCTTAAAAATTATTTAGGCCAAAAAGGTGACAATTCACCTAATCATATATATCCACATGGAAAATTAGGAAAGACAAACTTCAGGATGACTCAGCAATTTATTTAAGGCAAGAACAAACTATATTTGATAAACCAAAAATATAAGCAATGAGGGAAGTTTACAGAGTAGCAAAATATTGCCACGTGGAAAATTAGGAAAGACAAACTTCAGGGTGAAACAGAAATTTATTCAAGGCAATAACAAACTATGAATGATAAACAAAAGATAATCAACGAGGGAAGTTTACAGAGTAACAAAATATAAACATAAAAATGATGTTCTTTTAATAAAAATAATAAATACTTTGTGCTACAATATAAACTTGAAAAATAATACTCTTTTAATAAATAATTGATACTTATCTACAATATTATTTGAATAAAAATATGGCATCTTTTTATAAATAAAAGAAATGATAGTTAAATATATATGTTATCAAACATATTTTTTTATATAGAATTTCCTAGGTTGTTTAAGGATACATGAATATTGTTATGCAGTCGTGGAGAGAAAAGATATTAATGAAATAAATGTTGAATCACAATTCGCGACATCTAGTGGTAGACTTAACAATAGTTTAATATATGAAATATTATTTGAAATAAAATAATATTTTTATATAACACATATATAAAGGGTATCGAATTAATGAATTAAACATAAAATACGTGTAACATATACAATATTTATAACAGATATATATATATAAACATATAGGTAAATGAGAGGCACGTGCGGATAGTAAATAAAATAGAAATAGATGCCGGACTATATTAATGTTGCTGGACAGAAGGAAATGGCCAGTGGCACTGGAGGCAGATAATGCCCACCCACCTTCCTGGGATGATAAACTCTCGGTGCACTAACTTATTTTGGCGAAGAGAGAAAATCATTCTTATACAATTCTCGTGTATTCAGAAACTAGAAATACTTTGGCTTCACTTTTAAAACTTTATTTGAACTATAGTCTTTTCGACTGACTATTATTATGCTTGTAAACAGTTTTACAAAATATTTCTTAGAAATAATTGAAGCGAGTTGTAAAATAGGAGATTGACAAAATTATATATTTTATAGTATTCAATGGAATAAAGTATGGAATTCCATATAACACTTATGAATGTTCTACTCTATCAACTTCATATATTTATTGAAAATGATCAATTTCAAAGAGATAATTTTCTAGATTGCCCTCGTAGTTGCTCTCGTATCAATAACATAGTGTTTAAATATGCTCTAACCAAATTTTAGGCTCTATATATTCACTTTATAGGATAAAATCGATATCGATCCAGTTTGACGCAAAAAAAAAATTATTTAATTTCCTCCAGAGAAACAACACTATTCAATTTAGAATCTAGCCACCCTTACTTCCCATCGTCTGAAAAACTTCCCCCCGATTGATATATTAAGTGTTCTTCTAGACATGTTCGGTCTCCTTGAGGTTTATGGTTCTTTAATGAACGACTTCTCCCAGGATGGCTATCATTAGAACCGTTTATATATTGGCCTGAAACCCTCCAAATATTCAAAATCAATGAATAGAATGGGTATATATTTATGTAGTAAATATTCATAAATTATATTTATATAAATTTATAAATTATTATCACATCTTAACTATTTGAAAATATTTAGCACGAATTTTAAAATCTCGGTCTTTATACAGTATTGAAAAAATATAAAACCATTTTAATATTTATATGTGTAAATCACTTGCATATTTGTGAACATTTAAAATTTTTGATATAGTTAAATACCTTTTATTAAATAGGTATATGTAGTAATGTAGTTTGTTATCCTGTTGGATGTCTGTTGTGTGGCATGTTGGTTGCAATCGTGGTGGCCACAATGTTTAGAGTGGTTTCAGGCGTGATTGGGATTACACAAAAAGACGAGACATGTTGGATGTCACCAGAGAGATGGCAAGAGAGTAAGTGAAGACGACACCGGTCAGGGCAGATCTGTAGAGAGGGGCCTGTCAATCACCGTGACTCAAAGCGGACTAATCTGTTTGAGCAAGAAGGGGACACACCTGGGAACTCCGACATGTTTTTCGGACCTTTTCCTATCCTGGCCCTGGCTGTCACTCACTCGAAATTTCATTTTTGTCGCCTTGGAAATTACACTATAACTATATAACACATGGCGATATAAGTATATCTTGGAATATATTACAACATATATATTATATCAGAAGATGAACGCCAACCCTTTTCAAGATACAACAACGTATTTTGTATAAATAAACTCATCACTAACTCTTGGCGTTCAGCCAACCGAAGTTTTGTATAAAAGTTTTGTTCGAATAAATATTCCTATTCAATCCAATCTAAGCCTTTTTATTACCAAAATTGCATATAGGCAAACCTTTACTTAGAAAGATTTCGAGCAAAGCTGTTTTTTTCCTAGTTATAAATAAATGGCATCTCTACATAAAATACGATCATTTTCCAAAAGATCTTATATAATAATATAAAGCTAATTTGAATATCTTTTGTAGATATTTAATTGATTACCTCTAAACTCTATATTGAAGAACCAACAGAGTTAGTTCATAGAGTATGCAGTGACTCACCAAAAAGCCCAGGGAATTTTTATACTTCAGACAAAACTTCTGTTACCTGTTAGAACGAGGTGGGGCCAAATCCGTTGAAAAACGCATAGACAATGTATAGAGACAAAAATAAAGATCCAATGTGAAGTATTCTCGAATAGAATTTACTTCCTGGTTGAACTAACGAATCCGAATTTGCAGAAGAATACAAATTCCCTGAAAGTGCCTCGAGCTGGGACGTAGTAAAACTGGTTGTAAAAGACACACGAGCCAATTGTGACAATCTCGTGGCACGAGGCAACAATTGAAGTGGATTTTAAATAGATATATTCTTTGAAATTTTTTTTTAAACTTTCTATATTATTTTGGGGACAAAATTGCATAGATATAAGGTAATTACTTTTAATAATAAGGATATATAAATTTACAATATTTATAATACATGAATCTCTAAAACGTTATCATTTTCGCGAATAATATATGCACCCAGAACATGAGAATTCAGCAAGATAATTCTACTAATGTTATTCATGCTTATGAGGTGATACAGCAGCGTATTTACAATTAGAGAGGAGACAAAATGAATTAAATCTAGAAAAAAAGAAGTGAGGACCCGAAGTTGATCCACTTTGCCGTAGTGGGGGGGCCCGAGTCCGACTTCCAAGTCGTTCCGCCAAGAGATCAACACCACAGAGGTCCGTACGTCTCTTGACCTCACGGACAATACAGCAGCTACATTATGCACTCATGATATGTCTACTAATGTAAAAATAAGAAACTATTTTCTCCATAGTTTTTCTTTCCAAATAAAACAAACCTTCTACCGTCCTCTCGGCTCATGTCCATAGATTGCTTAAAGAACACAAACAAGATGCAACCATACAGCGTCGAACATATAAGTAGAATCGCCTGATGTGATATTTTAGCTTTAAAAAGCGGCAGAATTTACTTTATTTTTATTTCATCTGACAAAGACAAAATATGTTTGTTGAAACGTTGAGAAAATAAAACTTATCTGGCCGAAGTGCCTATTTCTTTGAAATAAATATGAATATCGGTCAGGTAAGCTCTATTTTCAATATATCACATGGTAGTTAGTAAAAACAAGCTAGCGTTATGTTTTTTTTTTTCTAGAACCAACAATACAAAGTTTTCTATTGGAAGCTCTCGTTTTTTTGATCGGACTGGGAGAAAATTTTCACAAATATTTTTTAATAACTGGAGAGAGGCAGTGAAGTTCTGTGGATTTTTAACACTGCAAAAGGTAGATTGTACAATGAATGAATTACTGGTATGAAACGATAATATCATTTCTCATCACCATTTATGCATATTAATACATTCTCTGACTTGGGCAAAATATAATAATAGCCTTGCTACAACCATAATGCCATATTTGATTGATACATGTAATATAACAGTATGCAAATACTCTCTGAAAATACTTGAACCAAAGATTCTGATTATATACACAAACATAGATGCATTATTCATGAATAAAAGAGTCGCGGGTTGTAACAGAAAGTAAAAGGGTGAAATATAAGGCTAACATTTCTATATAAAATTGCACACGTTTACGAGAAAGCCCTTCATCAACTTGATGTAGACTGTAGTTGATAATAAATGTTTATTTACGGCGAGTTGGTTTATTCTCCACGTGTAACATTTTCCGCAAGCAACAATTTACTACAATTTATAATGTTTGAATAATGGAATAGGTAATATATTTAGTTGTCATTTTACTAAATTACTTATGAAAATTCGAAAATATTATAGACGCGTATTATTATTTTAAAAATAAACGATATCTACTGCCCTTACTGCAGTGAAAAAAATTGATGGGAGGGCCTCTCTCATCAGTGGTGAACCCTCCCAGCGGGTTCGCCAATTTAATCTACCATACCGCTGTTATATTGCATTTTTGGAACTTTCTTTTATAGTGATACTGATGCTAGTCTCTTGGATTAGGTATTTTAGATAAATATAGACATGAGCTTTGAGGACAGCAGAATTTCATACAATTATAAATGTATAATATTATGCTTCGAGCAATCGCTCTTCCTCAAACTTCAAATTGAGTCTTTTATTTGAAAATTTATATTATGATGCATTAGCGCGCCAAATCTACTTCTAGAAACTCTCTCTCCTCATATCAATAGTTTCAGATGAGCTCTTGCATGAAACATTCTGCAAATTCTTTCAACAAAAATATCCTCACCCTTTACCAGTTTGTTTTCGATACATTTATATGGCCTTTCCCCTATCCTGACTGAGTGGATATCATAAGAAACAACAACAAAAAGCTTCATTAAGACCCTTTAGTCTTATACAGATTCTCCAAGTAAAGATGGGTTTTACACAGGAATAACAGTAATAGGAAAATAATTAACAATGTTATTTACAATGTGTCAAATAAGTGTAAAAATAATTGTTATTTTTGAAAATAGAGCAATCCTTAAAAATATCTTTAAATGAAAAGGCATATATGAGATAAAAAAACAATTTACTTACTAATATATCAGTTGGCTGAACGTCAAACTTTTTCAAGGTATTATAACATATATATGTCAACAACAATTGGTAAATAAATTATTTTTGATCCAATATATAGGCGTTTCGAATTATATAATGAATAATAACTATCTTTCTGGAACAAGTCTCATCCACACACTATAAAGAGATGTAGAGGTTATCTACTTGTGGAAGATCGGAAAGAGAGAGAGGATGTTACACCGTGTTTAGATTTTCAGACTATATGCTGGCGCAAACCATGAAAAAATATGCTTTTTTTAATGTTCAGGAATGTCTTATTTTATGTTTTCCGAATAAAAAAATATATGTTTATAAATATCATATTATAATCCCTTGAATTAATATTAAAATAAAAACATAAAGCCTCCAGGGCATATTTTATTGGCACATTAATCACGTAAAGCATTTTCTCCCGTAGAAGGGCTTACTTACCCGAAAGCTCGAGATATTTTTTAAATAAAAATATTTTTGAAAGAACCTTTTTCCTGGAGGCTTTATGTTTTTATTTTAAAATATCATATTAGTTTTGTATGAGTAAATGTATTTTTTTTTTTTGGAATAGGCATAAATGCATAAATGGAAACTTCAAAGTCAAACTATGAAAGAATTATAAAGAGAAAGAAATAAAGAGACTCCCTATTAAATTTTTCCAACCTAATGTGCACATTTCTCTAGTTAAGGTGCGGTATTTATGTAAATTCTCTTATAAAATATAGAAGCCCCCACGGATCTAATCACACGACGTAACAGAACGTGTCTGTCAATTATCCACGAGTATTAGAGAATTCCATCGGATTTGAATGTATAATGGGTGAGCTCAGGTATGGCTGTCACCTACTGAATACATTATCTGCACTCAATCTTCTATACATGGGGTGGTTTTAACATTCAATTACCTTTATTAAATTATTAATAAAGCATTTTTATTGTATCAAAAAATATAATATTATACTCTAACAAATTTTAAAAATATGGTTTTGTAAATTTGTAGAATGTAATTAAACCTTTTTATGAGGTTTTAAAGCAATAAAGATTTGTCAGATTGGGACAAAAATTGGTTATCTGAAAAACATGTATAGGGAAAGCGGTTGAAATTTCATAACGATCGATTGTTTTATTCCAGAGTTTAATCGTCACAAATTGAGAAATTCACTATGTCGTTGGACCCGCACTGGCCTGGATGTAGGACTCTCCCAGCGTGTCATGGACTGATAGATATTTCGGTTGGTGTGCTGAGGAATTTATTGCCAAATTTGTTCCAACTGTCGGGCTGAAAGGTCAAAATTCCGGGATAGTTGAAATAGCATTACTGTCCCAGATGTGCTCTATGGGTGAGAGATCAGACGACCTTGCTGGCCATGAAAGAGTTCGGTAAGATTGAAGACAATCTATAGTGACATGTGTGACCGGACATTATCTTATTGAAAGGTAAGCTCGGGTGATGTGAGAGGATGGCAAAAAACAGGGCGTAGAATGTTATCTACGTAACTTTGTGCTGTTAGGGTTCCAGGAGTATCTACCAATGGCGTAGAGGTCTTAAATGAAATGGCAACTAGACCATAACGTCCTGTTGTGAACCTGTGTGGTGTTCGAAAGTCAGGCAATGGTCCCCGCGATGTACAGGACGTCTCCAGACACATTTGTAACGGTCGTCAGGACACAGTAAGAAACGGGACCCGTCGCTAAAACTATACGTTCCACAAGTAAGCTCAGTTCCAAGTTGATCGCATCTGACACTACAATAGTCGAACTTGTTCGGATACGGGTGTGAGGAGTAGGCATCGAAACGATTGGCGAACTTTTAGATTCCGCTCTCTCAGTCGTCTGATGATGGTTATTATAGACATTTGTGTGCCGGTCACATTTTGGATTAAATTAACTTTATTAACATCATGAAACGCGATATCCCAAACTCAGGGATATTTGCGCCAATACATTTCACTGCATTACAGCAATTCGGCTATATACAATCCTGTTCAATTCATTATTTTACATAAATTAACTAAAGAAAATTGTCCAAAGAGAAAAACAAACAACAAAGCAAAACACACAGAGCAAGCATCGCAGTTCTTTTTTTTTTTTTTTCTAAGATTCCTTCTCTTTTTTCCAATTCAAGAGAAAGTTGTATATGTATTTACAAAATTGATCAAAATTTTTATACTTTTCTTTTTTGTCTACAAATTCATCAAGCTGTCCAATACGACCAAATCTATTTTCCCTAAAATCCCGGAAAATTGGGCACTCCAGAAGTAGATGTCTCGCGTCTTGAATTTCACCTCCGCAGAAGCATCCTGGTTCCTTCACGGCGCCGATAGTTGCCAAAAATTTCCCAAAATTGCCATGATCTGTAATGAATTGGATATTATAAAAATTTGGACGGAAAAATCTTGGAATTCCTAATACGAAAAAGCTTCTGAAAATTTCATTAGTGTTCTCAAAAATTTCATTCATTTTTGCGTGTAAGAATGATTTGACTATACTTGGAGCATGGGGTTCGTAAGTAGTTAGATCTTCAATGGACATTTGAGCTAGATCAAATTTGATTATTCTGGATTCTATATAATCTGTTAGGAGTGGAATTTTTGCCAAGCTATGCACACAGTTTGATGAAGTGGTTTTGTATGCTCTAACTGCCCATAAAATGATCTGGTACTGCATGGAGTTCAGTTTTTGTTTACAACGATTGTTTAAATATTTGAACCAAATTTCAGAACCGTATGTAAGTACAGGCCTAATGATTGTTTTGAATAAAGTTAACCTCTTTTCAGTGTCTAAACCCCACATATTGCCACTTAGTGAACATAATAAATTTTTCATACGTCCTGCCTTACACAGAATATCATTAACATGCGGTGTAAAGTTAACTTTGTTTTTCCATTTGTGATTAGAAAATTTCATTCCCAGAATTTTTACTTGCTTGACCGGCATTATTATATTGTTATTAACCTTAATAGGTATTTTTTGTCTGTTATGTAGGTATAGCATATTAGTCTTCTCTGTACTGATCGTTAATTTATTTCTATTACACCATTGGATCACATAATTTAAGGTGTATTCACTTGCGGTTTTTAGTCCTTCAATAGTCTTATTCCAGCAAATTATTGTAACGTCGTCTGCATAACATATAATATCTGCATTCATTGAATCAAAATTTATCAACAAATCATTTAGCAAAATATTCCATAGAAGTGGAGATAAAGGTCCACCCTGTGGACATCCTTTAGTTAGTTTCTTATAAAAAGTTTCTGATTCGTATGTAAATTTCACCTCCCTTTCATTATTCAAATAAGATTTTATGATCCGTATTAAATCTGAAGGAACATCATCATTATCCATTCTTTTTATAATAGCAGGCCACCATGCATTGTCGAATGCACCCGCAATATCTATAGCTATCAAGGAAGTCAATTCTTTTTGTTTATGTTTCAATATAGTTTCTATAATTTTATCCATTCCAGTAATTGTTGATCTAGATTTCATAAAACCATGCTGCCTTGAGCTCATTAAATTATTCTCTAAATAATAGTTACTTAATTTATTTTTTATTATATTCTCAAATGTTTTAGATAGATTAGATGTCAATGATATAGGTCTATAACTTTTATTTATTTCATAATTCGTTTTGCCTGGTTTTGGAATTATTTTTAAGAATGATTTTTTCCATTCATCCGGATAATATCCCATTTCTATACATTTATTGAATAATTTATGCAGAATTGGGATTATTTTTATTTTAGCCTGTCTAATCATATTGTTACTAATGTAATCAGGGCCCGGTGCTTTTTTAATATTTGTTTTTAAAATTGTTTCCTCTATTTCCTTAGATTCGATATAAACACTACTTTTATTTTTATATTTAGGCGTATAATTTCTAATCAAAATATGATCATCTTTATCCAAACCTCCAATATCATCCTGAAATAGATCGTTCATTAAACTTTTTATTTTGTCGGTCTTTAAATGATCTGGTAAATTATCTATTAGTGGTAATCCTAAATTTCTATTTTTCGATCTCAATGACTTGAATATCCTATAAGCATTACCAAATGAGTTATTTGAATGACTTTCTTCTATAAAAATTCTCCAACTCGCTCTTTTTGCCTTTTTACTTTTATTTAAATATTTATTTCTCATTGATTTATAGGTCTTTTCAAGGACCTTTCCATGTCGGTAATACAAATTTCTAATATAGTGGAAATCGTTTTTCATTTTCTCCAGCTTCCCATCCCACCAGTATGTATTTGTTTTATGATTTCCGCTTCTTGTCTTGACATTTAGTGACAGATAAGCTGCCTCTTTAATTATTTGTGTGAGAGTCTTTACAATGTTGTCAATATCTTTGATGTTTGACGCGTGGTTTATCATGGTGATAATATTATCTACGTCTTGTATTGCTATTTTTTCGGTAAATGTTTTCCAATCAGCATCTTTTTCTATAAATTTCCATGTTGAGTTTTGAACTGTCCTTTGCCTGTTAAAATTGTGATAAATGTCAAAGGTTATTGCTACGTGATCTGAAATGTGCGTCAATATAGTCGTCTTCCAGTTTTGTACCAAACCTATTGATTTTTTGTTTGAAATCGTAAGATCTATAAAGCTAGAATTTCGGCAGGTGGGTATCTTAAGATTATGAATAAATAGGTTATGTTCATCTATGATGGAGTGGAATTTAAAACCATTGGAGTTTGTTGTCGGATCAAACCAGACTGGGTGTCTAGAATTAAAGTCACCACATAGTATAATAGGTTGTTGATTGTAGGTCTCCAGAAGCTCTTGGATAAATTTTCTATGAGTGTCATTAAATCTATGTGGATGTATATAAAAGTTTGCGATAATAGTATTTGATTTTGCTGAATTTAAAGAAGTGGTTGTACAAAAGGAGTTTGTGAATTTATTGATTTTATTAAATTTTAAACTCTTATTCATAAAGATCGTTGCAGTATAAATTTGTTCATCTGTCGTTGAATGCACTATTTGAGATTCCAAATCGAAAATTACATCTCTATCAATCAGATAAGGTTCCTGTATTAGGATGATATCTGGTGGGTTGTCTTTTATAGAAGCTTGAAGCTCATTCAGTGCCAAGATACTTTTTCTTACATTTTGTTGTAAACATTTAATTCCTTTTCCCTGCATGATAATGTCGAATACGTTACCTCGACAGCCGTTCTGACAATCGCTTTGTCCTCCCGTTCTGTTGTGTCCTTTGGTCGACCGCTGCCGTCCTGAGGTTGTATTCTTCCGTTTTTGGCACAATCTTGCCAACTTCGTCACGCGATTAGACGATCTGACCAACCAGCCTCTTTCAACCAATGGCACGACCTCTTTCAAACTTTGACATATGTCATAATGAGCACGAATCTTTCGGTGAGGCATTGATACAGTATGAATAGGTTCACTGCAAAAACACTAAACGGTATATTTATAAATCAGCTCGTGCCGTGTTGAATTTTAAGTCTAGAATACTCGTTGTGGATGCGCAGTTCAGTACGCTGGAGCTCTTGCTGTGCATGAATAGGCCACCAAATTTCAATCATTTGCATGTTTGGTGGAAATATTTTGTATACATGTTTCCATATATTTTAGACGACTCCTTCTTTGTGCGTCATATTTTTGTTATAGTGTATATTTTATTTCGCGCTTTCAAATAAACTCCTTCGAATATAAAAATATGAAACGCCTTTCTAAATTATTATATATTTTTGCGCTTGATTTCATTTGAACGTATTTGCTCTTTAGTTATGGAATAAAAATTTCACAGTCCACAGTTCTCTTGAGCAAATCTGTTGCAATACTTTGATAACATTTATTTGATATATAATATTGTGTGTGCGATATAATAATATTTGTTTTCTCTCAACAAGGTAAATGAACCCATATAAACCTCTAATTAGCCCAAGGCAATTCCCATGTCATGAATTATTTTAAAATAATTTTGTAGGTGTCTTTGTTATCATATTATAAACATTTCTAATCTATTCAATTCGTATTTACGCGAACATTGACGATAATAAGAATATCCTATCCAGTAAAAATATCACTGTTATTAATATTGCCACTTGGAAAATAGAGAAGACCAACTTCGTGATGAAACAGCAATTTATTTAAGGCAAGAACAAACTATGAATGATAAACAAAAGATAAGCAAAAAAGGGAAGTGTTCAGAGTAGCAAAATATAAACATAAAAAAATTACTCTGCTAATAAAATAATAAATACTTTGTTACAATATCTTATTTTTTTAGGCATCAAACAGTACGCGATCTAACCTGTCCCCAGTATAAAGCCTGGTTATTATATTGTCATAACCAAAAATGTACATAGCTTGTAACTGTAAATAATACATCGGCAGCTTGGCGAATGTTATGTACCTAAGCCCCGATAGGTGGCGCGCGCTATCATCTTGGCAAGTGTTATGTACCTAAGCTCCGATAGATGGCGGGTGCGCTAGGCGGGAAGTTTGTAAACAATAGTCGCCATCTTGAGGGGTGTAGCCGAACGCCAGCCGTTTGGGTCTCTGGCATTACTTCCTTAATTTACGATTATTTTTATCCATTTAACTTAGTTTACCTCTATTTCTTTTTATCCCTCCAACTATTTAACTATTTAAAGTCATCTAATAAATTATAATTTCATTCTACCCAAACGACTCGTCACCTTCATTACTGTGACAATATCGTTTATACACTGTCTAGCATTATAGAAATAAGGTGACAAAGAAACATCCTGACACTATTGTCTGATATTTATCGCAGATATTGTTGATGCGGTACGTTAGATAGGAATAATGAATTATAAAGAAGGTGTGACGTTGAACATTATTCAAAACCAATCAACGAAGTCATAGTGTTTAACTTGCACTTAAATTGACGGCCAGCTCTTAATTTCTGGGATATATTCATTAACCTATATTAGTCAAATATTGGATTTTAAGTTGTTTATCTATCTACCGCTGGAGGAGACCCGCGGCGATACTCCACCAAACTCTGCAGCTCTGGCAGAAGCGCCATATTCATTGTACATAGTTAATATAACCATATTATCTTTTTTTTTAAATAGTGCAGACTGTGCACTTTGTATGTATTGACAAGATGTCAATAAAATTATTTTAATTGTCTATCTACCATTATGTTATTATGTCAATATTTTAAATTTTATATGAAAAAGCTGCGTTTATTTTTTTGCATTTTGCTTCAAATGATCTTAGCGCCGCATAGTGTTGGAAATTCGTAACATTTGACTTTATATAAATAAGATATATGGAGTTCAGAAAATATGTATATAACTATACTATGTTAATTTCCTATACGAGTGTGTAAAATTAAAATTGAAACTTTGAGATTAATAACAGTATATTGTTAAAATACAAAACTATTATAGACACGTATGATTCTTTTTAAAATAAAACAATTTCTACTACCCTTACTGCAATGGAAAAATTAATAGGAGGTTCTGGCTCATCAGTGGTGAACCCTTCCAGCGGTTTCACCAGTTTAATCTACCATACCGTTGTTATATTACATTTTTGGAACTTCCTTTTATAGTAATACAGATGCTAGACTCTTGGAATGAGTATTTTAGATGAACTATAGACATAAGCTTTGAGGACAGCAGAATTACATATGATTATGAATATATAAAATGCCTCGAGCAATCGCTCTTCCGCTGGGAGGGTTCATCATTGATGAGCCAGAACCTCCTATTAATTTTTCCATTGCAGTAAGGGCAGTAGAAATTGTTTTATTTTAAAAAGAATCATACGCGTCTATAATAGTTTCGAATTTTGATAACAGATGTCGCGCTAATGCTTCATACCATTATTTTGTGTTTATATATATTCATTATTTTAAAGTAAAAACAATGTATTAAATCTATATAGAGTAAAATTCGAAGCTATGTAATTGCTGATTGGATATAAATTAGATGTTTAATTAGAATTTACTTTTGGGTTTAAAAATAAAGTTTTTGTCTAAAGCTAATTACTATCAATTAAGTTTCGGAAGTTTGAAATGTTTGGGTTTTCTTTATTTTCAAAAAAGGATATTTGGCCAATATGTTGAAATAATTAAAAACCAAGAAATCAGTATTAAATAATTATTAAACTGATATATTTTGCAAAAATTCACCATCTCGGAGTTTTGCAATGAGGATAGATGCCTTTAAAATTTTTAAATTACCTAACATCAGTATAATTTCAATTTTATGCGAGTTTCATATATATTTAAAGAAGATATAAAATTATTTCATAAGGTTGGGTGAAATGTTTTGATTCCCCTTTTTAAGCTTAATTTAGAATTTATTTTCATACTCTATAACAGAAATATCGACGCACCAAGAAGCAGTTGTCCGATTTATATGAAAATACGTATACAAAGAGGTTTCGACCAAACATGCAAATGATTGAAGTTTGGTGGCCGATTTATGCAATTCAAGAGCACCAGCGCATCTGAACTGCGCATCCAGCACGAGCATTCTAGACTCAATATTCGGCGCGGCACGAGCTGATTTTCATATTTTCCGTTTAATATTTTAGCAGTACGCCTATTTCTACTGTATCAATGCCTCGCCGAAAGATTCGTGCTCATTACGAACATCCTTCTCCTTCTTGGTGCGTCGATTTTTTTGTTATACAGTGAATTTACCAAATGCTCAAAAAGAGGCACGTTTCTCCCTTTAAAAAGGTATCAAAGAAATTCATTTGGTGTATCCTCACCCTAGTTCAAACGTATTGGTGTGGTGATAAAGAAGCTTATACACCTTTTTAACAAATTTGACCGATTTTATAATTTCTTTCGTAGGATATTTTGAAATCGGAGTCGCCTCTGTACTGATGACGGCCAAAGCCCGAAAGCATGGAATCAAACTTGGCTTTTTGTCTGAATTTGTCAAAACGGGTGTTGTTGCTCATTATTTATTTAAAAAAAAACATTATGTTCGTTCTACGGTTAAACTAAATGCAATATTTTGAAGTTTTTTTGAAGAAAAGTGTGAATCTTTTTGTACATGAGAATCGACCTACAGTAACTTTATGTTATATACACTCTATAACAAAATAATCGACGCACCAAGAAGAAGCTTTCAGATTTATATGAAAATATATATATACAAAGACGTTGCGACCAAAAAATGCAAATAATTGAAATTTGGTGGCCGATTTATGCAAAGCTAGACAATTTGACAATTAAAATAATTTTATTGACTTCCTGTCAATACATGCAAAGTGCACAGTCTGCACTATTTAATTTTTTTTTCAGGTACACATATATGTGGCAACCGAGGGTATCTCGCTGTGGTATGGTAACCGAGAGGGGCAAACCTGTAGTGACCGAGAGGGACAGTCAGGGCGTGGAGAGTTTTCCAAGTACCTCTCTGCACCTTGGAAGATATTTATACTACTAAGCAAACATTTTTATCCGGGTTGTGTAGTATTACTTTAAAATTTAGGTTGAGATTGATATATGATGTGATGTAATTGTTTCCTTTAAGCGATTTTATTTTCTCAAAGAGCCGTAGCTGTAAGGGAGGGAATATATTGTTTGAAACCGAAGGAGATTTTATAAAAATGTTTTTCAATTATCTTCGGGAAGTTCTTTCTTTAAAAATTCTGTTCCTTTCTATTATTGTTTCGTTTTTAATACAAATGCGTTTTCAGTCTTTCAGGAAAGATATTTACTACTATATTGTTTCGTGATTTTTTGTAAATTCCAAAATGGTAAACATTTGGATAGTTTTATGTATGAGTTGGTTTTCTATTTACGTTGATAATTTTTCTAAACTATGTATGTAGTTGTTTTCTTATTAGTTGAATAGTGATGCATCAAATGTTATATTAATTTATTTTTACATAAATTTCTAAAATATTTTTTTTATTTATATATTATATTTATTTAATCTCTATCCCTCCCTAAATCCTATCCTACAGCCTCAAAGTAGCGGAGGGTGTAAACGGGTAGCACAGGACGTCGGGAGTTTAACTCCTGGTAGGGCCACCCCGTGCTACATACTCAGCTAATGTAGGAAGGTATCAATTGGTAGCGTCTGTTCTCCATAGGAGCGGCTACACTCCATGTCAGGAGACCAAAAGAAGCAAATTCACACTGAATGGTACTTCCAGGTCTCCAGACCAACAGCAGGTGCACCCCTCTTTCCTTCTATTTGAGACAATGGAACCTAATGGAGATCGTTTAAACGACTTGAAGAATAAGCAACAATGACAGCATTTAATCTCTTTTAATTTATATCAATTGAAATGAAAGGTACTCTTCGATCACAAGAGTTTAATTATTAATATTTACGTTTAACACAATTATAACATTGATTGATTCAAATCTCCTGGACATAAATCAAACAATACCACAGCTTTCTAAAGATGAGTTTCTTTTCACTTTTATTAACGTAGTCTCAAGCTTTCGGGCATTGGACATAGGCCCCTTGAAAGATCCCATCAGGACTGTAATGTGAAAAGACATACAGCAAGAACCCCTGGCTTCATGGTGTGGGGTTGCGTCATCTATGAAATTACAACCACTTTATTGAAGTAGCGGTGAATGATCAGCTAAACATTGTAGATGTGTTGCAATCTGTTGTGTTACCATTTCTTGAGTAGACCAATTATGTCATTTTCCAACAAGATAATGCTCAACCATTTATGATAAGCTAAGCCCTCCCAATATAATATTTTCGTCGCAGTAAGGGCAGTAGAAGTTTGTATTATGTGTAAAAGAAACATTCGTGCTTTTAAATCCTTTCATTATATATATATATAACTCTCCCTTTAAAATTAATTAAAACAATACCTTTGGTTTATAAACTCGGTAAAAACCTAATGATGATGATAAATAATGAGCAAATACAACAGACTCGGCCAATTCGGACAAAATTCCAACCTGAAAACCTAGGTCTCGTGCTATGGCTCTCGTCTGTATAATACTACTATGGAAGAAGTTCTGAAATCGGTCGAATTTTCCAAAAAGGTGTTGTAAAGATGCAGGACCGATTTTAAGGCTAGAATACAATATAAAATTTTATTCATGTGCCAAAATAAGCATTTCTGAATTTGAAAATGCAGAGGGAGATATCGCACTTTTGCTACATGATAATTATTCTCCCGCAAATGTTTATGTTATATATATTTAATTATAAGTATATATTTGTAAAGAGACGAAATCTTTTGAGATTCTTCGGTCTCAACGCACGACGCAGGGGAATAGAGTATACCATAATAAGCGGAAGGACGTCTAGGCGACACATACCTGAACGCCCGCCAACACGCTTCGTGGACCAATTAAATGAACTCACTGGCTTAACAGTCGTCAAGATGGTACATCGAGCTCAAAACAGGGATGGTTGGCGTTGCATCGTGTTTGGGATGTAATACGTACAGTGGGCCACAACGTTCGATCGCGAATAAATTGATTTATTTATGTAAAGAGAAGCAAAATAAGTGAAACAAAATTTAGAAAGGAAATATAAAGATTTATCCTAAATTGCCTGCACCACATCTTTGCTCTTTGGCAGGCTGGAATTGTGCCTCAAGCTCCTAGAGACCCTGGCAAAGTCATCTGCCTCAACGACTCAGACCCTAATAGGCTGGTATTGGAAAATAAAACTTCAAGGACTCTACTATTTATTGGTCCAAGTTTCGAAAAGTATTTTGAAATCAATTTTACGACGAAGCTTTTGTGAATTCCTAATAATAGAAAAGTAGAAAAAAACTTTTTTATGTAAACCTATAAAAAGGTTTCCTAAAATATAATATTTAATTGAAAAATAGTATATAGTGTATATATACAGCTAAAATTTAAAAACCTGCTTAATATTAGGAACAAAAAAATTAGCTCCTCGATAAAATTCCCTATCATTTTATAAAAATTCTTAACCACAAAAATATTTATTCGAATTTATAATCACATATATACACATATTTCCAATTATTTTATTTCCAAAGCGCTATATCCCGCAAGGGATACTTGCGCCAAAAAAGAGAAAAGTTTATTTACATAAGTTATTTACATTATTCAACGCATGAAAACATTAGAGATCCAGATTTTGTAGAAAGTTTATAATGTAATTACTAAATGAAATGAACTCTAAATATGATTTTTTATCGGAAATCAAATCGTTAAGTTCACAAACAACTAGTTCATTCTTCATTCAATAATCTTGAAATACTGGGCATTCGATCAGTAGATGTCTTGAGGTTTGTTCCTCAATACCACAAAAGCAACTTGAATCCTCCACTGCCTTTATTCTATTTTAAAAACCTTTGAAATTTCCGTGGTTTGTAACAAATTGAGTATTATAAAAATTTGGACGAAGGTATTTAGTACATATACACACGAAATACACACATTGATAATCATCTTCTATTTTACTTATATTCTGTATTAAAATGGTTTTATAAATTCTCTTTTTATTGTTTTTATAAAGTGGGGGCGAAATTAAAACAATTTGCACCAGAAAATTGGACAATCTAGAAAAAAAACTAATTTAAAACTCTCGGAAATATTCTTGATAGAGAATCGATATTTATCATTTCTGAGCTTCATATTTTAATGTCGCCTGTCCTCTGTTTTATTGAAGGAGACAGAGGTAATTTTGTTTACAATTGGTTATCTCGTGTGTCTTCAATAAAGGTCACTGTAACATCTTTCAGAGACATTGTCTGAATCTCAATATACTTTTGAAAGATACAACTTCATTTAGTTTAGTCTTCATGAGTGTATATACAAATGGTTATCTCGCGTGTCTTCAATAAAGGTCACTGTATTATCTTTCAGAGTTATTGTCACAATCTCTATATACATGCTAAATGGTACAATTTCCTTAAAGCTTGTCTCCATGAGTGTATATACACCTGGTTATTTCGTGTGTCTTCAATAATGGTCACTGTAATATCTTTTAGAGTTATTGTCTCCATACCGATATACATGCTAAAAGGTACAATTCCCTTTAGTTTTGTCCATTAGTGTATATACACTTGGTTATCTCGTGTGTTTTCAATAAAGGTCACTGGAACATCTTTCAGAGTTATTGTCTGAATCCCAATATACTTCTGAAAGGTACAACTTCCTTAAGTTCTGTCTCCATGAGTGTATATACACTTAGTTATCTCGTGTGTCTTCAATAAAGGTCACTGTAATATCTTTCAGAGTTATTGTCTGAATACCGATTACAATTTCATGATGGCGATTGATCATCGTGAGGATATCATTATAGGCAGGCAATGAGATATGAAAACCTGTATTAGACTGGTGTCTTAATAAAGTTTTCTGTCTGTGTTTATTATCTATAACTATCGAGATTCAACGCCTCGTTGTATTCTGAGTATTTTTATCTATAACGCCCTACTCTAGAAACGCGTTAAAGCCCAAAAGCTAAAGATAATAAAAATTGAATGTAAGAAAAACATCCCTGGATTAACCTTTGCCAAATAACAATTTCCATCAACTCATCACGAAGCTTTTATAACCATATCGGGCTGAAATATAGCTTGTCAAGGTCTATCTGACTGAAATACCACAATTTGGGTAAAGTACAATTTACATTATATATGAGAATCACAAGATAAAAAAGTAAATATAAACTAATCATATTATTTATGCTTAAAATATCAATAATAACAAGAAAAAAAGATAGAAAATTCTATTTCATTATTTCAAAAAAAATAAATGTAGAATAACAAACGTTATCATATGAAATATAGAACAAAACACTATTATCCCATGTAATTAATACGCCCATTTTCGTTATATTTTTTATCCCAGAAGGCTTTTCCATTTAAAAATATTTATTATCCATTTTATCACAGAGCGAAATGTTGCCAAAGAAATCTGTTTGTTTATACGCCGCACAATTAAAACTAACGAGAAAGAGGTCGCGGTAGCCATTTGGGAAATGGAAACCACATGGCAATAAAACACCAAATAAAATCCCTTCCTTCCTCTCTCTTTTTGTAGTTTGGATCTGGTGCTCTGTTTTGTGGGCAGCAAGATGGTGAATTTAGACCCGATTGTATTTTTTTTATTAAGGAATTTTTATCTTACATAACAGTTCACTTTGAAATTAAAAAAATAAGAGGTTGAAAGAAATTGAGAAAATAAAGATATTTTTTCTTATCAAAAACAAAGAAGGCATTTCCTGACCACGAGCACATGTGCCTTTTAGATGGCAGAGCGCCATCTAGTGGAGCAAAAATAAACTAAACGTTTATTTAGCTTGCTCCGTGATGTTTGGCCAACCCAATTTCTCTTGGTCAGGAAATGCCTTCTTTGTTTTTAATATCAACACCTGACCCACTTAGCTTTTATATTTTTCTATTGTTTTCCCATTTGTTCTTATATACAAGTGATAACGATTTATATCATTTAGAATATGTGTTAAAACAAGGAATAAATATACTTCGATTATCAATATTAAAAAGTAAAAATACGCTAACCTATACACAGTGGATTCTGTGAACACTGGACATTCGTCGGACCTGCAGGCTGTTGGGTTCTGTGCTACCTGGAGTATAGGAGCTCTATCTATGCTTTCTTCCTTGGTGAATCTGTATAAGACCGGTGATCTTAATATATCTGTGTGTATATATATATACAAGTAATAATAAAATTCAATACTCAAAAGGTTATTATATTGATAGCTTTCAAAAGTATGATTAAGAGAAATGAATTTATTTATACATAATATATTTAGTTTAATATTCAAAATGTAATATTTATTTTTCATATCGTTTAATAGATAGAAAAATGAAATTCTTACTATTAATATAAATTTTATATTTTGAATATTCCAGAATAAATTATATTGAATTTAAGGGAAATTTTATTTAAAAAGTAATATATCAAAAGAGAGAGAGATAGAGAGAATAAATGAAATAATATATAAAATAGAAACCAAAGTTAAAGCAGAAATTGTTTCTTTTTTTAACTTTACAGTAACCGCGTAGAACTGTAAATATTCGAAGGTATATTAGGTCTGATAAGTTGGTGGGTGTTGTGATAGGTTTGTATATCTATTGGTACAAGAAGAGAAAATAGCTATAAAGTATAAAATAAGAATATAAACCGTAGCAATGCCTCTCTTTATTCTTGCAGAATGCAAGTTTTCGGATCTTTATAATCCTTCCACAGGCATAGCTATAAGTTGAGAGAATGTGGATATATAAATATACAATAGTATTTACATTTATTTATATGAAAAACAATAGAGAATAAATAATAAAAAGGTCAGATGTTGATATTAAGAACAAAAAACATGTTCTCCTGTTCAGGGTATGCCTACTTTGTTTTAATATTTTTATATATGTAAAAATAGTAAAAATGTGAAATTGTACTGGGATAAGGTGAATAAATTAAGAAAGAAAAATGGCATCTCCTAATCGTGCAACTGAAGGTTGCTGATGGCTGACGCCTTCTATCGTCATAATATATATACAGTTAAACCTGTCTTTAGCGCCCCCTCTTGGAACTCATCAAAATAGGTTGCTATTGAGAGGGGGTGCTATAGACAGGTTACTTTTAATGTAAATCGAATCGTACTACGTATTTAAAATCGAACGCTATAGAGAGGCAAGCGCTATTTAGAGGGGGCGCTATAGACAGGTTTAACTGTATTATATAATATATATCACACACATCGCCTTTATTTAGATACTCAGTATTGCAGAGATTCTCTTGTGGCAAGCAACAGAGGAAGCAAAAGAGATGTAAATATTATATAACCATATATCAGCATATAAATCATAGATCTTTGATAAGTATATATTGACTTAATGCATCCATACCGTGAATAATGTAAACAGGAATCAAACAAATAAAACATATTAGGAATAATTGCTAAAAAGAAAATAAGGACCAACATCTAAGACGATTTGTTCGTACAAGGTAACTGCATAAGTAAAAATATAAATTTACATAAATTAGCTTCTTGTTCGCTGTCTTGTAAAATCCGTATAGATTTGATGCAAATATTTTACGCCTGTTAGCGAGTCAGTTAATATCTCTTTTGAATATTGTATTAGAAATATTTTATATAGAGAGAGACCTAATACATGGTTCTCTAATCATATCTAATGTATATATTTGTTTGAAATTTATATGTTAAGTTTATAATTATTCTTATTTTTTAATTCATAGAAGCATTTTTCTGGCAGACATATTTAATTTTTTATGATCATCGTTTTTTATTATTATTGTTTTTCCTTTGTTAGTTATCAAATTATTTTCAATTGTAGTTTCTTTTTTGTTTTATTGTGTTTCAAGGCTATACAGCTACAGTCTAGAAGTCTAGTCATGGGGGGGGGGGGGGGGGGGGGTTAAGCAATAAAAAATATATAGAACTAAGGTGTAATATTCAATTAAAAAATATGGAACCAACTTCGATTCATTTTTAAAACAAAGCAAAAGTTTATACAACTATCATTTTTTCATACAATATTATATTAAGTATTAAAATAATTCAAAATACTCGAATAGTTTTCCTCATTTAAAACTCAAATCTGTGTTTTATTAAAATTGGAAAATGTTTATCTCTCTATCTTCTAACTACTTGTCCGTCTTACTCGAGGTGTTTGGCGCATGCGTCAATCGAAGTTTGATAGATTGGAGAGTCCGGAGAACTTTGTTGGATTTTAATTCCTCGATCGATGCTGAGTTCTTAACATTCCTCTGGATCAATGGAACATCCCAGACAATGGACCTCCTGGCTCTATCCCTATTGGGTGTTTACTTCCTGGTTATTTGCAGTACCTAATTATGTACTGAATATCATTTGTTTATTTATTTATTTCAATTCAAAGCGCTATGTCTCCTTAGAGACACTTGCCCTGTCATACATGTAGGCCTTTATATTTATTTATACATATATGTTATATAAAATATTATTTTATTTTTAAAATTATATTTCATAGATTCAAATATTCTGTTTATATCTACCACCAGATGTCGGGACTTTCCCCTATATAAAATCATTGTTGTTGTTTCTCGTTGGCCGCTTCAAACCTTTTGTACATTATGTAAATAAGTTTTTGTTTTCCTTGTTCTACTCGCCAGGCGGTACTTTTATAAAATTATGTTTATATTAATAATCAAAATGAAAGCAATAATGATCTGAACTATTGACGTGACAACGTCTTAAATTAGGTTGCGGCTGGGAGTCACTTATGAAAAAGTGTAACGCCCGGTAACGTTACGATGAGTCATCGAACGAGAGTGCTGCGCGCGCAGCTGCGCGCGCAGCGCTAGAGAATTAGGCGCATTGAATCGGCGCATGCTTGTCTCTGTCTTTGTCTTTCTCGAACGTTCTTGGCGTTGGAAAAACAAGAAAGCGTCATAATACAAGTTCACACGTGTGGTTAAAGTATCGTCAGCTGTGTCTGTAGTGAAAATGTGGAGTGCTTAGATTCGTCATTTACAACAACTACAACAATAAAGGTAAATAATTGTACACTGATATTTCATTATCGTAAACTATGATTGATTGATTAATTGTTAGATTGACACAAAAGTTGAGAAACTGAGTTTATAGGTTATGTCATACTATTGATAAATGTTGATAGTGTTAAGTAAATTATTAGTTTAAAATTAATTAATTAATTAATTATTATTTTACAAATTTTAAATAGTTTCAAATTTATTTAGCAAAAATTTGAACCTTCGATCTGAATAAATGTTTTGATTTTCGAATTGATTCTTTAAAATTACAAATATTAAGAAAAAGTGGCAGATATAAGAAAACTTTATTTAAACTGTGTTGAGCAAGAATTTTAACATCTAATTTAAGTAAATGTTTTAATTTTCAACTTCATCATTTACAATTACAAATTTTATTTAATTTCAAATTTATTTAGCAAAAATTTGAACCTTCGATCTGAATAAGTGTTTTGATTTTCAAATACCAACGCGGCTGGTGGAGTGGCGATCTATCGTAAATTATCATCGACATCTACGGCGGAAGTGTTCCAAGTTGCGATTACAGACGTAACTCGTGTCATTAAAACCAAGGGTGACATGTGCATGACTGAAGTTACTTGCTTCGCCGCTAATACTAGCTTCAAGTTTATACTCGGTGCTGTATATATTCATCCAGGAGCTAGTATGCAGGATATTGGAATGTTACTATGGCAAGGACTCGGTCCGTACATTCACAACAGCCAGTACGTGCCACCGTTCGTGCAAGTTGATTCTAGTATACCGATTCTTCTGTGTGGTGATTTTAACAAAAACGTAAAGCCTGACAACTCGTTTCTTAAATTCATGAAAAATACGTATAATCTTGATTGCGTATCAAACGTTTCTAAGTCAACTACGTTAAAAGGAACAACTATCGACTTGACTTTCGCAAGACACATTACAGCAGAAACACTTCCTTTCATTTCATATTTCTCCTATCATCGTCCTATCCTCAACAAAATCACTCAAATAGGAATTAGTTAAGTTTAAGTTTACATGTACAATGTTTTAGTAAACAAAATATATTTCTATAGTTAAAATTTGTGCAATTCTTATATTCATTCAATTCCTTGTTCCTATTGTGCAATTTAATTATATTCATATCAATAAATATTCTACCGTTGTCACGTAAAATCTTCGCCCGTAAAACCGACTTTACAGGCAACCATTGTTTTTTTTAGCATTATTACAACGACTGCAAGACAATATCGTAAAATACTCATGGATACCAAAATCAAGCAACAGTTAATAATTCTGTATATTTCAAGATATTTCAAAATCAGAAAATCTCATTAATTTTATTTATAACATATATATTTAAATTTTTGTACAAATAAGTTTACTAGCGATGTGTTTCTTCTTGAGATATCACAAACCAATCCAATACAATAGTAGAGCGGTCTAGAGATTAATTTGGTGAAACCGCTGAGAGGGTTCACCACTGATGGGCCAAGTCCTCTCATTCAATAACTCATATCGTTGCAGTAAGGTCTGTATAGAGATAATATTTGATGATAATAATTAGAGAAACACATTGTCAGTTAATTTTTCGTATATAATTTTAACGATAGATGGCAATATATAACGAAGGAGAACATAAGACACGAATGTTTCTTTTCACAAATAATTCAAACTTCTACTGTCCTTACTGCCATGAAAAAAATATTAAGAATTCTAAAGTAGCGGTCTGTTAAATTGGCGAAACCGCTAGGAGGGTTCACCACTGATGAGCCAAGCCCTCCCAATATTTTTTCATCGCAGTAAGAAGTGTAGAAGTTTGATTTATTTGTGAAAATGAACATTTGAGTCTCAATGTCTTCCTTCGTTATATATATGGCGTGTTATTGCTTTGTATTAACATATATATTTACAATAATTTTAGGCCGTAAAGAATAGTCATAGGATATTAACAAGGAGAAAGAGAGAAAGAAAACGAAAAAAGAAAATTGTGTGCGAAAGAAATAAATGTCTGGCAATATCTACAATCAATTTATTTATTTATTTAACAATTGCAGAGTACACGCTATATCCACAAATCGGATAATTGCGTGTGAAATTTATACATTTAAATGTAAAACAAAAAAGAAAAAGTAGTTAAAAGAGATCTATACATGTTTATATATCAGTATTGATTACATTAGTAGTCACTTATTTAGTTATGTACATTCTGCAGAATTTGTTGAATCTTTAGTGTATGTCCTTAGTGTAGACCAGATGTTGCATATTTGTTATGGGAAGTTGATTTAGTTCCCTAAGGTCAGCGGTCAGCGGGCAGTCAGTTAATAAGTGTCTGGGGTTCTGTTCTTCGCCTACAATCAATGCAATCAGCATTAAGCATTTGGCAAGCGTTAACAATTTTATTTTATAACTCCTTCCCCTCCAAAATTATTTATTTTTATTTTTCATGACGAAGACAACGATTTTTGACGAAACGTCTCGAAAATTAAAACTTTTAATGGCCGAGTGTGTCTTATTTAAGAAATATGAATGCCAGCTAGACAACCATTATCTTACAGGTAGCCAACAGATCGTAATTTATAATCGATTGGCAGAAAGACTTCATTGTAAACATTGATCTTATTCCAGTACATGAGAATTCCGTGAACTAAACACTATAAAAAATTGAAATACTAAAACAATTGTCTAACTGGACAAACAAATGTTCCTAGAAAGGAATTTCTTCAAAACAAAAGAAAGAAAGGGACATTTATTCTAAGCGACGTCGTGCATTTAATTAATTAGATCTTTTGTTGAAAATTTCTTTATACGCACCGGGTAGACAATCAGATAATTGAGAGAGAGAGTAAAACAAAAAATATAAATGTTTATATATAATCACGGAAAACTTTCTAAATGTTTTTGTTGTACAAAAACACAATCTAGAAGATATCTCATCTCCCAATAAATATATATAGTCAATCTAAATTATTTCACTTCTACTTTTAATTAAAAAATAATATCATATTGAAACGTAGAATTTACAAACATATATTTTGCTAAAAATACCATAATCATACCTACAGTTAAAACAAAAATAGTCAAAAATATATGTGATAATTTGTATATAGCAATATGTAATCCCACCACAATCTATGCAATGTATCGTCAAAAGATTGAAATAAAAGTTAGGCTTCGCGAAAAAGAGAGAACAGCAATTACCAGGATTGCATCATTCAGGAAGTAAAGGTCACTACCCAGGACCCATAATACTAAAGTTCAAAGACCTTCTTCTTCCTGGAAGATGGCAATCATGACGACAATGGAAGTACCAACAACCAATCATAGTTAAGCATGAACAACGAATAACCAATCAGAGGCAACCTCGTTGAACGATCTCAACGAATGAGAAGCCGAGAGAGTTAACGAGGATGATCTCGGACAAAAAGTTAGCAGAAGGTAGGCGACCAGGCTAGAAGCAAGGCGTGCGCAACTCCGACTCCAACCAAGGTAAAATTATCTTCGACCATGTGAAAGGCAAGGTACTTCCTCCAGTCACAACTCTCTCCCTTATCGCGAAGTCTATGTTCTATCCTATCCAGGTTTTTGTCTCGTTATTTCCCCTGTGGAGGCCCACCATTCAACCGACGACTGCACCACAATCATCAACCTCCACCATTCACCACAAGTCACCAATCCCACAGTAAGTCAACAGGATCTTACATAGGATCAACATCGAAATATTATTAAAGTGAGTCGACAGGATCTATTCGAAGCTCACATAGAGTCGACAGGATCTAAATCGATATTATCACAGAGAGTCGACAGGATCTAATCGAATCTCACACATATATATCATTTTATTCCTGAAGATACAATAATTCAATTTAAATGGTTTGGTCACACCAACATATGTTATATAAAACAACACTTCTTGTGCGCGCATCACGCGGATAATAAGCTTACAAGGTTTTTGAATTTTTTCGAGAAGAAGATAGGCGAACAGCCTCGTCGAAATATTGAAATCTAATAAATATTTTGATTAAAAATATGGCCTTTTTTAATTAAACATATGTATATATAATTAAAAGGGCATATATTGGATCAAAATATCATTTATTTTTACTAATATTTCAGTTGGCTGAAACAGTTGTTTACACACATTGAAAAAGGTTGTCGTTCAGCCAACTAAAATATTGGCAAAATAATTTTATTCTGATCCAGAATATTCCTTTTCAATTAAAGATCTATTTATGGATTGCTCTATTCTCAAAATATATATATATATGTGGCAATATCGTTGCGGGGTTTCTTGTTGTTGGATGCGAATGGTGAGCTTTGGGTTGAAGCGCAGTCGTTGAGTGGTAAGTGAAGCACACAGTTAGGAATAATCAGGACACGTGATTGTTTTGAAAATAAAAGGCAACTGGGTTGGAGGGAAGAAAGCTTGAGAAGGGCTGAGCGATTTGACTTATTAATTAGTTGATCACATGGCGATGATGGGATTTAGATGAAATGAGCGGAGAGAGAGAGATCTCTAGAGTAGATGTTACCTTGTTGGAAGCGAAGGAGCCACTGTCCGAACTCGGCGAGAGCCACTGAACAACTGTAGGTGTTGTTCCTATGAGAGCGAAAACGTAACTGACCATTCTTGCTTTTCGATTTAACACCAAGACTCAGTTTCTCTCTGATTGGTCGAGAGATGTCACATGATCTTTTCCTATTGGTTGACCTACTTAAGGTGCTGTCTTCTGATTGGTCGAGAGATGTCACATGATCTTTTCCTATTGGTTGACCTACTTAAGGTGCTGTCTTCTGATTGGCCCGCGGCTCTCCTTGATGAAAGATATGGCTTGCCTGACAGGAGGTGTCGAGTGTTATTTCCGCTTTATTTACTTCCGCGTTATCAAAATACGTCCTGCTTTGTCAGGAAGTATTGAGTGCTAGCTTTAACATTTATAACTTCTGGTCACTAGATACGTCCTGTTTTTCCAGGAAGTGTCGGTTTAAACTTAGCTCGCAGGGACCCGGGGTCAGAAGGTTAACTGCGACGTTATTAATAAATATGTTCTCCTCTAGATTTACTTCCTATGTCTTTTGTTACTTTCTTTCCTCCAGTTACCTTATTCTTTTATTAAATCTTTGAAAATCATACATGATACATACATAGTGGGTCGGGGTTGCATTTAATTATATACAAATTATGACAGATGCGCCCCCTACATGTGAAGAATTCAAGAAGGGGTTAGCCTGAGAGAATTCTGTAAAATGAAAAATAATTTTGTGGGAAAATTACTTGTGGGTATTGAGGGGCTATATACAAGCATTGCTGGTGACATAAAAGTAAGATAGAATGGTGTTGATGATATAGGTTGAGTATAATTAATAGAAATCAAAAATTTTTAATTGTAAGAAATCAATGAATGTTATGGTACATAGTGGGCAAAAAAAAAAAAGGAAAATGCGCCTAAACGAATTCTACTCGAGATAAGAAAGGAGATCGAGGGAGTTCTATTAAGGCTTTTGAAATCAAAATAAAAATAATATAAAAATAGTTGAATGAAATCAAAATTGAATGTTTTTGGTTGAAAAAAAAATATTTTGTTGCATGGTGATAAGGGAAAATGCCTAGTTACTTTTTGCTTGAATTTTGGAAAAGAATTCGAGGGAATTTCACAAGGTCTTTTGAAATCAAAATAAAATAAAATAAAAGTTTTTTGAGCGAAATCAAAGTTGAGTGCTTGGTTGAATGGTGAATAAAAAAAGGAAAAATGCCTAACCATACTCAAGCTCGAAATTGGGAATGGAGACCGAGGGAATTTTATTAGGGCTTTTGAGAAATCAACATAAAATAAAATAAAAATAAAAGTTGAATGAAATCAAAGTGAAGGCTTGGTTGCACAAAAAAAGAAAAAGCCTTGTTGTATGGAAAAAGAGAAATGCTTTGTTGCGTTGGTGAAAAAAAAAAAAGAATTGCCTAATTACTATCCTACTTGAGATTGGGAATGAAATCGAGGGGGTTTCATTAGGTCTTTTGAGAAATCAAAATAAAAATAAAAATAAGAGTTGAACGAAATCAAAGTTGAGTGTTTGGAAAAAAAAAGAAAAATGAAAAATAAAAAGGTTTCAACAACAAAGGGTGATTTAATGTTTTTAGTTTAATCGAAAACCAATGAGTTTTCGTTGATAATTGAGTTGTGGCAGTTTAAGCTAAGTGGTAAATAGAATGATAATTGATAAATAAAAATGATAATATAAACTAATTGGAAAAAAAAATGATAATTAATGATTAAAAGTGGTAATTAGTTGAATAAATTGATAAATTGATTAAATATTTAAATTTTAATTGAGAGAAAATAATGAAAATGATTGATATGAAAAATAAGGTGTATTGGTTGGAACCCTTTGGTATCTACATGTATTGGTTGCTCCATTTTGCCCTATAAATGTTTTACTTGCTCAATTATGCCCTATAAATTTTTTGTCTCATCTGTAGCGACACTTAGGTGAAAAACGTGATTCTAGCCCTCAAGTGCGTTTATGCTGTGTGTACAGGAGACATGGAAATCTATATAACCTTTATGTGTAATTTTTTGTCTTTGTGTGTGTGTTGTGAAAAAATGTTAGAAGTCGGTTGTGTAAGAAATGTGTGAGCTAGTTCTATGTGTTGTCTCGTGGATGTGGAATTGGGTGGTAAAAATCGATATGTAGACTCGAACTGGAATCAAAAATCGGTGGCATAGCGAGGTTCCCAGTTGACCTCAATAGGGGATCTTCTCATTGTAATTAGAGATACGGAAGTGGGGTGTGTCGGGCAAACGAGAGGGAATGAAATTGGAGATCGGACGAAGGCGCTCCGCTTTGTTTACAGAGGTTGAATTTATCGCTGCGGACTACACCTCCTGTCGTGGTGTCTCAAAATTCTCGTTTCCTGCCGTCTATTTATTTTTGGTGCGGCTCAGATCTTGTTTTTGGAGCGTGATTTCTCCGACACTGGTTGGTCATCTTTCAGTTACTGTTATCTTTTCGGAGTTTATTTAGATTTTCTGCGAAGATGGTTCCTAAAATTATGAGAAGTTTTATAAATGTTTGTCCACAATGAAGAACTGCTTGTCCACAATGAAAAACTGCTTGTCCAAAATTAAAAACTGCTTGTCCTAAATTAAAAACTACCTCTTGTAGTTCGAAGATTTTCTGAGCGGGCATGGCATAGATAAACAGGTAATTAATGAATAAAATTGGGATACAGTTGTACGGTAGAACTAATAAACAAAGGATAAAAATCAGATGAAAGATAGGATATTGCCCCATGTTCGTCCACATTTTTGTAACTGGGGACTCTGAAATATTTGCTTGAACCTTATGAATTGTAGAATTTGAATGATTGGTAGGTTCGCAGTTCTCTTGTTTGATATCTTTAGGGAGTGGTGTGATATGATTGAACTGGTTGTCAGGTTTACAGTTCTCCTGTTTGATAGTCAATGGTTTTATTAGAGATATGTCGGCGGTAATTGGTTTAGGTTGAGATGTGTGATCGTTTCTCTGACGTGGATGTGGTAATTTTGGCATTGTTTGTGTGGTGTGTACGCTGTGCTTTATGTACGAATCTTGTTTTGCTTTGGTGCCTGTGTCGGTATTTTTACGTGAAGGTTGGTTGTATTCATCGATTCTTCTAGCGAATCGGCAGGTGGGACAGGTTTTTACCTGTTTTGCGATGTCTTGTGTCATGTTCTGCCAATAATATTGTGATGAGATGAGCCTCGTCATCTTGGAGATGTTTGGATGGTGGTGTTGAGTGTGTACGGACTTAAGAAGTCTGGTTGTAAGTGAACTTTTGACTATAGTTTTCAGTACTCCTTTTCGGGAGACGGTGCGCAGTTTATTGTGATCTATAGTCACGCGAGATTTTCTCGGTGGAGAAGACTGTTGGCTCTGTATGAGTGGCGCATCTAGAAAGCCACAAAATGGGATACGAGTTCCAACGCCCGTTTCATGTTGTTGTACTCCATTTATGCTACGGACCTCATATTCGTATCTTGACAGTCTTAACCTCCATCGAAACAATCTGCCTGACGGAGTTTTGATCTCTTTCAACCACTGCAATGCGGGATGGTCAGAAAATATTGTAAACTTTCTGCCATTTAGACAGGTGCGGAAATTATACACACTTTCCACAATGGCTAGGCATTGTAGTTCCAAGTCTGAATAATTTCGTTCGTGACTACGCAGAGATCGGCTGAAATGTTGAACGGTGTATGTCTTCCCATCAGAGTAGACTTGTTTAAGAATGCCTGTAATGCTGAATGTTGAGGTGTTACAGTACACCTGGCATGGCAGACCTTCCTGGTAAAGGTGTAATGTGGGATGTGTGGTAAGGTTTTCTTTCAGGTTAGTGAACGCTTTCTGGCATTCGTCATCCCAGACCCACATGACATCCTTTTTTAGAAGGTTGACAAGTGGCGTCCGCAAGCGGGCGTGGTCTGGAATGAACTCTTTATAGACGTTCACAGCTTTTAGGAAAGATCGCAATGCTTTTCGATTGTGTGGTTGTTTGGTTGGCGTGAATTTTTTCTATGTTTTGTGTAGACGGGATGATTGTATTATCCTTAACGGTTGTGCATGTGCTTGTTTGTTGTTGTTGTCTTTTGGTGTGCGTGTTGCGTTTGTTGTGCGGATTGTGCGTGTTTGTTGTGTGGTGACGTATGGGTGCGTGTATGTTGTGAGGTATATTTGCGTGGTAAGTGGGTGAGCTGTGTCGGTGTACGGACACTTTTTTGGGCATTATTGGAATTGTAGGTTGGAGTCGTGGTGGCTTTATATGTTGTGGGCATATAGTACTGGTAATTGGTTTGAGTGAAAAGTTGTGTGGTGTGAGATTAGAATGGTGGCATGTAAATATTTGGGGTTTGGGCAATGAATGCAGGCAAGGGTTTCCATGTGTGAAAGCTTTGGGTGCTGTGCGAGTCCTTTGGGACAGGTTTTGGCCTAGCCCGTGCTTGCATTCATTTGATACATGTTTAAAGTGGTAGATGGTATTAGGCAATGGGACGCCAAGTTGGAAAATAGTGCCGCGATTATAATTTAGTTTTAATTTATACTGATAAAGGGTTTTTAAGGTAAGAACTCCAAATCGCAAGGATGCATTTACCACGTGGAAGTTCTCTCTACGGGTTATTTGGCCTATTGTCAGAGGGAAAGTTAAATGTCCTATTATTTTCGTAAAACTATTTAGGGTGGATAGATCAAGGGAAGGTTTTTTAATACTTAAGTTGGGAAGTTGTGCTTTTAATCTATTGTATAAATGATACGGCAATATGTTCGAACCTGCGTCTGGTTCAATTAGAAAGGTACATGGTAGGTCCTGGGTCAGATACAAGTCCAAAGTCAATTTGATGGTGTCATTGGGTGGATTGCCTACCTTAATCTCGAAAGGGCTCCACTGTGGCGTCTTCGGCTTGGGTTGGCTGGCTTGGAATGTCTGTTGGACCGGATCGGGACCTTTTGCACTGTCCGCGCAATTGAAAGGGAAATCTAGTCATTTGTACTGCTTCCATTCGAGTGGATCGCGTTGTCGGTACACTGGGCCCGTGTCGCGTGGATTGCTTCCGGGTGCACGGGTACGGCATGGCGGGTGGCGACTCCTCGGTGGGCGTCAGGTTGTTCGGACACGCACCGGCGGTGCGGGCGTCGGTTGCCCCGTGGGTGGCGCTCCGGAAGACCGTTTCCAGTTGCGTGGATCTTGCCCCTTGTAGCGCGGCGGTCAGTTCTAAAATTACCGTCGCTAGGGTGTGTCTTGTCGCTTCGTTCGTTGTCAGTCTCTTCTCTCTCGGTTTGTTATTGCCTTTTGCTTTGCTGGCGCCTGGGCTAATTTCCATAATCTTTATCCTGTTTAAGCTCCATAATCTTTATCCTGTCGACTCTGTGTAATATGATGCAATTGTTATTACACTATAATATTTGATGTATTACACTGTTGTAGAATCCTGTCGACTTAACCGTTCTGTGGCAATATCGTTGCGGGGTTTCTTGTTGTTGGATGCGAATGGTGAGCTTTGGGTTGAAGCGCAGTCGTTGAGTGGTAAGTGAAGCACACAGTTAGGAATAATCAGGACACGTGATTGTTTTGAAAATAAAAGGCAACTGGGTTGGAGGGAAGAAAGCTTGAGAAGGGCTGAGCGATTTGACTTATTAATTAGTTGATCACATGGCGATGATGGGATTTAGATGAAATGAGCGGAGAGAGAGAGAGATCTCTAGAGTAGATGTTACCTTGTTGGAAGCGAAGGAGCCACTGTCCGAACTCGGCGAGAGCCACTGAACAACTGTAGGTGTTGTTCCTATGAGAGCGAAAACGTAACTGACCATTCTTGCTTTTCGATTTAACACCAAGACTCAGTTTCTCTCTGATTGGTCGAGAGATGTCACATGATCTTTTCCTATTGGTTGACCTACTTAAGGTGCTGTCTTCTGATTGGTCGAGAGATGTCACATGATCTTTTCCTATTGGTTGACCTACTTAAGGTGCTGTCTTCTGATTGGCCCGCGGCTCTCCTTGATGAAAGATATGGCTTGCCTGACAGGAGGTGTCGAGTGTTATTTCCGCTTTATTTACTTCCGCGTTATCAAAATACGTCCTGCTTTGTCAGGAAGTATTGAGTGCTAGCTTTAACATTTATAACTTCTGGTCACTAGATACGTCCTGTTTTTCCAGGAAGTGTCGGTTTAAACTTAGCTCGCAGGGACCCGGGGTCAGAAGGTTAACTGCGACGTTATTAATAAATATGTTCTCCTCTAGATTTACTTCCTATGTCTTTTGTTACTTTCTTTCCTCCAGTTACCTTATTCTTTTATTAAATCTTTGAAAATCATACATGATACATACATAGTGGGTCGGGGTTGCATTTAATTATATACAAATTATGACATATATTTTTAAAATAGTAATCCATAAATAAATCTTTGAATAAAAAGGCATATATTGGATCAAAATATAATTTATTTCACCAATATTTCAGTTGGCTGAACGCAACCCTTTATCACGGTATTATAACATTTTAATGTGTTTGAGTCAAAAGGCGATCCATTAATTAAGATTATATAAAAGGGCGTACCTGGATCTGTAAAAGAAGAAAAAAAAACAATTTTTTTCTTAAAATATTTCGAGAGATTGCTCCCTCTTTATCAATTTATTGCACAGTGAATTTAATTTACAAATTATTGTACATCATATGGAAACAAATTTGTCATTGGTCAAAAATAATTATTGATAATGATAAAAAAAAATTAATAATAATAATAATAATATAATAAAATATTTTGAAAATTAAAGGTTTTTTAGTAATGCAGTATTTTTTAATGTTTTTGAAACGAAATTTAGCGAAATAAAAATAAGAAACAAATTAAGTTGACTGCGATTATTAGAAAAAAAAAATTAAGTTAAAAGAGACAAATAAGGTTCGGGGATTTCTTCGTATCTATTTACACTAGCAGGGTCCTTCATTGATGCTATGGCCTCCAGAAACTTCCTCTGGTGCAAATCTTCTTGGAAGTATGCAAAAGAAAGGTTTGCCATGGTGGAGCATGGTCTCCGATCGGGACATCAGCCAGATTGGGAAAATACTTCCACTATTTACAGGGGCATCCAGAACTCGCACCAGAGGAAGTTCCTGGAGGCCATAGCATCAATGAAGGACCCTGCTAGTGTAAATAGATACGAAGAAATCCCCGAACCTTATTTGTCTCTTTTAACTTAAATTTTTTCTAATAATCGCAGTCAACTTAATTTGTTTCTTATTTTTATTTCGCTAAATTTCGTTTCAAAAACATTAAAAAATACTGCATTACTAAAAACCTTTAATTTTCAAAATATTTTATTATATTATTATTATTATTATTAATTTTTTTATCATTATCAATAATTATTTTTGACCAATGACAAATTTGTTTCCATATGATGTACAATAAATTGTAAATTAAATTCACTGTGCAATAAATTGATAAAGAGGGAGCAATCTCTCGAAATATTTTAAGAAAAAAATTGTTTTTTTTTTCTTCTTTTACAGATCCAGGTACGCCCTTTTATATAATTTTAATGTGTGTTTAAAATGTTATAATAACTTGATAAAGGTTGGCGTTCAGCCAACTGAAATATTGGTAAATAAATGATATTTTGATCCTATATATGCCTTTTTATTTAAAAATATATCTAAATTCGAAACTATTTTAAAGGAGTAAGATTCTTTTTGAAATTAAACAATTTCTACTGCCCTTACTGCAATGGAAAAATTAAAGGGAGGGCCTGGCTCATCAATGGTGAACCCTCCCAGCGGTTTCGCCAGTTTAATCTACCCTACCGCTGTTATATTGCCTTTTTGGAACTTCCTTTTATAGTGATACTGTTTCTAGACTCTTGGAATGGGTATTTTAGATGAACTATGGACATAAGATTTGAGGACAGTAGAATTACATACATTTATAAATATATAATATGCTTCGAGCAATGTGCCTTTTATTAGAACATTTATAATATGATAACAGATGGCGCGCCTTCTATATCTATGTGAGTAAAAAAGATTGTCATTACAAAGTTTATTCTATTCCAAATGGAGTATTATATGAAAGTATAAAAAAATATTTTACAATGTAAGATAGCTTTCCACATATATAATCGCTTACAACAATGATATAAATATATGTACTTAGAGAGATATCTCTCCCTTTATTATGATTCAGACAATGACATATATACATTATATATATACATATATACATCAGACATTATGTTCATTACCCTGGTAAAACCTTTACTGGTGGTGATAAAGAATGAGCTACAACAATGGTATAAATATATGTACCTAGAGAGATATCTCTCCCTTTAATTATACATCAGACGATGCATTATGTTTATTACCCTGGTAAAACCTTTACTGGTGGTGATGAAGAATGAGCTACAACAATGGTATAAATATATGTACCTAGAGAGATATCTCTCCCTTTAATTATACATCAGACATTATGTTTATTACCCTGGTAAAACCTTTACTGGTGGTGATGAAGAATGAGCTACAACAATGGTATAAATATATGTACCTAGAGAGATATCTCTCCCTTTAATTATACATCAGACGATGCATTATGTTTATTACCCTGGTAAAACCTTTACTGGTGGTGATGAAGAATGAGCTACAACAATGGTATAAATATATGTACCTAGAGAGATATCTCTCCCTTTAATTATACATCAGACGATGCATTATGTTTATTACCCTGGTAAAACCTTTACTGGTGGTGATGAAGAATGAGCTACAACAATGGTATAAATATATGTACCTAGAGAGATATCTCTCCCTTTAATTATACATCAGACATTATGTTTATTACCCTGGTAAAACCTTTACTGGTGGTGATAAAGAATGAGCTACAACAATGGTATAAATATATGTACCTAGAGAGATATCTCTCCCTTTAATTATACATCAGACATTATGTTTATTACCCTGGTAAAACCTTTACTGGTGGTGATGAAGAATGAGCTACAACAATGGTATAAATATATGTACCTAGAGAGATATCTCTCCCTTTAATTATACATCAGACGATGCATTATGTTTATTACCCTGGTAAAACCTTTACTGGTGGTGATGAAGAATGAGCTACAACAATGGTATAAATATATGTACCTAGAGAGATATCTCTCCCTTTAATTATACATCAGACGATGCATTATGTTTATTACCCTGGTAAAACCTTTACTGGTGATGATGAAGAATGAGCTACAACAATGGTATAAATATATGTACCTAGAGAGATATCTCTCCCTTTAATTATACATCAGACGATGCATTATGTTTATTACCCTGGTAAAACCTTTACTGGTGGTGATGAAGAATGAGCTACAACAATGGTATAAATATATGTACCTAGAGAGACATATCTCCCTTTAATTATACATCAGACATTATGTTTATTACCCTGGTAAAACCTTTACTGGTGGTGATGAAGAATGAGCTACAACAATGGTATAAATATATGTACCTAGAGAGATATCTCTCCCTTTAATTATACATCAGACGATGCATTATGTTTATTACCCTGGTAAAACCTTTACTGGTGGTGATGAAGAATGAGCTACAACAATGGTATAAATATATGTACCTAGAGAGACATATCTCCCTTTAATTATACATCAGACATTATGTTTATTACCCTGGTAAAACCTTTACTGGTGGTGATGAAGAATGAGCTACAACAATGGTATAAATATATGTACCTAGAGAGACATATCTCCCTTTAATTATACATCAGACATTATGTTTATTACCCTGGTAAAACCTTTACTGGTGGTGATGAAGAATGAGCTACAACACCAGTTTTGGCGAAGTAAGACAAAAGCCAACCTGTATACCATGTATTCGGGCTATGGGCCTGTTCAGTACATAGGCGACTTCGATTTCATAATATTCTACTTATCTTCAACACCACCAGTAAGGCGATTTACTAACATTACATAACATAATGCATCGTTCGAAGAGAAAATTTCTATAAAGTATAAAAAGGAAGTATAAACCGTAGCAATGTGTTTCTTTAAATAAAGAATTGTGTGGTACGGTTTAAAGTCTTATTTCATAATACATAGTTTTGATGCAAATTAAAAGAGAAAATGCCTTTCTAGGCACATTAATATAATGCACTAGCGCGCCATCTGTTATCAAAATTCGAAACTATTTTAAAGGCGTAAGATTCTTTTTGAAATTAAAAAAATTCTACTGCCCTTACTGCAATGGAAAAATTAATGGGAGGGCCTAGCTCATCATATGGTAGATTAAACTGGCAAAACTGCTGGGAGGGTTCACCACTGATGAGCCAGGCCCTCCCATTAATTTTTCCATTGCAGTAAGGGCAGTAGAAATTGTTTAATTTCAAAAAGAATCTTACTTTTTAAAATAGTTTCAAACATAAATATAATCCCTCGCAACTTTATGTTAATATGATATATGTGTTATATATATATGTGTGTGAAAAAATAATTTGAAAAAAAAAGGTCAGGTGTTGGTATTAAAATCAAAGAAAGCGTATCCTGACCACGAGTAAATGAGGTTTTTAGATGGCAGAATGCCATCTAGTGGAACAGAAATCAACTAAACGTTGATTAAGCCTGTTCCTTGACATGTGGCCAACCCATTTTCTTGGTAAATTTATCAAGAATTTATTCAGTAAAAAGAGATCATTTCGAAGTCAATTTTCTGGGTTTTTTTTTTCAAAAAATGATAGCCTCAATTATATTTCTTCAAATTAAAGATACTTCGGCCAGTGAATATTTTTATTGTCTCGACGTTTCGACAAAAATCTTTTGTCCTCGTCAGGAGTGAACAAAAATTACAACATTTGGCAAAGCGTTAAAAATTATTCTAAGGATGCAAGGGCGTTCTCACGCGATTTGATTGTACGTATCTGGAAGAATTAGGCTGAAAGGTGTTAGTCTATTTATTGAAATTAATATTAAAACCTGGATGAAAGAATAAGGTACTGGAGATTTGCTTCGAAACATATTCTCCATCTGTTGCCATCTTTGTCCCATCGGGCTGTATCGTTTGACACAAAACACTACAGCCGAGTTATTGCTGCGGAAACAGACTTTGGTGAATTGACTCTGCTGACAAACGGCCACTCTTGGTGCCTTGTATCTATAGATTAATCTGGCACCTTTTGTCACTTGTTGCCTCGATCATTCCAAGCATCTTCTGTTTCTATTGGATTTCTTTGATCGATCCCCTACTGACGGAATTCTCAGGTAACATGTACCATATTATCGTAAAGATAAAGGCTGCCTGGCCTGCATTCATAGTTCTTAAAATTAAAAATACTTCTGCCAGTATAAATCTTATTATCATATCGACGTTTCGACAAAAACTTTTCTTCTCGTCAAGCGCACAAAAATCAAAAGGATTATTTGTTCACTTCTGAAGAGGACAAAAGATTTTTGTCGAAACGTAGAGATCATAAAAAGTTTACTGAACGAAGTATTTTTAATTTTAAGAAATACCATATTGTGAAACCCCCACAATGTGGCTGCCAGTTTTCTCCTGGCAACTCCATTAAGACTCTCTACTGACTGGGAAAATGGCTTGTGTCCCTAGTTATTTGCAAGCAATTTCCTTATTTTTCGCTATTCAAGTTAACATTTCCAATAGGCGTGTCAATGAGTTAGAATTTCTATTGTACACATTTATAAATTTCAAGACGAAATGTTTATCATTCATTTAAATGAATGGTTATTATATTTAAAATATTAATAAAATCTCTACAACATTAGCTATTGGGTTCGTGTAAAGGCAAAAAAATGCCTATATTTATTTGTCGATATTTAGGGGTTGTAATTTGTCAATTTTAGCATTTTTAATATATTCTGGTTATTATATATTTTTTGTTATTTTATATTTTATTTTTCGAAATCGAAGCTATCGTACATCAAGCTCAAAACAGATGGCTGGCGTCGCATCGTGTTTGAGGTGTAATACATACAGTGGGACACAACGTTCGATCGAAAATAAATGATATTTTTGAAATTCCCTTGTAAACACTCTTTTTTATTTTTTATTATTACAGTTTTCTGTAATTTTCGAAAGCATTAATTGATGGAGTATTCCTGAACTGGTTAAAATGTCTTCAAGTGTCTAAAAGGAGTTCTAGCTTCAACCCCACTTCTCCCCCACACGGAGCATGCCGGTAGCGCAGAGCTAAGAGATGTAGGCATTATATTACACTAGACGAATGGCCCGGGCAACGCCCGGGGTTTACCCGAGTGCGAATATATTTTAAAAACGTTGACTTGGGTGGTCGCTATTAACAGGGTGGTCTGTATAGACAGGTGGATGTATCGCACAGCTGATAACAGGGTTGTCTAGAGTGGTCGCTATAGACAGGGTGGTCTGTATAGACAGGTGGATGTATCACACTGCTGATAACAGGGTTGCCTAAGGTGACCGCTATAGACAGGGTGGTCTGTATAGACAGGCAGCTGATAACAGGGTTGTCTAGAGTGGTCGCTATAGTCAGGGTGGTCTGTATAGACAGGTTTATGAGAGAGGCAAACTTACAGGTTGTTGACGCCGCAATCCCCAGAGAGAGTGTTTTTTGTTGCATCATGCTGTGACTCACACGATGACCCAAGGTCAACAGGGGTGGAGCAGCAAGCTTAAGCCTATCACCGTCTGGCGGCGCTGCTTGCGAGTTATATCTACAATTCTGCAAATAACTCTAAGGATATTCAAGATATTCAAGAAATTATTTTTCGAAAACCTTTCCGGGGATATACCTAATAATATCCCCGAATTTCATGGCGATTGGATGTATGGTTTTTGAATAACAGGGTTGTCTAGAGGGGGGCAGGGAGGACACGTGTTCCCTGGCAGCCAATGAGCGCGCATTTTATCCGTGAGCTTCAGACAAACAGACAAACAGACAGAATAAGGCAAATATATAAGTAGATACCTGATCTTATATCTGGACTACCAAATATCCTTTAGAACTCAACCTCGATTCTATCCTTCCAGCTTCAATAAACAACATTTAGTTCTCTAATAAATTTCCATCTATATATAATTATGTATTATTACACATTAATTAATTTATATTTTTAAAGTTTCAAACATATTTCTATTGACGTTAAGTGGCGCTTAGTTTGTTGTCTACATAAATACTTTGTTATTCCTTGAAAAGGGTTGGCGTTCAGCACACTAAAATATTTTAATAAATTATTTTTGATCAAATATATGCGCCTTAAAAAGGAATTTTTTTAAAGTTGACTTTCGTGATTTATTTTTGTGTCAGCGTTATCTTAAATATTCCATATATATTTTCTTGAAATTTATCTAAAAAAATATTTATAGCTTTTTTTGCATACTGCTAACTTATTTTTTATAGAATATCACCCGCTCATTACGGCTCAGAATCGGCTGCGCATATTTTAGTCTTTCGTAAGAAATTGTACAAATTTCATTCTATAGTTTATTTCCAACCACCACGCCACCTAGAAGTCTGATAATTTACACTTTTGCACTGATTTTATAATCGAAATAGTGTATTAAATATAATCTATTCACGTAGTCTGGAAGTATATTAAAATTGGTCACAAAAATTGAAAAGAAATTGATAAATTAGGTCATTCCCGTACAACTAGAAGTATGGATTGTTAGCGTACTGAAATGAAAACTGAGCAAACAAATTTCCTGATTTCTACTTCGTCTGTATGTATATCAAAATTTAAAAAAAAATTGAATGATAAAGAGATATATGTCTTTCCTCTACACCTTTATCACACAGCGTGGTGTCACTGGAGACCCGTTGGCGATTCTCCACCAAACTCTGCAGCGGTGGCAGAGGCGCCATATTCATTGTACATAGTGTTATGTATATATATAATTATCATTTTAAAAAAGGGCAGACTGTTCACTTTTGCATGTATTGACAATATATCAATACAGTTATTTTAATTATCAATTGTCTATCACTCAGAGGTCTACAAATTTGTCAACTTACATTGTCATCAGGATTGAGCGAGTATACCAAATTCCAGACTTTTGCGCGCTCTAGAAGTCTATTAAAATCTATCGCAAGAATCGTATAGGATAAACATGGAAGCAAGCTCAAAGAAAGCTTATGAAATTAAAGAAAATTTTATAAATTTCATTAGTATGTATAAGATACTCACTCTAATATCCAGGTAAATATGTAAATATATTAGTATGAGAACAAGATAAATATATTTATTAAATAAAAAATATATGATTAGGAAGAGAGAGATCCCTCTCAAATAAATATTTATTGAAAAATCTCCTAACTCACAACTATAAAAAACTAATTTTGAAGTTAAGATTTTTGAACGTAAAAAAAAAAAATATGCTTGTTAAAAAACAAGAAAAAGGAACGAACATGATAAATTTTAATCTAAGTAGAAAATGTTGACGACAAAACATTTGGAAAAAAGAAATGATTTTTTTTATAAAAGTGATTTATAAATTTTAATGATTTTTTTATTTAATATACCTGATTTCCTTCCTTTATTTTTATTTAATATTTAATACATCAGATCTTCTTTATTCTCTATACACCATATAACTATTTGATATTAAAATGACAGAAAAATAATAACGCGAGAATAATAAAAAAAAAACGGTTAGGTGGATTATAATGAATTTAGAATTTGACATTTTGCTAGCAAGAGATTAATATGTCATCGTTGTAAATATTTATGATATTTGGATAGAATTGACTTGGAATGGAACATTGTCTTGTGATTGAGCACATAGAGGATCTTTAGGAATATATATATATATATATATAATAATATTTAGAAATATATAAATAAAATGGCCTGTGTGGAAGTACAAGGGAAGATAGCCAGGTTAACAAACAACCCCCTTGGTAAACAAGTATCATGACTTCATTCTCCCCTAGGGGACTTATCTTACTTAAAGCGGCTTAAAAGCGGCTAGACGTGATGATCAAGGGACAGTTCTCACCGAGGTGGTCTCGACGCCAGTTGTTCTAGGGGTTGTTCTGGGATCTTCTATCTTTACTCCCCGCTCTATTTCTTCAGGGGTGTTTGCCTCTGGATCCTGTCTTCTGTGTGTCATTTCCACCCATCACTCATCAACCACGACTGCTTCTAGCCAACATGCCACACTGCATTCATTCAACAGCATAAACTACATTACTACATATATATATACATCTCAACCAATTTTTATTCAGTTGTGACGTTTCAGTGAATAGCTATAACTCTCTTCGTGTATTTTAGATAATCGTGTATATATTGAAGTAGAAAATAGGATTGAAAATAATCATTCTCCTGAAGTGAGTGATAGGGAGTCACTGAGAAGCCAAAAACTAAAATTTGAAAATTGGTTAAGGTAATTTTATTACAAATAAACCTTCAACCAATAAATGATTTTCATAACGTAACTTTTCAAATCTATTTAATAAGGTAATAAATTATATACACTGGTGTCCAAAAAATAAGAAACTTAACCAATATTGAAATTTCTCAAAAGCTAATTTATTAAAAAATATAAAATTTAGTATACAAATAGTTTAAACTATGGAGAATTTGACTAGCTGTATGAAAATAAAAAAATATATTTGAAATTATGAAATATGCAAATTATTACCAACATACCCAAAGCTGAGGTTCCAGATCTTAAAGAAATAAGATATCAATAGGGAGTATGATCACCTCTAACAGCTATCAAGGTCTCACAGCGAGCCCTCATACAATTTACCAGGCTTTGGAGGAGGTCCAGGGGTAGTTCCAGAACGAGGGTTCTGGGAGAGGGGTGACGAGCTCCAATACGCCTCCCTAGAGCATGCCACACATGCTCTATTGGATTCAGGTCCGGAGATCTGGCTGGCCAATCCATCCTTCGAATATTCTCACTCTGGAGATATTCATTGACTAGCCTAGCCCTATGCGGACGAGCATTATCGTCCATAAAAATTAAATTGTGACCAATTTGATCTCTATAAGGTCTTAGATAGGGCTCAAGGATTTCGTCCCTGTACCTTTGGGCAGTTAAAGTGCCCCCAGAAAAAATGTGGAGGGGTGTGCGTCTGCTAGAACTGATGCCAGCCCAGACTAAGAGACTGCCCCCTCTAAAACTGTCTGTTTCCCTGATGTTACTGGGATGATAGCGGGTTCCAGGCTCCCTCCAGATGAAAACTCGTCGAGAATCTGTGTTTAAACTAAATCTTGACTCGTCACTGAAGAAAACATTGGCCCACTGATCATGAGTCCAGGCGTGATGTTCCAAGCACCAATTCAAGCCGGCTCTCCTGTTAGCAGAGGTTAAAGGGATACAGACCATTGGTCGTCTTGCATAAAGAGCACCTTCGTGAAGCCTTCGGTAAACAGTTTGTCTTGAAATTCTCGTTCCAGTAGCACTTGAGAGTTCATTAGAGAGTTGAATAGCTGTCATCTCCCTATGGCGCTTGGCAGTTACGACCAGATAACGGTCTTCAGAGGTAGCTGTTTTTCTTTTTCTATTAGAACCTTCTTTTCTTTTGATGGTTCCTGTCTCAATGAACTGTTTCCATATTTTTCTGACCACAGATTTATTCACATTTAGCCATTTTGCTACTTCAAATTGTGATTGCCCTGCCTCCATTCTTCCAACCGCTCTCCATTTTAAATCATCTGCTAAAATATTTCGTAAACTCATAATTAACTAAGGATTAAATAAAATTATAATTGGGCAATTCTTAGATGGGGTAAACAACACGCCAAATAGCACACTTATAAAGACAAACAAAAATTGCATATTTTCAATTTTACCGAATCGAATGGTTGCGATAAATAAATTCTACGACTTAAAATACCTAATTAAATTACTTTTTAGCTTTTAGCGTTGTATATTTCAAAACATATCATTAAAAACCAAAAGTTTCTTATTTTTTGGACACCAGTGTATTTATATATAAATGTTTAAAGCAATTATTAATTATATTTTTAATAATTATATTATTTTGTGTGTGAGTGTTAACAATTCTCTAGAATTTTAAGCAAAGCAATATTAAAATTCAATTTCATAATATTATATAGAATTATTCATTGAAACTAAAAATATTTATAATTAGATAATATATTTGAAAGAAAATTTTCGATAATCAGAATCTAGAATGAATCTTGACTCATTACTGAAGAGATCATGGCCATCATATTTTTGGTATTTCTACAATAATTGAGGAAACTTGTGTAACAACCTGTTTCACTACTCTCCTTAGTTCAGCATCTTTATATTTCTATCATTGCAGAATTTTACATATTCATTATAATAATACTAGTATTAATTTTCAAATTTAGTAACACTTCTGCTAGGAAAGGTTTTTATTTTCTCGACAATTTGGCAAACTTATTTTGTCCTCGTCTGGGAAAAATTAAAGTATTTTGCAAGGTGTTATAAATGTATCTGAGGTTTCAAGAAATAATAAGTAGTATTAATATCAAATTTTGGAAAAACTTTTATTGTCATGGCGATATGCAATCATCAAAAGATTAAACTAGTATATCGCAATAAACCCATTTGCCATAATAAACACTGAGAAATATCAGATATATATTAAAAATAAAATTAACATATTAAAATAGGCTATATATTTAAACTTTATATTGAAAATCTTTTTTTTTTAAATCTTAATATCTTTTGTGAAAACTTATGAGGAAATAATAATTTGAAAACTAGATACATATAAACTCATTATTAAGATACCAAACGACGTAATAAAAGAAATTAGAGATAAGAAAGAATTTAAATTCTATTCTAATGTGACTCACGCCAAATCTTCCATATTTTCATAATACGGCTGATTTACAAAAACAGCCATTAAAACTGAGCATCTGACATTAGCTCTTCCATCACATTGATTTGCAATTATATTTTTCTTTAAAATTCGCTATTAAAACAAAATTCCATACAAATTAGGTATTATTTTAGCTTCCAATAAATATTTCCTATTTATTCGAATGATAGTTTCGAAATTTTATATGATATTTAGATTAATGATTTAAAACATGCATATTCTGAAATTGTCCCTAAAGATTTTTCAATAGAATATCGGTAATGAATTTTTATAATTTGAAAAATAGAAACTGTGTGCATTTTGAATCTTCTAACAGTCCTCTTTATATTAGAATAATTCAATATAATCACCTCTCTTCTCTCTCTGATCCAGCGTTGTTACCAATTTGCAAAATCACTATCATAAAACGTCTTATCCAACTATCTCTGAACCAGACTTCAATAGCTTGGAGAAAAATTCACTATCAGAATATTCACAATCAAATATCACTCTCAAATGTTTTAGCAGGTAAAATAACACTTTAATTTTCAAAGAATGTAGAAGTCTGTGGATTCCAGATCAGGGCTATACGCAAGGTAAGACATTAAAGTCCACCCATACCTGCAATTATCGCCAAGTCATATGAGGTGTCGCATTTTCCTGATTAAATTTGATTTGATTATTTGTAAAATTGATCTTTTCATTTAAAATGCTATTTTTAGATTTTCTGATGATTTACAACACTTTTGTTTCTTGTTAATAGAATAATTTATATATGGAATGTACATGAATATCAGCTATTCTTGGTCGCTAAAGACAAATATCATGATTTTGTCCTTGGAAAAGGAAAAACCTTGTTTTTTTCTTTACTAGCGATGTTTAATGTACATAGCGTCGATTGGCGCTTTGAAGAAAGATCAAAATAAAAAATTCAAGTGTAATCATATGTTATCACACCACCATATTAAAAATTTGAGAAGGTTCTCCAAAAAAAGTCTCCATGAGGTCTAAACAAATCTCGGAATTTGCTCTATTTATCTTGTTAGAAGTTTTGGTACTCATATCATGGTACTCAGCATCATTTTAGATAAGCAAGATCATCCAAAGTTTTAAAACACTTCCATATTACAGGGAAAGTTATTCAATTATTTTATAAGTGGTCATTGTTCGGATATTTTCGATCAATTCGTCCATCAAGTTTTAGTCCATCACTACAAAGATTGGTCTATCTGACCTTTCTTTATCACTAATATCACATTTATCAGTCTGGAAGCAATGAATTCATCTTTGTGCTGTGCTTCTATCCATGGCTTCATACACAGACCCTCAGCTTATTTCATATTGAAGTGAATTTAGTAAAGGAGAATTTTTGAATGCAAGCTTTTAAATGGAGCATACAACTATCTCCCACCTTTCTAAAATCAAATTTGAAATGATTTGAAAATGTCTTCACTAAGGCTAAAGCTTTGGTGGTAAAACCTATCTGCCTACGTTGTGGCAGTTGTACAATTTAATCCTTAGTTTTACTTTATTACTTTGTTAATTTAGCTTTAGGTTAGCACAACCTAATGAAGTCATCACTACAAACCAATGAGTAGAAACCAATTTAGTGTTTCTCACTTAACACTGAAGTGGATACTAAGCATATAACAATAAGCATAAGAACCAGCAGGTTCTTCTGTGAAGAGTTGGTGTAAACATTTGGTGAAATTTTCACAGACCCTCAGCTTCGAGAGAATTACAGTGGCCGGAATGTCTCCAGGACACGAACTCTATAGCGATCGTTTTCGGATTCTTGTGTTTACTTTTCCAGGTTGCATATCTGTATAACTATAAATTAAATCTTAATTATATTTGTGAATAAGAAAAGAGGAATGTTAATTCGATCATAAAACATTATTCATATGATGATATACAATGTAAATATGTTTTATAGGCCATTGTGCTTTCACCTATTAACGAGACCTTTTATTTATATTACCTTTTATATTTATATTATCTTTTAAACAAGGTATAGGTATTAACCAATAACTTCTATTTCATTTTTATATTTCTACCTGTATTTATGCAATTGAATTACTACGATTAAATGCCGTAAAACAACTATTTTCTCATTTAATTAATCTGTGCACCTCTTCAGGTCCAAACACCCACATTTTGCCCGATTTGCCAAAGATGGTGTTGTGGCTTATTAAATTATCTGCATATAGGCGTTTTGCGCAAATCACATTAAATTATTGTATTGGCTTCATTAATAAATTAAATTTTAATTCTTTTTAAAATGTGAGAGGTATCATTTTGCACCTATATATTATCTCAAAACGCGTTCAAAGGCAATTTTATATACTATTTTAATCAAAAATTGTTTAAACGTATATATATCTATATACACACATATGATATTTTTGTTGAATAAATTATATAGAGACTTTACCATTTTCCCAACAAAGAATAGACACTCTTCGCTCAGCAACTTGTGAAGGCTGTAGCTGACCATCCAACAAAGAGAATATATTCTCATGCAAGAACTGAATCTAGCAGTAGAACGATGCTATATTACGTAAGGGCTAAGTAATGGCTGCCAGTTCCAAGCTAAGAATGGAAAATAGAATCGAAATATTGTTCCCCTCTCATTGATCATCCTCAATAAATAGCCGACGACAGGGGCTTGAAAGATTCATCGCCCAACAAATAGATCGACAATATGGCGACGGATGCAATCTAGACAGACGATTCCGTTTGAATATGTCAAGGCAATTACTCATTCAATATTTATAATTTATATATTATATTTACTATTATATGTTGTTGTTGCTTATTCCTCAAGTCTTTTAAACGATCTCCATTAGGTTCCATTGTCTCAGCTTTTCTATTATAGTTCTGGGGTTTTATGTATTATATACGTTTATCTTATGGACAAAAAATATATTTTCGCTTCGTTAAAACAATTGAATATATTGAATTAACTTTTTCAAATAAAATGAAATATATTTTAGAATTTTAATCAAGTCTATTATGATATGACTGCCTTTATATAAATATTCTTTTGTCAAAGTATTGATTCTATCGTATCTTAACAAAATTTTGAAACCATTTGGAAGAGATTATATGTAAAAATATATTTTAATAATATTATTCTAAAGTCTATATACATAAAATGTCGGTTGGCGGGGAGGTTGATATTGTTAATGATATTCAATTGAGACCGACAATATAATGATATTTAGAATCGATTAATGTAAATCTAGTTAGTAGGTGTCTTTTGGCAACTTGAATGATGTCAGCGGAAAATGATCTGAACGTTTTCTCTCCAATATCCACTCATGGACAAAACTTAAGGAAGTTATATCTTTCAGCATGTATATCCAGATTCAGACTATAATTTTGAAGGATGTTTGATCACAGTGACTTTCATTGAAAACAAACGAGATAACCAAGTGTGAACAAATTTGTCTCTGTCTCCTTTTAACCGGGGACATAAAAATATGACACCTCTATAAGTTTTGTCTATGAATGTTTATAAATATATGAATTTTGAATGATTAAGTATTTGAAAAATTAAATTGGTATTTAGGTACCAAATGTCAAAACCAAAATGCAGCTATTCGCAACATTTAATTAAAAATTTAAACAATTGGGTACAAAAAAGCACAAGAAGCTAAAAGATATTTCAATCAATATATGCATTTTTATTATCTAATAGATGTATTATAGATGGTACATATGAATATCTATATCAGTTTACATTTTATGAAATACTTCTAATATGAAAACAGCTAAATATATTCATCATTTTAGGAATACACACACAACTTTATTAAGACCATCGGTATTATACAGATTTACCACAGGAAGGAAGCATAGATGGAGCTCCTATACTCCAGGCAGCGCTGAACCCAACAACCTCCAGATCAGACACATGTCCAGTGGCCACAGAATTCACTCTACATAGAATAGCGCATTACTGGAAAGGCGAGTGTTAAATCAGCCGCGTTTTATTCATCGCTTCCTAAAAAAACTGAATAAATGGAAAAGTTGGACATTTAGAACAATTGGCTCGATGGCAATTTCCCGAAGAGTTGATTGAACCCAATGAGCTTGTTCCTGAAGTAGAATAACAGATGAGAAAACACGGAACAATTCGAAATGATCGCCAGCAATGTGCTATTGTAGTGAGGACAGCCTTTTATCTAATGCCAAATTTTAAATTTCAATTTGGCTTTATTTAATGGCCAAGTTGTATTTGAAACTTGAAGGGTGAAAATAAAAATGTTTTCTTAGGTTTAAATTGCCTTTTCTATTTCTTTATTACAGTTCTCAATTTACAAGTCAGGGGAGAGGGTTTATTGCCTCTCTTTTGTCCTAACATTGACTACTTAAGGCTATCTCCCAGGAAATACAATTTGAATAGTTCTATTTATATTGCTGTCATTCCTTTTCTATTTTATTCGCGATAATCATGGGTATTACCATATGTAAACAAATATATTCTATCAGAAAAATAAAACGGAATATATTCTATTCACAACTGATAATAAATGAAGGAATATTCTATTTATATAATATAGTTTTTATTATTATCCCATTGTATAATTATGCAATGTGTCATGGAGATTAAATTAATAAATAAAATTCACAATCTTGGTAGGGACAAAGTCTGACTGTCCATGTAGATAGCCAACCAACGACAGCAGCTCTTTTTGCCCATTACGGAGATTTATGGACTAAATATTCATATTTTCAGGAGGACAGAGTTTCCTGGTATTCCCTCTATTCTGGACTGGACCGACCGTTCGGGGAAAACAGTGGCGCCACGTGGAAGGGGAAAAAACTCAGTTCTCCCCTCTTGCTCTAACTGTTGGGTCGATTTGGCTCATGTACATAGTAACTCTTATTTTATATTTAAATATTTATTTAATTAGTTATAGGAAAGATTTAAATATAAAATAAGAGTTACTATGTACATGAGCTAAATTGACCCGGTAGTTAGAGCAAGAGGGGAGAACTGAGTTTTTCCTCCTTCCACGTGGCGCCACTGTTTTCCCCGACCGGTCTTTCTAGTTCAGATAAGAGGGAATACCAGGAAACTCTGTCCTCCTGACTATATCATATCGTTTGAATATTAAAATTAATTATAATTAAGAAAGGAAACGTACAACACATCGTATCGACTCTGTATATGAGTGAAGGATGCAATCAATAATTGATTGCATTAATAATTGATAATAATATGATAATAATAATCAATAATTATAATTATTGATTAATAATTATTAATGAGAGATACAATTGATATAAAATTACAGTTTGATTATCGATCACTTTATATGTGACTATGTATGCATAGGCTTAAAATTATTATTTCAAAATTTTTAAATGAATTAATTCTCTATGAGTGTTTTAAAATATAGATGTCAGGATTATTCTATTTCGAGATGGTTAATTTTTGCAAGTTTCTTAAAATGCCGTTAGAAAATATTTAGTAGTAGCTATGGAATATTGTGAAAACAAAGTAAAAATTCTTATGTATGCTAAATCGCATGTCAAAATACTTAAAGTGTCGTTTATCAATGAAGAGAGAGAGAGAGAGATTTCTCAGTATTAAATGTAAAACCTCAATGGAGTTAGGGATTAAATGTGTGATCACTGAAAAAATAAACCTTAAATGGGGCACTATAATAGGCAAGCTTTGTTAGAATGTTCCCGGTCAGAAAAACTTATCGTCGAGGATTACTAGAGCCCCTTTCTGAACAAAGACCTAAAAACTTTGCTACAGAGCATTCTTTTTCCACAGTCTGATGGCTACGACGTCATAAAAAGTGTCATTAGCGAATTATCCCCGTCTTTAAAAACGTCCGACATCTCTCGACTTTTTTTTCCATCTAATGTGGTTTGATTGACTCTAAGGTTTGAGCTTCCTAAATTCCACATCTTAGATCGGGCATATTTAGACAAATTGATGGGAGATAATCTGAATGGCTGGAATATTCTGTATTTATATAACGTAATACATCACATATATGTGAGTTTCATAGTTGGTTTACAATAAAATGTAGTGCATTGTTCGAATGAGTTATAGAGTTTCCACAAAATCTTTCAGAAACGCCTACTTAGAGCCTTGGTCTACCTTCTCGGTGTTATTTTCTAACACTTGAAATGCAAATTGCCCCAATAACTAGAGCTATTCATATTTCGGGGTCGAAATATAGCAGCTACTCCTTTCATACCCCTCCCTTAAAATTTGAGCATGTGTCTTCCGGATACGTTAAAAATATCCTAACTCTTTAATTAAAAAGGCATATATTGGATCAAAAAATTATTTATTTTACCAATATTTCAGCTGGCTGAACGCCAACCTTTACACACTTTAAAATGTTATAACACCTTGATAAAGGTTGGCGTTCAGCCAGCTGAAATATTGGTAAAATAAATAATTTTTTGATCCAATATATGCCTTTTTAATTAAAGATTTATTTATGGATTGCTCTATTTTCAAAATCCTAACTCTTGTTTTCCGAACTGAATTAAGCAGCCTGTATAAGATTGTAAATATGACTATGACTGCTTCCTTACTTAACTCCGTGTTTTAGCAAACTTTCATCTGGCATACTTAGTGTGGAAATTTGTAGTGTGGAAAGGTATGTAGAACTTGAGAACACTCATATTTTTTATTTTTATAGAGATATAATTTCAAACATTAGTTTTTCTCATGTGAATATATATTTTTATTGAAATAAAAAAGGCATATCCTGATTACGTTCACATGAATATTTAGATGGCAGAGCGCCATCTAGTGGAACAAAAACCAACTAAATGTTGATTTTAGTCTGTTCCCTGATTTTTGGCCAACCCGTTTTCTTTGTAAAGAATTTATCAAAGAAAAGGGTGGCCAAATCAGGCCATTAATTTAGATTAATTCTGTTCAACTAGATGGCGCTCTGCCATCTAATGGTTCATATGAATGTGGTCAGGATATGTCTTTTTTGATTTTAAGAGCAAACACCTGACCTTTTTATTATTATTTTATTATTTATAATTTTTCACAAATATTTTTATTCAATAAAATAATCCCTTGTATAAATATTGAGTAAAATATATTTTTATATAAATGTAATTTTTATTTGAAGGAAATATGAGCGTGTTATATTAGTTAAATATGGCATCCAAATCTACAAATGATTAAATAAATTGTATATTTAATAAGAAAACATATATTGAGGAAATATCAGGAATGTATAGGTGTGGCTGATGGAATTCGTGTGATTCAAGGGTAAAATTAGAACCATGTTTTAAATTCTAACAATGTTTATCGAACTGTAGACATAGAATAGAACTCATACATGCAGATTCTCCAATGAAAGGTGGAGCATGGAAAACTCGAAAAGAAAACAAACAAAATAAAATTAGAGTTTGTCTCTAAGTCAGAAATATATATATATTATAAGATTATTTCCTCTAAAATGTATAATGAAATATATTGAATATAAAAAATCTGTAAAATCTATATCTATATATATATATATAAATGAATGTATGTGTGTGTGTCTGTCTGTCCTTTATGCCTGACCAAACCACTCATTGGAACGCCATGAAACTTGGGGAAGTTATTTAGTATAGTACTGGGAAGGTTTATAGCAAATAAAATTTTTAAAATAACTTTTCGCCTAAAAATTCTAAATTATTTTGCCTAAATATTCTAATTTATCTGTTATAATTCAACAATCTGCTCTAAATATTATCATGATGATACGATGATTTTGTAATGTAGAAAATTAGGAAAGACAAAATTCAGGATGACACGGCAATTTATTTGAGACAAGAATAATGATACAATTCAAAGGCAAGATACTATTCTTTTAACTTCAAATTACCGAGGGAACCAATTAATATTGATTTTATTCAACATATCGAGTATTTTTAAAGGGACCGGGAAAAAATGTTCACTCTATCGAGAGATTCGTTAGACAAACCTTTACTCGGGTAAAACCCGGGCGAAGCAGGGTACATCGATACAAGAATAATGATACAATTCCAAGGCAAGATACTATTCCTTTAACTTCCAATTACCGAGGGAACCAATTAATATTGATTTTATTCAACTTATCGAGTATTTTTCAAGGGACCGGGAAAAAATGTTCACTTTACCGAGAGATTCGTTAGACAAACCTTTACTCGGGTAAAACCCGGGCGAAGCCGGGTACGTCCGCTAGTATGATATAAATAATTTAACTACATGATACTAAATATCAAATCAAAATTATATTAGTTTTACAAGTGAAATTTAGGGTCCCTATATATATCTAAACCTGGATAAAATACCTTGAAATTATGACAGCCAGAAGTACCAGGAAGAAATTAAATCAGGATTTATCGATAGAAAATCTCAATTATTCCGATCTAGCTCCATAAACCTTAAATAAAAATGAAAAATTAAAGTTATGGCAGAACACTATTTCAAATTACCTATTTTAACCATTTATATATCTACATGTAATAAACATTTGGAAAACCTTATTTATAGAAAGCCAAAAAGCATTTGTGATTGAAAAATTTATATTAATGTGGAAAATGTATTCGAAACTTCAACGAAGTTTTATGTGTGAAATGAAAAATATTTAAATATTCCATGTTTTGGAAAAAAAAATTGTTTTTGACAAGTAACACCGAGTCAGTATATACGTAAATTTATTTCTGCGGTATTTGATGACGTTTGATTTTGTAATTTTTAAAACTTTTATATAACTATAAATTTGATATAGATATAAATAAAATACACTGCGTGACTCTAAATTGAAACACTAAGAATTACTGGGCAGAATAAATATGCAAATATCTGAGCAAAATTAGCTCACCGAGTTATGTAAATTATGCGATACGCTCTCTTGATTTGTCACCGATTAAGAGTTTGGCGACGTCTTGGTGACAGGTCCAATTCGGCTTTGTTTGTGGAACGCTGTACCTAACGACAACACGGGATTATAATTTGGAAAGTATTTGTCTATAATATTAGATCACCTCTGATTCGTATTGAAGGTACGATGGCGGCTCAACGATACGTGAATGACGTGATGCGGCCGTTGGCGCTACCCTTCCTTCAGGGAGTACCAAATGTCATTTTGTCCAGCAAGATAAAGCCCAATCACATGTTCGCCAATTTTGCCGAGGTTTTGCTTTTATAAATTAAACATCTTCCTACTGTCCATGTACACTGACAATATATTGTAAGGGATTGGTGAATTGGTGAATTAGCCCAACAATTTCACTAAATCAATCCATCAGACCGCTATGATATTGAATACCTTTATCAAAATGATTGGAAGAGCTTGACTTTTCAGTGGTGAATTAGCCCAAATATATCATCAATTCAATCCATCAGACCGCTATGATATTGAATACCTTTATCAAAATGATTGGAAGAGCTTGACTTTTCAGTGGTGAATTAGCCCAACAATTTCATCAATTCAATCCATCAGACCATTATGATATTGAATACCTTCATCAAAATGATATTTGGCTTTTTTGCTTTCATTTTCGAAACAAGAAGTGAATTCTAGACTAACAGATTTAATAAATCTATGGACATATAAGCTTAGAAAACAGTAAAAATATATAAATATATTTTTACCGAACATTGTTCTTTTTCAAATAATTCACAAAAAAAATTAATTTAGGCATAATTCCATATATAAGGCAATAGTCCGTCATTCATTCATATTACCTAGATTGGTACAATCATACTAAATAGAATGTAATAGTATTTAAATTTATTTATAATCTTCACGCGAATAACCTGGAATCAATTAAGATGATTTAATAGGGAATAAAAAATAGCACGCGATATTAAAATTAGGTTCAAAATGATCTTAGTGGTGATTCATCAACGTTCTAAAAAAAGAATGAAATATAGGCTAAGGGATATTTTTGCGTGCGTAAATATAGTGGGTGGTTTTAGAAATGCTTTATTGTAATTAAATACAATTTAATATAATACAATACAATATAATTTTTGTTAAAATATAAATTTGAAAAAACATATATATATATATATATATATATATATATGACGTTATGTGGCGCTGAGTTTGTTGTTGACACACTTTAAATTGTTATAACACCTTGATAAAGGTTGGCGTTCAGCCAACTGAAATATTGGTAAAATAAATGATATTTTGATCCAATATATACCTTTTTAATTAAAGATTTATTTATGGATTGCTCTATTTTCAGAATATACATATATATAGGAAAATTGTAGCATTGATTTTAATGTTAATATAAATTGATATATTTTGAAGATAAAAATGTATTATAAAATAAATAATTCTTCCAGGGGGCTAAGTTTCTTGTACAACCTTTTATTTCAAAGCTTTTGGACTTGTCAGTCCTTCAACAGGAGTATCACGTTAACAAATTGATAATAAATACTATTTTATATAAACACTATTATTTACATATTTCAAAAAGGTTGTACAAGAAACTTAATCCTGGAAGCTTTATTTATTTTATAATATTATAAATCAGGGAAGAACGTTTATTTATTAAAATGTATACAAATATATATATTTAATAATTTTGTTAATAAATTACCTAATTCTTTTTTATTGAAGAATATCTGGATGTTACCCCATACGTTTTTTTAAAAAAGCGTATGACGTGTAAAAGCCGATTTACAAGCTTGATTCCATTGTTAAATCTTGCCAATGAACATTTTAATATTGTGTATTCAAAAATTGAGTAGAAAGTAGTTTACATTTTTATTTTTGAGGTCAAATTTCTGAATATATCAATAAGTATCAAAATATTTAATGGCAAGGTTTAACAAAGAAACCAAGCTTATAAATCGGCTTTTACACGTCATGAGCTTGTCCAAAAAATAACAATAGGGTAACGAAACAGATATTCTTCAATCAAAAATAATGAAGTGATTAATATATATATATAAATCTTTAATTGAAAAGGCATATATTGGATCAAATTATAATATATAACTCTGCATATATATATAACTCTGCATCAGGGGCAACAGATTGCATATTCACTGTCAATATATAATATATCTAATTATATTGAATAGGATCATCACACCATATTGTATATATTACTCTTTTTCATTTATTGATTAGTACGGACTCTGTGCACTGTGACTTTGTATTGACAAGATGTCAATAAATCATTATAATTGTCAATTGTCTTACCCTCTCAAAATAATTATTCTAGTTTTCTATTGGATTACTAAATTCTGTATTTGGAACGAGAATATGTAACTATTTCAATTGATCTATAAAAAGAGTAGTTACAAATTTGTCAATCTCCCCGCACTTTATAATCTCTATATAAGCGATAAATAAAGTAAGGGCATATTTGAGAATAATTTTAGTTTTCCAATAAAATTATATACAAGAGGTATATAAGTAATATAACAACTTATCCCAAGGTTAAGATAATAATAATGAGAGTGGTCAGCCACCGTCCCGTTTTCCTTATTTGCCGATAAGATTCCGAGAACCCCTCACACCTGTGGTTCCACCCGGAGTCCAGTGATGATTGACAGGTGTCCCGTGGAGCTTCATGTGGCTGGGGCTGCAGAGATACTTGACAATATTAATTACATTATCTTTGTTATTCACTTGTTCAACTATTTTCTTATTTTCTAAAAAGGAGATATTCATTTAAAAACTGCTAGTATCATTAAGGATCTAAAGCTGGGATATGCCGTCCAAAATAAGACTGTTATTGATAATAAAAACACACTATTTTTCCCTATATATTCTATACATGTAAATAAACAAGAATTTATCATTTCAACCAACGATTTTATATATTGACACCTACTGCTGGAATGCCCACTCTTCTTCACCGCTAGACAACAGACAATCAACAATGTTGTAGATCTATATCAATTTGTATATAGCAGAGAGAATTATCATAGGTTTAACAATTTTTGTAAATATATTTATGATTATCTTTCAAACCTGAAAGGTTCAGGTACCTAATATATATTATTGTTTCTCTTTTTATTTTGATTACTTTTTCTTGTATAATATGTTTATAACTGTTTCGGTTTAAAAAATGTAAATCGACGCAATTATCCCAAGCAATTATATCGCGTTTTGTGTCTTGAAATAAATAAACCAACTATAAATAATTTATTCATGTTGTTAAGTATTTTCTATAGCGTGTCCTCTACTTTTACATGTCGATCAATAAATAAAAATGGCATATCCTGACCAGGAACACATGTGCTTTTCAGATTGCATAGCGCCATCTGTTGAAACAGAAATCAACTAAACATGTGAAATGCACATGTGCTCCTGGTCAGGATATACCTTTTTATTTTTAATATCAACACCTGACCTTTTTATTTTTTGTTTCTATTATTTTTTCACATATAGATCAATTAATTTTTCTAATTAAAAAGGCATATATTGGATCAAAATATCATTTATTTTACCAAAATTTCAGTTGGCTGAACGCCAACCTTTTTCAAGGTGTTATAACATTTTAAAGTGTGTCAACAACAAATTCAGCGCCACATAACGTCAACAGCATTAAGTTTTTTAAAAGTATTTTCACATATA
>CP092884.1:3083415-3102883 GCA_030710605.1 Cordylochernes scorpioides | reverse complement strand
GATAAATCCTTATTTAATTTCTTCCTGGTACTCCTGGCTGTCATAATTTCAAGGTATTTTATCCAGGTTTAGATATATATAGGGACCCTAAATGTCACTTGTAAAACTAATATAACTTTGAATATATATTTTAGTATCATGTAGTTAAATTATTTATATCATATTTTACAGATGTTATATTCAATATATTTCATAAATAAATTTTAGAGGAAATAATTATTATAATATAGATATATCCGACTTAGAGACAAACTTTAAATTTATCTTATTTTGTTTGTTTTAGTTTCGAGTTCTCCATGCTCCGCCCAATTGGAAATATACATGTATGAGTTCTATTCTATGTCTGCAGTTCGACAAACATTGTTGAAATATAAAACATGGATTTTTCCCCTTGAATCACACGAATTCCATCAGCCACACCTATACATTCCTAATATTTCCTCAATATATGTTTTCATATGAAATATACAATTTATTTAATCATTTGTAGATTTGGATGCCATATTAAACTAATATAACAGGCTCATATTTTCTTCCAAAAAAAAATTACATTTATATAAAAATATATTTTACTCAATATTTATACAAGGTATTATTTTATTGAATATAAATATATGTGAAAAATAAACAAGGTCAGGTGTTTGCTCTTGAAATCAAAAAAGACATATCCTGACCACGTTCATATGAACCATTAGATGGCTGAGCGCCATCTAGTTGAACAGAAATCATCTAAATTAATGGCCTGATTTGACCACCCATTTCTTTGATAAATTCTTTACAAAGAAAACGGGTTGGCCAAAAATCAGGGAACAGACTAAAACCAACGTTTAGTTGGTTTCTGTTCCACTAGATGGCGCTCTGCCATCTAAATATTCATGAGAATGTAATCAGGATAGGCCTTTTTATTTCAATAAAAATATATATTCACATGAGAAAGAGTAATGTTTGAAATTCTATCTCTATAAAAATAAACAATATGAGTGTTCTCAAGTTCTACATACCTTTCCACACTACAAATTTCCACACTAAGTATATTATCCATCCAGATGGAAACTTGCCAAGACACGAAGTTAGGTCTGGAAGCAATCACAGTCATATTCACAATCTTATACAGGCTGCTTATTCAGTTCGGAAAACAAGAGTTAGGATATTTTAACGTATCCGGAAGACACATGCTCATATTTTAAGGGAGGGGTATGAAAGGAGTAGCTGCTATATTTCGACCCCGAAATATGAATAGTGCCAGTTATTGGGACAATTTTGCATTTCAAGGGTTAGAAAATAACACCGAGAAGGTAGACCAAGGTTCTATGTAGGCGTTTCTGAAAGATTTTGTGGAAACTCTATAACTCATTCGAACAATGCACTACATTTTATTGTAAACCAACTATGAAACTCACATATATGTGATGTATTACGTTATATAAATACAGAATATTCCAGCCATTCATATTATCTCTCATCAATTTGTCTAAATATGCCCCGATCTAAGATGTGGAATTTAGGAAGCTCAAACCTTAGAGTCAATCAAACCACATTAGATGGAAAAAAAGTCGAGAGATGTCGGACGTTTTTAAAGACGGGGATAATTCGCTAATGACACTTTTTATGACGTCGTAGCCATCAGACTGTGGAAAAAGAATGCTCTGTAGCAAAGTTTTTAGGTCTTTGTTCAGAAAGGGGCTCTAGGAATCCTCGACGATAAGTTTTTCTGACCGGGAACATTCTAACAAAGCTTGCCTATTATAGTGCCCCCTTTAAGGTTTATTTTTTCAGTGATCACACATTTAATCCCTAACTCCATTGAGGTTTTACATTTAATACTGAGAAATCTCTCTCTCTCTCTTCATTGATAAACGACACTTTAAGTATTTTGACATGCGATTTAGCATACATAAGAATTTTTACTTTGTTTTCACAATATTCCATAGCTACTACTAAATATTTTCTAACGGCATTTTAAGAAACTTGCAAAATTGACCATCTCGAAATAGAATAATCCTGACATCTATATTTTAAAACACTCATAGAGAATTAATTCATTTAAAAATTTTGAAATAATAATTTTAAGCCTTTGCATACATAGTCACATATAAAGTGATCGATAATCGAACTGTAATTTTATATTAATTGTATCTCTTATTAATAATTATTGATTATTATTATCATATTATTATCAATTATTAATGCAATCAATTATTGATTGCATCCTTTACTCATATACAGAGTCGATACGATGTGTTGCAGGTTTCCATTCTTAATTATAATTAATTTTAATATTCAAACGATATGATATTGTCAGGAGGACAGAGTTTCCTGGTATTCCCTCCTATCTGAACTAGAAAGACAGGTCGGGGAAAACAGTGGCGCCACGTGGAAGGAGGAAAAACTCAGTTCTCCCCTCTTGCTCTAACTGATGGGTCGATTTGGCTCATGTACATAGTAACTTTTTTTGGGTTTAAATAAATTAGGACAAAAGAGAGGCAATAAACTCTCTCCCCTGACTTGTAAATTGAGAACTGCAATAAAGAAATAGAAAAGGCAATTTAAACCTAGGAAAACATTTTTATTTTCACCCTGCAAGTTTCAAATACAACTTGGCCATTAAATTGAGCTAAATTGAAATTAAAATTTGGCATTAGATAAAAGGCTGTACTCAATACAATGGCGCGCTAGTGCAAAATATTTAAATATAAAATAAAAGTTACTATCTACATGAGCCAAATCGACCCAGCAGTTAGAGCAAGAGGGGAGAACTGAGTTTTTCCTCCTTCCACGTGGCGTCACTGTTTTCCCCGACCGGTCGGTCCAGTCCAGATTAGAGGGAATACCAGGACTTCTGTCCTCCTGAAAATATGAATATTTAGTCCATAAATCTTCGTGATGGGTAAAAAGAGCTGCTGTCGATGGTTGGCTATCTACATGGAGGTAACCGTCAGACTTTGTCCCTACCAAGATTGTGTATTTTATCTATGAATTTAATATCCATAACACTTGTTAAATTATAAACAATGTGATAATAATAAAAACTATATTATATAAATAGAATATTCCTTCATTTATTATCAGTTATAAATAGAATATATTTGTTTACATATAATAACACCTCTATGATTATCTCGAATAAAATAGAAAAGGAATGACAGCAATATAAATAGAACTATTCAAATTGTATTTCCTGGGAGATAGCCTTAAGTAGTCAATGTTAGGACAAAAGAGAGGCAATAAACTCTCTCCCCTGACTTGTAAATTGAGAACTGTAATAAAGAAATAGAAAAGGCAATTTAAACCTAAGAAAACATTTTATTTTCACCCTTCAAGTTTCAAATACAACTTGGCCATTAAATAAAGCTAAATTGAAATTTAAAATTTGGCATTAGATAAAAGGCTGTCCTCACTACAATGGCACATTGCTGACGATCATTTCGAATTGTTCCGTGTTTTCTCATCTGTTATTCTACTTCAGGAACAAGCTCATTGGGTTCAATCAGCTCTTCGGGAAATTGCCATCGAGCCAATTGTTCTAAATGTCCAACTTCTCCATTTATTCAGTTTTTTTTCAGGAAAAAGAAGACTAAAACGCGGCTGATTCAACATTCGCCTTTTCAGTGATACGTTAACCTATGCACGGTGGATTCTGTGGCCACTGGACATGCATCGGACCTGGAGACTGTTGGGTTCTGCGCTGCCTGGAGTATAGGAGCTCCATCTATGCTTCTTTCCTGTGGTAAATCTGTATAATACCGATGGTCTTAATAAAGTTGTGTGTGTATTCCTAAAATGATGAATATATTTAGCTGTTTTCATATTAGAAGTATTTCATAAAATGTAAACTGATATGGAAATCATATGTACCATCTATAATACATCTATTAGATAATAAAAATGCATATATTGATTGAATTGAAATATCTTTTTGCTTCTTGTGTTTTTTTGTACCCAATTGTTTAATTTTTATAATTAAATGTTGCGAATAGATGTGTATTTGTTTTGACATTTGGTATCTAAATACCTATTTAATTTTTCAAATACTTAATCATTTAAAATTCATATATTTATAAACATTCATAGACAAAACTTATAGAGGTGTCATATTTTTATGTCCCCGGTTAAAAGGAGACAGAGACAAATTTGTTCACACTTGGTTATCTCGTTTGTTTTCAATGAAAGTCACTGTGATCAAACATCCTTCAAAATTATTGTCTGAATCTGGATTTACATGCTGAAAAGTACAACTTCCTTAAGTTTTGTCCATGAGTGGTTATTGGAGAGAAAACGTTCAGATCATTTTCCGCTAACATCATTCAAGTTGCCAAAAGACATCTACTAACCAGATTTACATTAATCGATTCTAAATATCATTATATTGTCGGCCTCAATTGAATATCATTAACAATATCAACCTCCCCGCCAACCGACATTTTATGTATATAGACTTTAGAATAATATTATTAAAATATATTTTTACATATAATCTCTTCCAAATGGTTTCAAAATTTTGTTAAGATACGATAGAATCAATACTTTGACAAAATAATATTTATATAAAGGCAGTCATATCATAATAGACTTGATTAAAATTCTAAAATATATTTCATTTTATTTGAAAAAGTTAATTCAATGTATTCAATTGTTTTAACGAAGCGAAAATATATTTTTTGTCCATAAGATAAACGTATATAATACATAAAACCCCAGGACTATAATAGAAAAGCTGAGACAATGGGACCTAATGGAGATCGTTTAAAAGACTTGAGGAATAAGTAACAACAACATATAATACATAAATATAATATATAAATTATAAATATTGAATGAGTAATTTGTTTGATAAGTTTGACATATTCAAAAGGAATCGTCTGTCTAGATTGCATCCGTCGCCATATTGTCGATCTATTTGTTGGGCGATGAATCTTTCAAGCGCCTGTCGTCGGCTATTTATTGAGGATGATCAATGAGAGGGGAACAATATTTCGATTCTATTTTCCATTCTTAGCTTGGAACTGGCAGCCATTACTTAGCCCTTACGTAATATGGCATCGTTCTACTGCTAGTTTCAGTTCTTGCATGAGAATATATTCTCTTTGTTTGTTGGTCAGCTACAGCCTTCACAAGTTGCTGAGCGAAGAACGTCTATTCTTTGTTGGGAAAATGGTAAAGTCTCTATATAATTTATTCAACAAAAATATCATATGTGTGTATATAGCTATATATATGTTTAAGCAATTTTTGATTAAAATAGTATATAAAATTGCCTTTGAACGCGTTTTGAGATAATATTTAGGTGCAAAATGATACCTCTCACATTTTAAAAAGGATTCAAATTGAATTTATTAATGAAGCCAATACAATAATTTAATGTGATTTGCGCAAAACGCCTATATGCAGATAATTTAATAAGCCACAACACCATCTTTTGCAAATCGGGTAAAATGTGGGTGTTTGGACCTGAAGAGGTGCACAGATTAATTGAATGAGAAAATAGTTGTTTTACGGCATTTAATCGTAGTAATTCAATTGCATATATACAGGTAGAAATATAAAAATGAAATAGAAGTTATTGGTTAATACCTATACCTTGTTTAAAATATAATATAAATATAAAAGGTAATATAAATAAAAGGTCTCGTTAATAGGTAAAAGCACAATGGCCTATAAAACATATTTACATTGTATATCATCATATGAATAATGTTTTATGATCAAATTAACATTCCTCTTTTCTTATTCACAAATATAATTAAGATTTAATTTATAGTTATACAGATATGCAACCTGGAAAAGTAAACACAAGAATCCGAAAACGATCGCCATAGAGTTCGTGTCCTGGAGACATTCCGGCCCCTGTAATTCTCTCGAAGCTGAGGGTCTGTGAAAATTTCACCAAATGTTTACACCAACTCTTTACAGAAGAACCTGCTGGTTCTTATGCTTATTGTTATATGCTTAGTATCCACTTCAGTGTTAAGTGAGCAACACTAAATTGGTTTCTACTCATTGGTTTGCAGTGATGGCTACATTAGGTTGTGCTAACTTGAAGCTAAATCAACTAAGCTATAAACCAAAACTAAGGATTAAATTGTACAACTGCCAACAATCAGCAACGTGGGGAGATAGGTTTTACCACCAAAGCTTTAGCCTTAGTGAAGACATTTTAATTCATTTCAAATTTGATTTTAGAAAGGTGGGAGATAGTTGTATGCTCCATTTAAAAGCTTGCATAAATGCATTCAACAATTCTCCTTTACTAAATTCACTTCAATATGAAATAAGCTGAGGGTCTGTGTATGAAGCCATGGATAGAAGCACAACACAAAGATTGATTCAGTGCTTTCAAACTGATAAATGTGATATTAGTGATAAAGAAAGGTCAGATAGACAAATCTCTGTAGTGATGGACTAAAACTTGATGGACGAATTGATCGAAAATATCCGAACAATGACGACTTATAAAATAATTGAATAACTTTCCCTGTAATATGGAAGTGTTTTAAAACTTTGGATGATCTTGCATATCTAAAATGATGCTGAGTACCATGATATGAGTACCAAAACTTCTAACAAGATAAATAGCGCAAATTCCGAGATTTGTTTAGACCTCATGGAGACTTTTTTTGGAGAACCTTCTCAAATTTTTAATATGGTGGTGTGATAACATATGATTACACTTGAAATTTTTATTTTGATCTTTCTTCAAAGCGCCAATCGACGCTATGTACATTAAACATCGCTAGTAAAGAAAAAAACAAGGTTTTTCCCTTTCCAAGGACAAAATCATGATATTTGTCTTTAGCGACCAAGAATAGCTGATATTCATGTACATTCCATATATAAATTATTCTATTAACAAGAAACAAATGTGTTGTAAATCACCAGAAAAGCTAAAAAGAACATTTTAAATGAAAAGACCCATTTTAAAAATACCCAAATCAAATTTCATCAGGAAAATGCGACACCTCATATGACTTGGCGATAATTGCAGGTATGGGTGGACTTTAATGTCTTACCTTGCGTATAGCCCTGATCTGGAATTCACAGACTTCTACCTTTTTTGAAAATTAAAGTGTTATTTTACCTGCTAAAACATTTGGAAGTGATATTTGATGATATATATATACTTATAGCTAATTTTTCTCCATGCTGTTAAAGTGTGTTATAGAGAAGGTTGGATAAGACGTTTTATGAAAGTGATTTTGAAAATTTGTAACAACGCTGGATCAAATATGCACAGAGAGAGAAGAGAGGTGATTATATTGAATTATTCTAATATAAAGAGGACTGTTAGAAGATTTAAAATATGCACAGTTTTATATTTTTCCAATTATAAGAATACATTACCGATATTCTATTGAAAAATATTTAGGGACAATTTCAGAATATGCATGTTTTAAATCATTAATCTAAATATCATATAAAATTTCGAAACTATCATTCGAATAAATAGGAAATATTTATTGGAAGCTAAAATAATACCTAATTTGTAAGGAATTTTGTTTTAATAGCGAATTTTGAAGAAGAATATAATTGCAAATCAATGTGATGGAAGAGCTAATGTCAGATGCTCAGTTTTAATGGCTGTTTTTGTAAATCACCCGTATTATTTAAATATGGAAGATTTAGTGTGAGTCACATTAGCAAAGAATTTGAATTCTTTCTCATTTCTAATTTCTTTTATTACGTCCTTTGGTATATTGGTAATGAGTTTATATGTATCTAGTTTTGAAATCATTATTTCCTCATAAGTTTTCACAAAAGATATTAAGATTGAAAAAAAAAAAGATTTTCAATATAATGTTTAAATATATAGCCTATTTTAATATGTTAATTTTATTTTTAATATATATCTGATATTTCTCAATGTTTATTATGGCAAATGAGTTTATTGCGATATACTAGTTTAATCTTTTGATGATTGCATATCGCCATGATAATAAAAGTTTTTCCAAATTTTGATATTAATACTACTTATTATTTCTTGAAACCTCAGATACATTTATAACACCTTGCAAAATACTTTAATTTTTCCCAGACGAGGACAAAATAATTTTGTCAAATTGTCGAGAAAATAAAAACCTTTCCTAGCAGAAGTTTTACTAAATTTAAAAATTAATATTAGTATTATTATAATGAATGTGTAAAAATCTGCAATGATAGAAATATAAAGATGTTGAACAAAGGAGAATAGTGAAACAGGTTGTTACACAAGTTTCCTTAATTATTGTAAATGCCAAATATATATGTTTAACAATACAACTTTCAAAATATAAATAAGTCAAGCCAAGCAAATATTACGTATCTTCACTGACATATTTTAATTTTGGAATGTACCAATCAGTGTTTTATCATACATCTAAAAACAAAATCTGGTAAATAAATGCATAAAATTATATAATAAATTTATCTTTTACAATAATTTGTTTCATTGAACTTTTTAAAGGTGCAAATTTTTATTCTCGTTCATGTTAAGCGCTCGCTCCGTAGGCGCATGGGAACTGTTCTTTTAAGAGAGTTTACATATATTGATAAAAAATATTCTGAAATAATGGATTCACATAATATTTTATCAGTTGATTCATGATGTAGAGCTATTGAGAGGATGGAAGAAGGCCAATCGTAGGCTAAACTCTCCAAATACCTTAATTTTAACATAATTCACAGCCTTCAGTGAAAAACAAACCATCATCACAAGACCAGAGCAAGGCTGAAAAAGATTCATTAAGACCAGAGAAGGCTACTATCTGAATGACAGCTGAGCGCCATTGAGTTTGAAAACGGATTATTCGGATTTCCAATGGGCTCTAAGAAACCTATGAAACGGAATATTCATGACAAACATCTTCAGGAGTCTTGGACCAAGAGGGGCCATGATCTCTTCAGTAACGAGTCAAGATTCATTCTAGATTCTGATTATCGAAAAATTTTCTTTCAAATATATTATCAAATTATGAATATTTTTATTTTCAATGAATAAATCTATATAATATTATGAAATTGAATTTTAATATTGCTTTACTTAAAATTCTAGAGAATTGTTAACACTCACACACAAAAATAATATAATTATTAAAAATATAATTGATAATTGCTATATACATTTATATAAAATAAATATATAATTGATTACACCTTATTAAATAAATTTAAAAAGTTACGTTATGAAGATTATTTATTGGTTGAAGGTTTATTTGTAATAAAATTACCTTAACCAATTTTAAAATTTTAGTTTTTGGCTTCTCAGTAACTCCCTGTCACTCAATTCAGGAGAATGATTATTTTCAATCCTATTTTCTACTTCAATATATACACGATTATCTAAAATACATTAATAGAGTTATAGCGAGTCACTGAAACGTCACAACTGAATAAAAATTGGTTAAGATGTATATATAAATATGTAGTAATGTAGTTTATGCTGTTGGATGAATGCATTGTGGCATGTTGGCTAGAAGCAGTCGTGGTTGATGAGTGATGGGTGGAAATGACACACAGAAGACAGGATCCAGAGGCAAAAACCCGTGAAGAAATAGATCGGGGAGTAAAGATAGAAGATCCCAGAACAACCCCTAGAACAACTGGCGTCGAGACCACCTCGGTGAGAACTGTCCCTTGATCATCCCGTCTAGCCGCTTTTTAAGCCGCTTTAAGTAAGATAAGTCCCCTAGGGGAGAATGAAGTCGTGATACTTGTTTACCAAGGGGGTGGTTTGTTAACCTGGGTATCTTCCCTTGTACTCCCACACAGGCCAATTTATTTATATATTTCTAAATATTATTATACATATATTTTTTCCTAAAGATCCTCTATGTGCTCAATCACAAGACAATGTTCCCTGCCAAGTAAATTCTGTCAAATATCATAAATATTTACAACGATGACATATTAATCTCTTGCTAGCAAAATGTCAAATTCTGTATTCATTATAATCCACCTAACCGTTTTTTTTTATTCTCGCGTTATTATTTTTCTGTCATTTTAATCTCAAATAGTTATATGGTGTATAGATAATAAAGAAGATCTGATGTATTAAATATTAAATAAAAATAAAGGAAGGAAATCAGGTATATTAAATAAAAAAAATCATTAAAATTTATAAATCACTTTTATAAAAAAAATCATTTCTTTTTTTCCAAATGTTTTGTCGTCAACATTTTCTACTTAGATTAAAATTTATCATGTTCGTTCCTTTTTCTTGTTTTTTAACAAGCATATTGCGTTCAAAATTCTCAACTTCAAAATTAGTTTTTTATAGTTGTAAGTTAGGAGATTTTTCAATAAATATTTATTTGAGAGGGATGCCTCTCTTTCTAATCATATATTTTTTATTTAATAAATATATTTATCTTGTTCTACATATTAATATATTTACATATTTACCTGGATATTAGAGTGAGTATCTTATACATACTAATGAAATTTATAAAATTTTCTTTAATTTCATAAGCTTTTTTTGAGCTTGCTTCCATGTTTGTCCTATACGATTCTTGCGATATATTTTAATAGACTTCTAGAGCGCGCAAAAGTCTAGAATTTGGTATACTCGCTCAATCCTGATGACAATGTAAGTTGACAAATTTGTAGACCTCTGAGTGATAGACAATTGATAATTAAAATAACTGTATTGACATCTTGTCAATACATGCAAAAGTGAACAGTCTGCCCTTTTTTAAAAAGATAATTATATATATACATAACACTATGTACAACGAATATGGCGCCTCTGCCACCGCTGCAGAGTTTGGTGGAGAATCGCCAACGGGTCTCCAGTGACACCACGCTGTGTGATAAAGGTGTAGAGGAAAGACATATATTTCTTTTTCATTCAATTTTTTGTGTTTAAATTTTGATATACATAAAGACGAAGTAGAAATCAGGAAATTTGTTTGCTCAGTTTTGATTTCAGTACGCTAACAATCCATACTTCTAGTTGGACGGGAATGACCTAATTTATCAATTTCTTTTCAATTTTTGTGACCAATTTTAATATACTTCCAGGCTACGTGAATATATTATATTTAATACACTATTTCGATTATAAAATCAGTGCAAATGTGTAAATTATCAGACTTCTAGGTGGCGTGGTGGTTGGAAATAAACTATAGAATGAAATTTGTACAATTTCTTACGAAAGACTAAAATATGCGCAGCCGATTCAGAGCCGTAATGAGCGGGTGATATTCTATAAAAAATAAGTTGGCAGTATGCAAAAAAAGCTATAAATATTTTTTTAGATAAATTTCAAGAAAATATATATGGAATATTTAAGATAAAACTGACACAAAAATAAATCACGAAAGTCAACTTTAAAAAAAAAATCCTTTTTAAGGCGCATATATTTGATCAAAAATAATTTATTAAAAATATTTTAGTGTGCTGAACGCCAACCCTTTTCAAGGTATAACAAAGTATTTATGTAGACAATAAACTAAGCGCTACTTAACGTCAATAGAAATATGTTTGAAACTTTAAAAATATAAATTAATTAAAGTTTAATAATACATAATTATATATAGATGGAAATTTATTAGAGAACTTAATGTTGTTTATTGAAGCTGGAAGGATAGAATCGAGGTTGAGTTCTAAAGGATATTTGGTAGTCCAGATATGAGATCAGGTATGTAATCTAATGCCTACATCTCTTAGCTCTGCGCTACCGGCATGCTCCGTGTGAGGGAGAAGTGGGGTTGAAGCTAGAACTCCTTTTAGACACTTGAAGACATTTTAACCAGTTCAGGAATACTCCATCAATTAATGCTTTCGAAAATTACAGAAAAATGATATAATAAAAAATAAAAAAGAGTGTTTACAAGGGAATTTCAAAAATATCATTTATTTTCGATCGAACGTTGTGTCCCACTGTATGTATTACACCTCAAACACGATGCGACGCCAGCCATCTGTTTTGAGCTTGATGTACGATAGCTTCGATTTCGAAAAATAAAATATAAAATAACAAAAAAATATATTTAAATCCTAACATTGACAAATTACAACGCCTAAATATCGACAAATAAATATAGGCATTCTTTTTGCCTTTTCACGAACCCAATAGCTAATGTTGTAGAGATTTTATTACTATTTTTAATATAATAAACCACTCATTTCAATAAATTGATAAACATTTCGCCTTTAAATTTATGAATGTGTAGTGTACAATAAAAATTCTAACCCATTGACACGGCTATTGAAATGTTAACTTGAATAGCGAAAAAAGTTAATTCTTTCAAAATAACTAGGGACACAAGCCATTTTCCTAGTCGTAGTAGAGAGTCTTAATGCCAGGAGAAAACTGGCAGCTACATTGTGGGAGTTTCACAATGTGTAGTTCTTAAAATTGAAGATATTTCGTTCAGTAAACATTTTATCATCTCGACGTTTCGACAAATATATTTTGTCCTTGTCAGGAGTGAACAAATAATCCCTTTAATTTTTGTTCGCTCCTGACGAGAACTAAACATTTTTGTCGAAACGTCAAGATAATAAAAAGATTTACTGGCCGAAGTATCTTTAATTTTAAGAACTATGAATACCGGTCAGGCAGCCTCTATCTTTACGATAGTGTGGTACTTGTTACCTGGGAAATCCGCCAGTATGGGATCGATCAAAGAAGTCCAATAGGAAAAGAAGATGCTTGGAATGATCGAGGCAACACGTGACAGAAGGTGCCAGATTAATCTAAAGATACAAGGCACCAAGAGTGGCCGTTTGTCAGCAGAGTCAATTCATCAAAGTCTGTTTCCGCAGCAATAATTCGGATCTAGTGGACAGTGTTTTGTGTCGAACGATACAGCCCGATGGGACAAAGATGGCAACAGATGGAGAATATGTTTCGAAGCAAGTCTCCAGTACCTAATTCTTTCATCCAGGTTTTAATATTAATTTTAATAAAGAGACCAACACCTTTCAGCCTAATTCTTCCAGATACGTACAATCAAATCGCGTGAAAACGCCCTTGCAGCCTTAGAATAATTTTTAACGCTTGGCCAAATGTTGTAATTTTTGTTCACTCCTGACGAGGACAAAAGATTTTTGTCGAAACGTCGAGACAATAAAAATATTTACTGGCAGAAGTATCTAAATTTGAAGAAATATAATTGAGGCTATCATTTTTCAAAAATAAAAACCAGAAAATTGACTTCAAAATAATATATTTTTACTGAATGTTTTCTTGATAAATTTATCAAGAAAATGGGTTGACCAAATTTCAAGGAACAGGCTTAATCAACGTTTAGTTGATTTCTGTTCCACTAGATGGCATTCTGCCATCTAAAAAGCTAATTTACTCGTGGTCAGGATACGCCTTCTTTGATTTTAATACCAAAACCTGAACCTTTAGCTTTATTTTCAAAACAAAAATATATGTGTGTGTAAAAAAATAATTAAAAAAAAAAAGGTCAGGTTGTTGTCGTGTCCATGACATAAATAATATGTATATAATAATAATATGTTATAACACCTTGATAAAGGTTGATAAAGGCGTTTAGCCAACTGAAATATTGGTAAAATAAATTATATTTTGATCCAATATATGCCTTTTTAATTAAAAAATTAAACACACATATATATAGCACAGCACATATAACATATTAACATAAAGTTGCGAGGAAATATATTCATGTGCCTAGAAAGGCATTTTCCCCTTTAATTATGAATCAGAACGATGCATTATAAAATAAGACTTTGAACCGTACCACACAATTCGTTATTTGAAGAAACACATTGCTACGGTTTATACTTATATTTTATACTTTATAGCTATTTTCTCTTCGAACGATGCATTATGTAATCACCCTAGTAAATCACCTTACTAGTGGTAAGGAGGATATGTCGAATATTGTAACTAAGATAATGAGCGGGAGATTCCAGAGAAATTAAGTCAGTTTATTTGCTGTTTCAACTCTAACCGCGCTGCACGGAAGTGAGTGCCAGCGTGCAGAAAATAAAGAAATGATGCTAACTATGTCAAACAAAAATAGTAATATATACAAAAGCTAGTTTTGAATAAAACAGAATAAAAGAAACAATGTATAACTATTATTTACAAATGACTTTTACAATATTATGAAATCGGAGCCACCCCTGTACTGAACAAAGCCTTAGTCTAAATACACGATATACAGGTTGGCCCTTTATCTGACTTCGCCAAAACTGATTTTGTGGCTTATTATTCACCACTAGTAGATTTATTATCTAGGATGATCATTCCCCTAATGATGCCTCTCTAAGTATATATATATATAACATTGTTGTAACCGATTATGTGGAAACCTATGTGAAATAGTTAAATATATATATATTTTTAATTCATATAAAACTTTATTTGAAATAGAATAAATCATTATAGTCACTGACAATCTTTTTTTTTTATTCACATAGATATATTTTTAAATAAAAAGGCATATATTGGATCAAAATATCATTTATTTATCAATATTTCAGTTGGCTGAACGCCAACCTTTATCAAGGTATTATAACATTTTAAACACACATTAAAATGTAATAATATCTTGATAAAGGTTGGCGTTCAGCCAACTGAAATATTGGCAAAAAAAATGATATTTTGATCCAATATATACCTTTTTTTTTAAATATTTATTTATGGATTACTCTATTTTCAAAACATAAATATATATTTTGAGAATAGAGTAATCCATAAATATATCTCTAAATAAAAAGGCATATATTGGATCAAAATACCATTTATTTATCAATATTTCAGTTGGCTGAACGCCAACCTTTATCAAGGTATTATAACATTTTAAACACACATTAAAATGTCATAATATCTTGATAAAGGTTGGCGTTCAGCCAACTGAATATAAAATAAATAAATGATATTTTGATTCAATACATGCCTTTTTATTTAAAGATTTATTTATGGATTACTCTATTCTCAAAACATAAATATATATTTTGAGAATAGAGCAATCCATAAAAAGATCTTTAATTGAAAAAGAAAAATTTTGGATCAAAATAAAATTATTTTGCCAATATTTCAGTTGGCTGAACGACAACCTTTTTTTTAAGGTATTATGACATTTTAATGTGTGTAAACAACTGTTTTGTAGTAGTAAAATGAATAATATTTTGATCCAATATATGCCTTTTTAATTATATATATATGTTTAATTAAAATAAGGGAATATTTTGGATCAAAATATTTATTAAATTTCAATATTTTGACGAGGCTGTTCGCCTATCTTCTTCTCGAATAAATTCAAAAACCTTGTAAGCTTATTATCCGCGTGATGCGCGCACGAGAAGTATTAACAATTAATCCGCCTTCTACATGCTTTCGGATAAGCATTTTAAGGCACAACATCTTTGAGAGTCACCAAGCGCCCATCGCAATGGAGGGCCAAGGAGAGGGCTGGAGAGGCGCCAGCAGGGCAGTGGGCACTTCGGGGAGAAGAGGGCGAGAGCGCCGTTTATGAGGGAACCAAGGCAGCACCAAGCACAGCTAAAGCACCGCATGCTTCAAAAATTTTTAAGGGATCATTTCAGTGATCAAGATCAAGAGATCAAGATTCAGAGATCAGTAAGCGCGCACGAGAAGTGTTGTTTTATATAACATATGTTGGTGCGACCAAACCATTTAATTTGAATTATTGTATCTTCAGGAATAAAATCATATATATATGTTTTTAATATTTTTGTTTTAACTGTAAGTATGATTGTGGTATTTTTAACAAGATATATGTCTGTAAATTCTACGTTTCAATTTGATATTATTTTTTTATTAAAAGTAGAAGTGAAATAATTTAGATTGGCGATAAATATTTATTGGAAAATAGGGATATCTCCTAGATTGTGTATGTACAAGAAAAACATTTTGAAAGTTTTCCGTGATTATATATAAACATTTATATATTTTTTGTTTTATTCAATTATCTGATTGTCTACCCGGTGCGTATAAAGAAATTTGCAACAAAAGATCTAATTAATTAAATGCACGACGTCGCTTAGAATAAATGTCCCTTTCTTTCTTTTGTTTTGAAGAAATTCCTTTCTAAGAACATTTGTTTGTGTGTCCAGTTAGACAATTGTTTTAGTATATCAATTTTTTATAGTGTTTAGTTCACGGAATTCTCATGTACTGGAATGAGATCAATGTTTACAATGAAGTATTTCTGCCAATTGATTATAAATTACGCTCTGTCGACTACCTGTAAGATAGAGGTTGTCAAGCCGTCATTCATATTTCTTAAAATAAGACACACTCGGCCAGAAAAAGTTTTACTTTTCGAGACGTTTCGACAAAAATATATTTGTCTTCGTCAGGAAAAATAAAAATAAATAATTTGGGGGGGGGGGGGGGAAGGAGTTATAAAATAAACATTTATAACGCCCTTCAAAATGCTTAATGCTGATTGCATTGATTGTAGATATTGGCAGACATTTCTTTCTTTCGTACACAGCTATATTTTATGTTTTCTTTCTCTCTTTATCCTTGTTAATATCCTATGACTATTCTTTGCGGCCTAAAATTATTGTAAATATATATGTTTATACAAAGCAATAACACGCGATATAAATAACGAGGGAAGACATTGAGATGCAAATATTTCTTTTCACAAATAAATCAAACTTCTACTGTTCTTACTGCGATGAAAAAATATTGGGAGGGCTTGGCTCATCAGTGGTGAACCCTCCTAGCGGTTTCAACAATTTAATTTACCAGAACGCTACTTTAGAGCTCTAATAATTTTTCATCGCAGTAAGGACAGTAGAAGTTTGATTATTTGTAGAAATACACATTCGCGTCTTAATGTCTTCCTCCGTTAAATATATATGTTTATGAATTTAATTGTTATCTATCGTTGAAAATTTGTACGAACAAATTAACTGGCAATGTGCTTCTTCAAATAATATCATTAAATATTATCTCTATAAAGACTTTACTGCTATGATATGAGTTATTGAATGAGAGGGCTTGGCTCATCAGTAGTTAACCCTCAGCGGTTTCGCCAAATTAATCTCTAGACCGCTCTACTATTGTACTGAATTGGTTTGGGATATCTCAAGAAGAAACACATTGCCAGTAAACTTATTTGTACAAATATTTGAATATATATGTTATAAATAAAAATAATGAGATTTTCTGATTTTTGAATATTTTGAAATATACAGAATTATTAGCTGTTGCTTGATTTTGGTATCCATGAGTATTTTACGATATTGTTTTGCAGTCGTGGTAATAATGCTAAAAATAGTTCAGATCATTATTGCTTTAATTTTGCTTAAATTAATATAAACATAATTTTATAAAAGTACCGCCTGGCTTAAGTCGAGTAGAACAAGGAAAACAAAAACTTACCTATATAATGTACAAAAGGATTGAGCCGGCCAACGGGAAACAACAATCGGTTTTATATAGGGAAAGTCCCGACATCTGGTGATAGATTTAAACAGAATATTTGAATCTATGAAATATAATTTTAAAAATAAAATAATATTTTATATAACATATATGTATAAATAAATATAAAGGCCTACATGTATAACAGTGAAGTGTATCTAAGGAGACATAGCGCTTTGAATTGAAATAAATAAATAAACAAATGATATTCAGTACATAATTAGGTACTGCAAATAACCAGGAAGTAAACACCCAATAGGAATAGAGCCAGGAGGTCCATTGTCTGGGATGTTCCATTGATCCAGAGGAATGTTAAGAACTCCGCATCGATCGAGGAATTAAAATCCAACAAAGTTCTCCGGACTCTCCAATCTATCAAACTTCGATTGACGCATGCGCCAAACACCTCGAGTAAGACGGACAAGTAGTTAGAAGATAGAGCCCATGCATATTAATAAAAAAATTTCTCTTCGTTTTATAACTATTTACAATTCTATAAGAGAATTTTTCATGATTCATGTTAAGATAGAGATATAAACATTTTCCAATTTCAATAGCACACAGATTTGAGAATTAAATCAGGAAAACTATTCGAGTATTTTGAATTATTTTAATACTTAATTATAATATTGTATGAAAAAATGATAGTTGTATAAACTTATAATTTTACTTTGTTTTAAAAATGATTCGATGTTGGTTCCATATTTTTTAATTGAATATTACACCTTAGTTCTATATATTTTATTGCTTAAAAGGGAACATAACAAAACAAAAAAGAAACTACAATTGCAAATGATTTGATAACTACCAAAGAAAAAAAACAATAATAATAAAAATGATGATTATAAAAAAATGAATATTGTCTGCCAGAAAAATGCTTCTATGAATTAAAAAATAAGAATAATTATAAACTTAACATATAAATTTCAAACAAATATATACATTAGATATGATTAGAGAACCATGTATTTGGTCTATAAAATATTTCTAATACAATATTCAAAAGAGATATTAACTGACTCGCTAACAGGCGTAAAATATTTGCATTAAATCTATACGGATTTTACAAGACAGCGAACAAGAAGCTAATTTATGTAAATTTATATTTTTACTTATGCACTTACCTTGTACGAACAAATCGTCTTAGATGTTGGTCCTTATTTTCTTTTTAGCAATTATTCCTAATATGTTTTATTTGTTTAATTCCTGTTTACATTATTCACGGTATGGATGCATTATGTCAATATATACTTATCAAAGATCTATGATTTATATGCTGATATATGGTTATATAATATTTACATCTCTTTTGCTTCCTCTGTTGGTTACCACAAGAGAATCTCTGCAATACTGAGGATCTAAATAAAAGCGGTGTGTGTGATATTATATATACAGTTAAACCTGTCTATAGCGCCCCCCCCCCTTAATAACTCCTCCCTCTCTATAGCGCCCGATTTTAAATACGTAGTACGATGCGATTTACATCAAAGGTGACCTGTTTATAGCACCCCCTCTCAATAGCACCCTATTTTGGTGAGTCCCAAGAGGGGGCACTATAGACAGGTTCAACTGTATATATTTTATGACGACAGATGGCGCCAGCCATCAGCAACTTTCAGTTGCACAATAAGGAGATGCCTTTTTCTTAATTTATTCATTTTATCCTAGTACAATTTCATATATAAATATATTGAGAACAAAGTAAGCCTACCCTCACCAGGAGTACATGTTTTGTTTTTAATATCAACATTTGACCTTTTTATTATTTATTCTATTGTTTTTCATATAAATAAATGTAAATACTATTGTATATTCATATATCCTCATTCTCTCAACATATAGCTATGTCTGTAAAAGGATTATAAAGATCCGAAAGTTTGTACTTTGCACGAATGAAAAATCACATTGCTACGGTTTATTTATATTCTTATTTTATAGCAATTTTCTATTCTAACGAGTGAATTGTACCAATAGATAAACAAACCTATCACAAAACCCACCAACTTATCAGACATAATATACCTTCGAATATTTATAGTTCTACAAGGATTATGTAAAGTTAAAAAGGAAACAATTTCGGCTATAACTTTGGTTTCTATTATATATATTATT
>CP092884.1:3041395-3083315 GCA_030710605.1 Cordylochernes scorpioides | reverse complement strand
CAGTTTGGACGCCAATTAGGAAAATAGGAAAGTGTGAGAAACTTCTGAGAAAATATTTTGGTCCATATAGAATATTAAAAAAGATGTCTGGCGTCAATTATCTAATAGAACCGAAAGATAATCCGGGCCAAGACCCTCTGATAGTTCATGTTTCAAGAATCAAGCCTTATTATGAGAGAATGGATGAGGTCATTCACGAGGACGTGACAACCTCTGGAGAGGGGGAAGTGTTACATCAATTTTAATGCGCCTTATATTTATTCAAAATATTCTATGATATTTAATATTTATTTAAAACAGAAAATTTAGATTAGCATCATTCCTTTTTATAGTGTCACTCCTTTTGTAATATTTATTGTAGATATATCTTTATTGCTTATTGGAGCGGGAGAGGACCTAGACGAAGACTGCGGATCGCAACCTACGAGGAAGACAAGAATAAATAAACACAATAACTTTAAAAGGTAATTTATTTTTATTTAATTTTATTTATTTACTTTTAATATGGAAACCCGCTCGGGAAACGTGTATAACACCAAGAAGGAAGAAACCAAGGTCGACGACCCTGCAAAACTTCAACTTGGTGCATCAATATACTGGCATTGAATATTTTATATTGCTATCAATAGATGTTCACAGGGAAGTTCTTTGCCTCCATTTTGGTTGTCGATATTACTAATTGAACTGCTAACAAAGCTACAAATACAAAATTCGTAAAATATTTGTCATGCCGATGACATGTCAATAACATGTTCTTACAGATATTTAGCAGTTCTAAAAATTTTGTTTGAAATTACATCAGAAAAATTCGACTTATGGTGCAGCGAAAACCAATTGAATAACCGCTTGTGAAGAAAACCATTTTACATCTGCATAGCAAGAAAAATTCCCTATAAAAATTTGAACCGAAATCATTAAATCTATACTGGAAATAATAATTCTGGGTGCTTACTTTGCTAATCATAAAATAAAGAGTAAAAAAAAAAAGAATTTTAATCTTCATTTAAATAATACAATAAATAAAACCCAACTCGATTTAAAATTAACCTCTTTCTTTATTTGGCAAATATTGAGATTCAAGTACTCCAATAAATCTTTTTATTCTGCAAAATCTAATATCAGTCCAATACCTACAAAGGGAGATGGAATTTTGATTACATTTTAAAATATAAAGTGCATACATAAATTTTGATATACTGTAACTTCAATATCATATATTACTTTAGGACATGTAATATATGATACCAAACGAAATCATATTATGTGCACGCAGTTTAGCCAATACAACATGATAGTCCTAGTTGCAATATAAATATTTATGTTTGAGAATAATATTTACATATATTAGGGAAATGGTGAAATAAGTTTTGAATAACTTTTGATATGTTTCACTTCCATAGTATGCTGTAATAAAACTATTTCTCTGTGGTACTGGGAATAGTCGGTTTAGACAATGTGTTCACGTCTATTACAACAACAACAGCTTTATTAGGACATTTCCGTCCTGTAAGGACTCGCCATACATCATTTTCATGGAGAAAAGGAAAAAAATAAACATAAACAAAGGAGAGACAAGAAAAGGAAATCAAAGTATTCAACTTAACTATACAAATTAACTATGAATGAAAATTGTTCTGTAATTTTAGTTCTTAGAGATTACCTTGTTCTCTGACGCTTTATGAAAGTTAAACAATTCTATCGCTATATATTTTTTCTCGGACATTATTCGTCTATTACATAAATCTAGTTGAAATTTTTCTTTCGACTCCCCCTACCTTTAAGTCTTTAAAGGTTTCGTTTTTTTTCTTGCGGAGTGAAGAGCAACTTTGGCTTAGTCACATTAATATGGACGTTGTCTTTTTTGATGAAAGTCCTTGGTTCAGGCATGACGACAGTAACCTTGAGTAAGTCACAACAAAATGGCCTCCAGAGCAACCAAAGTCTCAGTGATCTTCAGTTTCATAGGGTCACAAGGCAATTTATTTCGAACAAATCAATTAAACCCTTTACTCACCCCAAAGAATAGAATATCAATGAGAGTAATTTCCTCGTGTAACAAAATATTCAAATCAATTATCTGTTGATATTAAATATTTTGTTTCACTTTATTATATAATCTGGGATTAAAATAGAATTAGTGACGTCTCTCGGGTTTCCATTAGTGTCCGCTCTTTGTTCTATATCCGGGTAATGAGAGAAGGAGGATTAAAGAAAATCCCATCTGGAGAGCTGATCTGTCTATCTGATTTACTATGGTTTAATCCCGCTGTGGCGAACCATTCTACCGACGTCTTTGTTAATATCGAAGGTCAGGCATTAAATGTTCGTTCGTTGTTGTATTCACAGACATATATGGATATAGATAATAGAGCTGATCTGTCTATCTGATTTACTTTGGTTTAATCCCGCTGCGGTAAACCTTCCCACCAATGTCTTTGTTAAAATCGAAGTCCATGCATTATTTGTTCGTTTGGTTGCTGTATTGTCATGGAATATTCTGTGGTTACCTATTCGGTAAATCATCATCAGCCACGTGACGATGAATCAGCATTTTATTTGTAAATAGTTTGTTTATATATCTCTCGGTTGTATTTCGAGATCTGGAGAAATTTGTAAATACTTTTCTTGTTGAAATAAATTTGGTTTATGATTACTCGTTCTGGTCCCACCTACATTCTTAACATGGACCAATTGAATATTGACATGAAGTCTACCTCCCAGCACGGTGCAACAATTTTGATGATGTATTTATATATAATTACTTCTTATTATATGAAAAGGTGTATAGTATTCGGAATTAAATTATTCTTCGAAAGAGAATATATTTATATGAATCTTGTTTGAAATATCCATTAAATATAATTAAAACTCGATAGCCATTAGTTTATATCATAGACGAGATTCATATAGCGAGAGGTTAAATTTGTAAAATGTAACAGCTAATATTTAAAATGATTTCTCAATCGTTCTCTAGCTATTCTACAAATAAATGGGAATTTAAACTATCGAATCATGGGAAATCCATAGACTATCTCTGTAGCTTCTCCCTAATACTATTCTTCAACTATACGCCTACCGAAATTTACAAACTCCAATTCATGCAATATTCATAAAAAAAAGAAATAGAAGAGCTAATCGACAAAATTAATGTAAATAAATCTCCTGGTCCAGACTATATTAGTAATAATATGATAAGAATGCTTTTCAATTAATACTTCCGATTTTACACTCACTATTTAATAAATGTATTCAAATAGGATACTTCCCAAAAAAAAATGGAAAACAGCAGCACTCAAAATAATAGCCAAACCCTACAAAACCAATTATGAATAAGCTAAAAGCTACCGTCCGATATCTTTATTATCAAATTTTCAAAGATCCTTGAAAAATTCTCAAAAATAAAATATATGAATTTTATATTCAAAACAATCTGTTAAGCTCGAGGCAGCACGGATTTATCAAGTCTAAGTCAACTATCACTGCTTTGAATACTATAATCGAAGTATTAATGAAGCATAAGCAAAAAGAACTGTCTGCACTAGTTACAATAGATATCTCGGGGGCTTTTGATAATGCCTGGTGGCCAGCGATCATCAAAAGAATAGACTCAGATAATTTACCGGAAAATTGATCAAAATTCTACAATCATATTTAAACTCCAGGATCATTTCTTTCAGTTACGACAATTTAACAACTTTAAAGCCAATTACTAAGGGGTGTCCTCAGGGCGGTCCGCTTGCTCCACTTCTATTGGTAATTTTATTGAATGATTTGCTGATGAATTTTCAGGTGCCCAATTGTGAGTTGATTTGTTATGCGGATGATATTTCGGTAATATGCTGGAATAAAAATCTAACATCACTAAAATAGTTATAGAGAGGAAGCATTAAATACTATCGAATTATGGTGTATTAAGAATAAGTTAGAAATCAGTTCGGAAAAAACAAACATTTTATATTTGCATAATAAAGAGAAGATCCCAGTTAAATTTAAAAGTGGATTAATTTCACCAGTACAAAAAATAAAATTTTAGGAATAACAATTGCAAATCATAGAAGAAAAAATAAATTGAATTTTGCTTTTCATATAGAGGAAATAGTGAGCAGAACTCAAAGAATAAACATTTTTTATTCTCTCTTTGCAGTAAATCTTGGGGTTTGAGCTCCCAAAAAATAATTACATTGTATAAATCTTTATTCAGATCAAATTTAACATATGGCTCAGAAATATGGTTCAAATTTTTTAAATAAAAAATCGATACAAAAATTAAACTCAATGCAATATCAGATATTAATATGGAGCATACTAGCTTACAAGACAACTTCGTACAACTGTGTTCACTGTTTGGCTAAAACTCCATTGATTGCAGATTATATTGAATAAAAAAATATGACATATGACTTGAATAATTTATCGTTCGAGGATAAGCAAAAATACAACATCGATATTCCCTTTATAATTAAATCCTATATAGACGAAAGAATGTTGCTCTTACTGAATAATACAAACGAGACATTTACAAGTTTTTTCAACCGGGGTATTCCAAATTATTTTCGCCCTAATTTCCACAACACACAATTTGTAACCAACCATGGTAATTTCGGGAGTTTTCTGGAAAGAATTCGCGCATCGGAGGATCCGGGCTGTTTTTGTGGATGCCGCATTCAAGATTCTACTCATCTTTTACTTAAGTGCCCAGCATTTCAAGACTACAGACTCAGTAACGGTATTCTCTATACCGATCCAAGAGAACTGATATCCAGCAGGGTTTCATACATTGAATTCAATAGATTTTGTAAATTTATATCAAATTTTTTAATAATCTCAAGTGTTAGGTATAATTGTAACTGTATGTGATGTATATATAATGTTTTTTTCTTTTTTTTCTTTATTTTGAGGTGTGTTTAAATTAAATTACCTATGTATATAGTATGCTTGTTTGAAACAAATTTCAAGAATATGGTAAATGCCTTTGTGCATATGTTTTTGGATATATAAATAGATTCTCTCTCTTGTATTGCTTTCCTTTGGGCGCCAGTGTCCTTGGCGGGGCATCGCGTTGTGTATTTATAGTTGAATAAAGTTGAATACGCCTGCTTTGTAAAGCCAGTAACTAAGTACACTAGTAGAGACGTCATGTGGGTTGAACTTGTCAAAGTCTAGGTTGTGGAGTGAAATTCTAATATAAAGGGACTATATAAATTTGATATTTTATAAGGGAATTCGGGGTTATGTTTATAAATCCCACTTGCCAATATTTGAATATGGAAATGAGATCTCTACGGCTGAAGTCGAGTTTTTATTTACTTCATCTCTTTCTATATATATGTTGAATATCAGACACTGTTTTCTATTCCGAACTGCATTTTGAATAACAAATATTTTAGCAGACGGATTCCATATTGTATTACAGTTTGTGTTTTCTTTACTTGTTCGGTACTGAAGTGTTTGTTCTAAATAGAATATATATATACCAAAACAGAGATACCTCGTCTTTAATTGTACATTAGATCGATGTACATTTCATAGTTATATGGCATAATTAAAGGGAGAGGTGTTTCTTTTTGTACATGAATATCATCCATCCTCAAAACCATGTTATATATATATAAATAAAAATATTGTAGAAAAAGAGAAATATAATATATGTGTAAGATAAGTTTATATTATTCAACCTAAATATATATATATATGTCGTAGCTGTTGTGGTCAAGTGAAAGGACGCAACCAAGAATCAGCTCCAGCCAAGCGAACAGCGCGCCCGCGATGTCTGCCACCTTTATTTTTTGTACAGCTTTTATAGATGGATGAATTTACATTTTAACACAAGCGTAACATATTTATATACTTATTTTGACGAAAATAAATTATATCTCTTGGGCACTATTTATACAAATTTTATGACATATATATATATATTATATATAATAAAACAAATGAGATTTTTGTTGATTTTAATTAGATTGATATAAAGAATTATTATTTGTTGCTTGATTTTGGTGACCATGAGTATTTTACGATATTGTTCTGCAGTCGTGGGAATAATAAAATAATTTTGATCAGAGATTTCTTTAATTGAGCTAAGGAATATACATAAAAACAATTTGATGAAAGTAATGCCTGGCTTAAGGCGTAAGAATGATAGAAATAAACTTATTTACATAATGTACAAAGGTTTTGAGCCGGCCAACGAGAAAAGGTACGGAAATATCTTTATTTACGGGGCTGCTAACCAAAATGAATGATTTTGAGCCCCTGCCAACGAGAAATAACAACAGTGAGTTTTTATAAGGTAAGAGTGACCTCAGGCGTATTTGTATCTATGAAATATAATTTTAAATAAAATAATATTTTAATATATCATATATATGATTTATTCTAATATTAAAGAAAATTATATTATTTTTTCCAGGATTTTCTAGTAGAGAATTAATAAAAAGTGTGCATGTATGTTCTGGAAGTGAATTATGTCTATGAGCAAACTAAAATAGAGAGAGAGAGAGAGAGAACAAAATAAAGAAAAATTGTAATATTGAAAATAAGGGTATTTTTCAAAAAAGTGTAATAATTTGAAAATAGAAATGTATGAAAATATATATTTGAAAGAGAAACATGCTTACTCTGATTTAAAATATCTATAAAAAATAATGAAGAAAAATATTGAAATATAATGAGTAAGATACGTTTTTTATATTTAATATGTATATATATATATATATATATATATATATTAGATAATAAAGGCATATATTGGATTTACTAAAATATTTATTTTGCCAATATTTCGGCTGGCTGAACGCCAACCTTTATCGAGGCATTACATTTTTGTACAATGCCTCGATAAAGGTTGGCGTTCAGCCAGCCGAAATATTGGCAAAATAAATATTTTAGTAAATCCAATATATGCCTTTTATTATCTAATGAATTAAATATGGATTGCTCTATTTTCGATATATATATATATGTCATAATATATGCTCTTCCAGGATTAATAAAACAAACCAACAGCCAACGAGAGAGAAATGGGCAGCTAAAGCGAGACACTTTAGACAACTAACTTACGACCATTTTTTTGGCCACATTCCTGAGGGGGGGCGTCACCACCTGGCGACTATCCTGGTTAGCAGCCCGGTTGTGTACACAGGAAAAACAGTCGTTCAGCTGATAACGTCTCGCTCGCTCTCTCGGCTGGCTGCCTGGATGATTGCTCTAACAACTCGTCGTGTGATTATTTTTCTCCTCACCACATTTACCACTATATTGTCACATTGAAAAGTCGACAGGATCATATAACAGAAAAAGTCGACAGGATAAGACCTGGCCGGGAAGCGAATCCCTCATATACCGGAGTATAAGAAACAAGAAGCCAAGCCACGATGATCGGCCAAACCCAACTCAACTGTAGCCACTTTACTTCGAGCCCTCAACCCCTTCCTCGCCAACCTTTGAACCGTGATCCCGAAGAAGTATTCACCTACGACGGAGATGGAGCTGCACACACTTCTTCCAGCACTAGATCTACCCAAGAACGACCAACGTGCCAGAGCAGGGACACCTTCCATCATCATGGACAAGACTCCGCCATATCCCTGCCGCTACGGTGATGTACAACACTGGTACGCTCAGTGTCACAGACAGAACTCTCCCGAATCTCAATGAACTTACCTGCTCTCTAAACCAGCATAACCTGTAAGTGAAATTGTTTTACCCCTTCCATTCAATCTTTAAATAAGTCATTCCTTGTAAATTGTCCCAATATTTACATAATTAGCTCCATTTATTCTCTCCATGCCTATTAACAATGATTTTATTCTCCATACTATTTATCGAGATATTTGTAACTCATTTAATTAGTTACCTTACCAGTAGAATTTAACAATCGTTATTTTAATTAAATAATTTTCCATTTTTAACGTAATTCTTAAAAAAAAAAAAAAAACTCTTAAAAAAAAAATTGGAATTCTACATATTAATGCTTTACGATTTTTACTATTAACAATAGATTTTTCATAATCAAATTATTTATAAAAATATGCCTCCAGCACCTAAACTTTTGTATAGACCTCTCCTACTTGTAAGCACGGCTCACGAAAAATAATTTCTTTCCCTAATCGATTCAAAATTCACCCTGTAATTCAGGCGTCGAAGAATTCCAACCACCACGTGAGCCTTGCTTACAACCAACCCTTGGTGACTATTATCTATCTTCCCCTTAATGCCCCTCTCATTCTTAAAACTTTGTTTACTTTATACCAGCTCTCAGGACCTTTATAGAGAATTATTGATTAATCAATTATCGAACTTCTATATTGTCATTTCAAAATCCTAACCTTCGCCCTTCATTTATGATAATTTATTTCGTAGTTCATCTCTAGCCTATCCACCGACCCACACCATCTAGCCAATGGTGTGTTCGTCACAGGGTGCAGATTGACTAACTGCTAGATATTTATCAACCCCTTTTTGTTCGTACTTGAACAATCTGCATCGAGCGACACAGTTCGCTTCTTCTTCTCGCGCCACACGTTCGCCACACGGACCCTTTCTTCAAATACATGTTTGTCCATTGTCCAAACCAGCACGATATAACCTACCTCCGATATTTCCCACGGAGGTACGTTAAACATCGTCGCTGATTTTGTCCGGTCCGTCATCATTTCGCGCAGACATGGGTCTTACTTTCAACACACCGCGAAATCATCGCCTTGCACAAGCTCCCACGACGGTTCAAACACCTCGTGTCCGAGCAGCTTGTCACTTGTAACGGACAACGCAGTCCTCGTCCCAATTTTTGGCACTGTGCGCGCATACTTTCCGCAAATTAAATATAAGTCCGTTCGACTTCCTCACCTACACACGGGACTTTTCCCCTCGGACTTGCTACACAAGTAACTACATAGATAAGTTAGATTGGCCCAGGGCAAGTCTCCCCTCGCTCTGTTCGCCGAGGTTCTAACATTGTATGTAGTTTTATATTTACCTCAGTCCTGAGCTCACACAATTGTCAACCTCAATCTCATTTCTCGTACTCTACACTTATAGCATAGAAGCCCATGACAAGTTTCCCCTTGCCATGTCCGCCTGAAAAATATCTTAAAGTGTAGAGTTCCCCAGTCTTAATGATCTTCAGAATTTCACCATATGTATGTGACTCTTCTTCTCGTTGTTCACACTCCTCCATATCACTTCCCTTATAGTACATTAGATTTTGTTGTATATAGCCTTTTATAACCTTGATATTTTCAAAGATTTCCTTAAATGTCAAACTCCCCGGTGTTGTAAAACTGCTTGTAAATAATATTTACTTGTGTACTATACAATATTTTATTTACATAAAACTGTGTCACCATTACCTTAACTAATTTTAACTGTAAAATTATTTTCTCTATTCCTGGGTTCACCAGCTTTAAATATACTTAAACTATGTTCAGCCTTCTTCAACGGGGGCCATATGTCATAATATATGCTCTTCCAGGATTAATAAAACAAACCAACAGCTAACGAGAGAGAAATGGCAGCTAAAGCGAGACACTTTAGGCAACTAACTTACGACCATTTTTTTGGCCACATTCCTGAGGGGGGGCGTCACCACCTGGCGACTATCCTGGTTAGCAGCCCGGTTGTGTACACAGGAAAAAGTCGTTCAGCTGATAACGTCTCGCTCGCTCTCTCGGCTGGCTGCCTGGATGATTGCTCTAACAACTCGTCGTGTGATTATTTTTCTCCTCACCACATTTACCACTATATTGTCACATTGAAAAGTCGACAGGATCATATCACATATATATAAAGAAAAATTGTGAAAATTGTGATAATAAAGGTAAATAAAAAAAGTGGTTTAAAAAGTTCACTTTTTAGATTTCTTTTTATTTGATTGAAAAATATCTGGTTCGTTAGCCCAGTTGTTTTTTGAACAAGCTCATGACGTGTCAAAGCCGATTTGAATGCTTGGTTCCGTTGTTAAATCTTGCTGTTAAACAATTTAAATATTTATTGATACATTCATATTATTCACCTCAAAAATAATAATATAAACTTATCTTACTCAATATATTTCTCTTTTTTTTAAACATTATTTTAAGTTATATATATACTAGCCGAAAGACCCGGGCAACGCCCGGGGTTTACCTGATTAAATACTTTTATTCAAATACTATTCGTTACAATTATAAATTGGCGCCGTGGATGTCATTCCTGTATAATATATAAATGAGTTTCAAAAATTGTAAAAAAATATATATATATATGCATCGGCCGGGAATCGAACCCGGGCCGCCCGCATTGGCAGGCGAACATTCTACCACTGAACCACCGATGGTTATGAGAAATGGCCATATTTGGGTATTTATTCAATTCACAAAAGCAAACGGTGACAGAATTGATTAAGAAAGGGCAATGCCCGGGTTTTACCCGATTAAATGCTTTTATTCAAATATTATTCGTTACAATTATAAATTGGCGCCGTGGATGTCATTCTTGTGAAACGTCCCGCTCCAAACTTTGGTGTCTGAGAAGCGATATTTTTATAAAGATATGATCTGGCTTTGTGTCTTCTGCTCGAATGAATGTTTTTCTGTTAGAATTTTGTTCCTGCATACTAAAAATGAACTGGCTTCTCCCGTGATCTCTGCTTTTTGGAAATTCTCTGGATATAATTTTGTATCTGATAATCAAATATGATACAGCAATATTGTCATCATCATTTTATGAATAAAAAACATCTACTTTTTTCCCAGAACCTGTCAATTTATTTTTCTTGACTAAAAACCCGAAAAATATATTTTCCAGATTTTTCTCTATGTCCTGTTAAAACACGTTTTACATGTCCATTAGGTCAGCTGATATTACCTCCCATCTTCACCGCTAGAGGCGCTGCTTGCGAGCGAAAGGACATATTTGCCACGCAATTTTCAAATAACTCGTATACATACTTGTATACTTGTGTACATAGACCATAAAACTGTACGTAGACAGGAAAAGCACATATATTTTAATAATATAAATGAGTTAAACGAATAAGCATAAAAAAGACCAAGAGGAGCTTCTTTCAAAATTTATTTTGCAAGCTTTCGGACTAAACGTCCTTCTACAGGCAAAGGATAGTTGTAAAAACTAACGCATATAAACGATCATTGAGCCATTATAAAGAGGTCAATATTTACATACCTATATCTGTAAAACTAACATAATAAAAACTTTATGACTTAGAATTTTGCATGTACAAAATTGGAGAAATTTAAAATTAAAATTTTCATATATGACAAATAATTTAACAAGGTATAATCTAAAATTAAATATTAAATAAATACGGAGATTAAAACATATAGAAGTTAGAGATCAATAAAATTGGGCTAAACACCAAGATACACAAGACAGGGGGTCCCACCTTCTTGTGTTTAAGTTGAATCAGAATATTATATGACTATTAGTAAAGAACCTGGTATATGTCTGGGATATCTATTTTTCTATTAATGCTATTGGTTTGATTTGATATGACTGATTCTAAATAAAGTCTATTGTACTTATTGTGACAATGACAATGAAACAGACTTTATTGACCGTTCAGTCAATGGTTACACTCAAAATATTGTACTTATTGTGTATATTACGGTATAAGATTTTTGGGTGATCTAAGTTAAACTGGTGACCTGTTTGTGCTGTATGTTGATATATTAGCGATTTGGGATCTTTGTTACGGATATTTCGTTTGTGTTCGGTTAGTCTGATGTGTGTCGTTCTGCCTGTCTCACCCACATATGTGGACGAGCAATCTTGGCATGAGACGACATATACTGCTCCTGTAGAATGTATGGGAAGGTTAGGACTATCAGATTTGGTGATTGGATGTCTTAATATGGCGGACAGACTAGGAGAACTGTTGTAGTGTACTTTAATTACAAAAGGACGGAGGATTCTGGATATTGAAATTGATGTGGCAGAATATGGAAGAAAACAGGTAGCTCTGTGTAAAGTGGTGGTCTTTGGAACAGATGGATCATAGAAATGCCAATGAATAAAGGGCCTGGGATAACCTGCTTTAGTTAAAGTGGATACTATTCTTGCTTTTTCTATTGTTTTAAATATGGGTAGGGAACAATGAGTGAAAATTCTTTTTGATAATGTCCTGACAGTATTAATTTTATATGAAATCGGACTATTGGAGAAGAAATGGGTATACTGCGGTGGAATGGTCTTCTTATAATATACTGTAAAGTGGAACTTATGTGGAGTACGAATAATTAAAATATCTAAAAAAGGTAAACACTATTTTGTTGTTTCGTATGTGAACTTTATATGGGAGTTGAAACTGTGTAGGGTGTTGTGAATGAGAGGTAAACTGTCAGATTTGATGATACAAAAGATATCATCCACATATCTCCTCCAATAGTATATATCCAACGGAAGGGTAAGGTTAATCCATCTGTCCAAGAAACCCAAGACTATTTCTGAAATGACTGAAGAGAGTGGGCTACCCATAGGGGTTCCTCTAATTTGCCTATAATATTGCCCTTGAAAGGTAAAAATACCCATTGATAAACAAAGCTTGGTAAGCTGTAATATTATGTCCATGGTTTGGCTATCTGTACCTGCTGTACTAAGAAAGGATTGTAGGCTATCTGTAATAAGGGCATGGGGCAATGATAAGTATAAAGAAGTGATATCAAAGGAGGCCATAGTGTGCTGTGGTGGAGGTGGTAATGATGAAATCTCACCTATGAAATTAGGGGGGTTTGTTATACTGTAAATGTTTGGACTATTATTTCTAATGGGGGATAGGATACTCACCAGGAATTTAGCCATCGGGAATGCCGGAGATAAATGAAATGCTATTATAGGTCTGAGCGGGACTCCTGGCTTGTGCATCTTGGGAGAGCCATAAATGTATGCGTTCTTATCTAAGGAGCTGGTAAACTGGGCAAACTGGTCGGCAGTGATAATCTTGGAGTTTTTTAAATTAATAAGGGATTTTTTTAAAGATTTTATCAGGAGGGTTTTTTCTTTCTCAGGAATGGGCTTGAAAGTGTCTTCATCTGTGAGTATATCCATCATCTTCTTTTTATAATCCGCACTATCAAGAATCACGGTCTGATTGCCTTTGTCTGACTTGGTGATAACAATCGATCCAAATTTCCTAAGCCTGTTTATAGTGGAATGGTATCTGTTGGATGGAACTGTCTGTTGGGTGGATCTGTGTAAAACTTGCGTAACTGCATTTCTAACTTTTAATGTTTCCAAATGGTTCAATGACCTAATGGCTCCTTCAACACCTGCTATGATCCTGGGTATGTCGGGGGTGGATTTATTCGGAGGGATGAATCGTAACCCCAGGGACAAAATCCTCTCTTCCTCCACAGATAATTTGGTAGAGGACATGTAGATAACGCTCAAAGAAGATTCTTCATCCAAGGTCTCACTGGCTGAAGGGAAACCGTATTTAGATTTCCAATATGTTAATTTTAAGTTATGTCTATTTTTAATAATGTTTTCCTGTTGCCTTATGTCTTGTGTAAGTGATATTATCAGTTCGGTGAAACGGGCTTGAGATATGATGCGTCCAATATGATAGATGAGACCTTTAACTGTTTTTGATAGTATTCTAACGTTGGAATAAGAGCCTTGAATCCTTGCTTCAAGCAATTCTAGATGATACTTCTTCGTGATTTTTTCAGAAAATGGGTTTCCTACAGGGTCTTTGGTACGCAGAGAAGGAGGGAATAAACTGATGCCTTTTGCAAATGGTATTGAACTCCAAGTGACCTCTCATCTGGATAGCTGTAAAGATTTCTTTTTAAGTTGACGCAAGTAAAAATTGAGCTCGGGGTTCGTATGACTCATGACTAATAAAAAGAACTAAGGCTTGTATTAAACGATAAGAACTCTTAAAATTTAGTTAAACGAATAAGCATAAAAAAGACCAAGAGGAGCTTCTTTCAAAATTTATTTTGCAAGCTTTCGGACTAGACGTCCTTCTACAGGCAAAGGATAGTTGTAAAAACTAACGCATATAAACGATCATTGAGCCATTATAAAGAGGTCAATATTTACATACCTATATCTGTAAAACTAACATAATAAAAACTTTATGACTTAGAATTTTGCATGTACAAAATTGGAGAAATTTAAAATTAAAATTTTCATATATGACAAATAATTTAACAAGGTATAATCTAAAATTAAATATTAAATAAATACGGAGATTAAAACATATAGAAGTTAGAGATCAATATAATTGGGCTAAACACCAAGATACACAAGACAGGGGGTCCCACCTTCTTGTGTTTAAGTTGAATCAGAATATTATATGACTATTAGTAAAGAACCTGGTATATGTCTGGGATATCTATTTTTCTATTAATGCTATTGATTTGATTGGATATGACTGATTCTAAATAAAGTCTATTGTACTTATTGTGTATATTACGGTATAAGATTTTTGGGTGATCTAAGTTAAACTGGTGACCTGTTTGTGCTGTATGTTGATATATTAGCGATTTGGGATCTTTTTTACGGATATTTCGTTTGTGTTCGGTTAGTCTGATGTGTGTCGTTCTGCCTGTCTCACCCACATATGTGGACGAGCAATCTTGGCATGAGACGACATATACTGCTCCTGTAGAATGTATGGGAAGGTTAGGACTATCAGATTTGGTGATTGGATGTCTTAATATGGCGGACAGACTATGAGAACTGTTGTAGTGTACTTTAATTCCAAAAGGTGGGACCCCCTGTCTTGTGTATCTTGGTGTTTAGCCCAATTTTATTGATCTCTAACTTCTATATGTTTTAATCTCCGTATTTATTTAATATTTAATTTTAGATTATACCTTGTTAAATTATTTGTCATATATGAAAATTTTAATTTTAAATTTCTCCAATTTTGTACATGCAAAATTCTAAGTCATAAAGTTTTTATTATGTTAGTTTTACAGATATAGGTATGTAAATATTGACCTCTTTATAATGGCTCAATGATCGTTTATATGCGTTAGTTTTTACAACTATCCTTTGCCTGTAGAAGGACGTCTAGTCCGAAAGCTTGCAAAATAAATTTTGAAAGAAGCTCCTCTTGGTCTTTTTATGCTTATTCGTTTAACAAATTTTAAGAGTTCTTATCGTTTAATATAAATGAGTTTTAAAATTTGTAAAAAAAAAAATGCATCGGCCCGGAATCGAACCCGGGGCGCCCGCGTGGCAGGCGAGCATTCTACCACTGAACCAAAAGCAAACGGTGACAGAATTAAGAAAGAATTGTGCATGACGCTGATAACTGTATATATTAATATGTAATATTGTTGCAAATGATCCTGCCGACGTAGGGATAAACTGGCAGTCATGTACGTTAGGCGAGAGTTGATGTTCTTTCCACACACGGACAAGAAGCAGAGGCAGAGCTAGATGTTAGCACCGAGAGTGATCGGAGAGAGCCCACGGGACAGAGGTAGAGGCCATGACACAACCTTGATTTCTAACAACGAGACACGGAGAGAGCGAAAGAGAGAGACATAAGCGGTCTGTCGGTGGACACCCCATAGAACATACAGCCCAGACCCTCTGCTAAAAACCTGTCCTGTTTACAGGGTCGTCTATAAAAAGCCTTGGAGGGAGGCCCCAACTGGGCGTTGGCTATTTCTTCTCTGCCCCCCAGCTGCCACCAGCTGACCTCTCTTTGGCTTTTTATTTTGACGTCATTATTTTGAGTTTAAATACAAATAAGTGTGTACAGGTTATAATAATGAAGATATAGCATATATACAAAATATGGGGTGGTAGCAAATAGGAACAGTGTACATTTTAATAGAAGGTTAGGATCTTATAAATTATCTGCTCTAAATAATTGGAAAATATGTGAAATACACTAAAAGAGTCATTATTATACAGTTTAAAATATACTATATTTATTAAAGCCGCCACATACAGCATTCATACAATGGACTACCTTCGAACACGTGAGTAGAACTGCGCCCATTGACCGTCTCTATTTGCATAGCTACGTCAACCGCCATTTACTGTCCAGTCTGTCGTCACTAACGGCCAGCTACTAGTGCTAATGGAGACTCGCCGAATTACACAGGGACGTGACAAAACCTTTCACTGCCAGCACTTAATCACTTATTGTATTAACTTTGGAATATATAGTAGACAGGATTAAATGATTCACTTCCACCTTTGTCTAGGTTAAGGAATTGCGACAGCGAATAGAGTTTGAATGGTTTGATGATAACTGAATCATGTGGGATATTTGTAAGAGTAGATTTCATAGTCAACAATCTTTCAAATACTAATTTAATTTAAGAAAAAAGGCATCTGCTTATCGTGCAAATGGAAGTCGCTTGCGCCATCTATTGGAATAAATATCAACTATTCTCGTTGATTTCTAATTATTCCAGAATTGGCCAAATACCCATTCTTTATTTATCAAGAAAAGCTAACCACGTACGGCTTTTGGCCCACGTCAGCGTCGCGCAAGCTGTACCTGGCGCAAGCCATCAGCAACTTTCAGTTGCACGATAAGAAGATGCCTTTTTTTAAATTTATGAAGCTTATCCCTGTACAATGTCACATTTGTACTATTTTTTCACACTAATTTAATTTGTCCACAAAAGGTTGGAACAATGTTAAAAACATACATTAGTGTACTTAATTACAATACTATAAGGATTATAAAAATGGAATATAAGTAATAATTAATTAAAATATACGCGCTAAAGAATTTTAGGAGTAAATATCCATCTCAACAATACGTAAATAGATTCTCATATATTATTGTAGCAAAGTATTTATTATTTTATTAACAGAGAATCGTTTTTGATTTGTATATTTCGCTACCCTATAAACTTCCCTCATTGCTTATTTTTTTTTATAATTCATAATTTGTTCATGCCTTAAAATATTGCTGTGTCATCCTGAAGTTCGTCTTCCCTGATTTTCCATGTAGAAATATTGTTTCATCATGAGAGGTTGGCTTTACGTCGACATTCGATTGGTCTATATCGATATTATTAATAAGGCTAGAACGAGAGAGAGAGAAATGTAGTAATCATTAATTTAAAAATATATTTTCAACACACACACACACAAGGGATCTTTTCGCAAATATCGCCAGATATACCAACAACCGTCTAAGATAGAAACATAAATAAAATATCTACAATCGAAGCGCTGTGTAAGTAATCAAAAACACTGCAAAAAAGCAAATTATTTTTAATATATCATTAAAATCCTTCTTTAAGAAATGGAATACTCTATGTATAAGAAATAAAGCCATTTAGCACAGAATTTTCTTTTTTCAGATAATGATGTAAATTTGTGCTGAATGGTTTTATTGTTTGTACATATAGCTATGGTGCGTTTTTACGCTATATTGATTAATCGGATATAGCTGTGCATTTATAATTTCTTTTGCACGGACTTTATTTAGATGAGAATATCATATAATAATGCTAGATAACATATATTATCATTAAATTAAATTTAATTGCCATCTATCGTTAAAATTTTACACATATAAATTTACTGGCAATGCGCTTCTTTTAAATATTGATGATATTTAAAAGAAGCGCATTGCCTGTAAATTTATATGTGTAAAATTTTAACGATAGATGGCAAATAAATTTAATTTACTAATATATATTTGTTATGAAAACATATTTTGCGGAAGAGCTTTGCTCGATTCAATACCTTGAAATTATATGTATGTTCCTCTACAAACCTATAAGCTTATGTCCATAGTTCACTAAACACTCCTAAGTTGCCTTCCATAGAAAATATAGGGTATATTCCAATCCAATACAATAGTAGAGCGGTCTAGAGATTAATTTGGCGAAACCGCTGAGAGGGTTCACTACTGATGAGCCAAGCCCTCTCATTCAACAACTCATATCATTGCAGTAAGGTCTGTAGAGATAATATTTGATGATATTTAAAAGAAGCGCATTGCCAGTAAATTTATATGTGTAAAAAATATATTATCATTATCGATTTATTTAATAATTGATACCCATTATTGGATAAGGTCCTTTAGATAACAATACTATCCAATCATTTTAAGAGAATATATATGTAAATATATGGTAATATATATTTTATTTGTGATTAGAACACTACTAAATGATATTCCTCATATAAATAAACTATAAAATGGCTTTTTGTGAATTCATTATGTAATTTACAATTTACACTCATGAACTAAACTTAAGGAAATGGAATAATCTTTGATATAAGCGGTAGTCTGTGTTATTTTTCTAAGGAGTGAGAGGTAATTTTGTTCCCATTTGGTTATCTCGTGTGTCTGCAACCAATGTCACTGTGTATCAAATATCTTTCAGAGTTATTGTCTGAATCCCGATATACATGCTAAAAGGTACAACTTCTTTAAGTTTTTCCATGAGTATATTTGAGCATTAATAAACTTATTTTAGCATCTATTTTAAAAATGACTATTGTTCTTTTAGATAAAAATACTATTAAATGGTTATACAAAGAAGGAATATGTAGTTTTACTTAGATATATAATTAATTATTAATATCCCATTATAGGATAAAGGTTCTTGAAATAAGAAGAAGGAACAATGGTTGCTCAGGTATAAGCATAATAGAAACCTAGGTATGGGTATAGTGTAGTTATTAGTAGAGCTACCTAGGTTTGTGAACTGTTTTCCTCACTTTCAGAGAACCCTTTATTATGTATAATTGATGTGTTTATAATTTCATTCGGTTGATATGAAATTATATCAAAATTTGGCGTTCTGTACTTTATTTCTAATAATAAATTTAATAATTTTAAGTTATACTACTCGAAGTAATGTAAAGAAAACCTTCTAATAACTCTCTGAATATTTCTCAGAGCAAAATGGATTCCTAAAAGGTAAAATTCTTTAATCTCAAGAAATCGCCAAAAAAAATATTCAATCGATATTTAAAGAATGTGACCACGGCTAGAGAAATATATATCGTCACAATGAAAATAAAAATTTATATAAAATTTTAGTTTGACAGAAATTTCCTGCAAAAAATAATTGGGAATAAAAAGTCGGCAAACTCCTCGTACATTTTCAAACTTTTGTGAAACTTTGTTTAATTTTGGTAAAATTCTGGTGTATATTATTTGAAAGGTATATTAAAAATGAGATATATTTAGAAAATATTTTGCGGGAAAAAATGCACACACAACACCCACATACCACATAGAGTTTTATATTTAGAATTTTCAGACATTTATTCACCTATTGTATCTTAAAACAACCTGGTTTATACTTTGTTTATATAGATTTTACTCACAGGTGTGGCGAAGGCTACCATCTACAAGTACCATCTTGGTCTTGAGGTGGGCAACGCCAGCCAACACATCGACCTGCCCACTCTGTGGGAAATAACTCTCGCAGTCCATCGGTGGCGGAGTCTTTCCCGCGGTGGACGCCACCATTGAAGAACATGCATATATTTTATATCTTTATTTTATCCATATATATTCATTATTATTTATTTTATCCATATAAATTCATTATTATTTATTCTTATTTATTCATTATTGTATTTGACCTTATATGAACGATATAAAAAGTCAATCTCTCTCTCTCACACACAAATAAAACCTCTAACAATCAAATAAGGAAACTAATGGTATCACGCCTAATTAATAAATGACACTAAGGAAACAACCAATGTAATACGTAAAGTAAAATTTCTCCCTAACATGGCTGCGTGGATACTCGAATAACTGGAAATAACATAATTCAAACCGAAAAAGTGAACAAACGGGTTTAAAATGTAACTAGAACAACATCTAATGTTTAATCCTGTTTTAAAATGGTTAGAAATCTCCAATTAAAGAGGTTATATCTACTGTTTAAATTAAAGATGCTTTTACGTTTTAAAATTGGCCAGGAAAATCGAAATACCAAAAGATGTCAGACCTTCCAATTTCTGTTAACAACCAAGCCCTCGTTACAAAAGTAAAATAAAAGATGTTTAACCATCAAATTGCTTGTTGAGAAAATAAATATGGATATGGAGACATTTCATCAAATTATAATCCAACGGTTTTAGGTAAGAAAAAATGGGAAATTGTTCTGATAACCAAAATCATTAGCGAGTTCAATATGCAAATTAGCCCTCTAATAAGTAGAAAAATCCACAATGTAATTTATTATTAACTGAATATTCATTTATCTATGAGAAAAGGTATGAAACCTAGTGTGTTGTACCATGATCCTATAGATAAACTACAAAATGCTGATTGGAAATCAGCAGACTCTCTGGAAGTGAAATATCTCTCTATCTTTCTCTGGTACATTTATATGACATCAAGGGTGTTATGAACCCTGAATATGTTTCTGATAACAAATTGTGATGCTCTTTATGATATAGAAATACGGAAATTAATTTTAAAGAGGTTTCTTCGACTACGATTTGAATATTCAAAAATATTCGAGTAGTTGTTTTCTTCCTCATGACAATTCACTTGCTTGTTATGAACCAATAACCTCTCACAATAAATAAGTATATGTATATACAGAGGGTGTTCCATTTTCAAAATAACGATATTAGTAAAGACAGAGGATGCCTGGCCGGCATTCATATTTCTATGTAAAATAGACACTTCGGCCAATTAGAGTTATTTACTTCTCCTGACGAAGACAAAATATTTTTGTCGAAACGTTGAGAAAAATAAAAAAACTCTAACTAGCCGAAGTATCTATTTTTCATAGAGATATTTGTATTTTATTAAAAATAATCTATTAAGGTTTGTACAACTTATTAAAATATACAGTTATCAGCGTCATAATCAAGCAACCATTCTTAATCAATTGTGTCACCGTTTGCTTTGTGAATGGAATAAATACCCAAATATGGCCATTTCTCATAACCATCGGTGGTTCAGTGGTAGAATGCTCGCCTGCCACGCGGGTAGCCCGGGTTCGATTCCCGGCCGAAGCATTTTTTTTTTTTTACAATTTTTAAAACTCATTTATATATTATACAAGAATGACATCCACGGCGCCAATTTATAATTGTAACGAATAGTATTTGAATAAAAGCATTTAATCGGGTAAAACCCGGGCGTTGCCCGGGTCATATTCGGCTAGTTGTTTTATATGTGTAGGTCTTGACGTTTAGCAAAATTGTTATTTTAAAAATGGAACACCCTGTATATGATTCATGACAAAATGTATTTTTAATATTAATTTTTTTTTCAGAAAACAACTCTTGTTGTTAAGTTGGTCACCAGATAACGCCGCTATGTCCTATACAAATTCATTTTTGTTGTTTATTTTTTCTGACTAGCACACACATTTTGTAATTATGTAAATACGTATTCAAGTTTTAATTTTATTTTCTTCTTCATGCCTCAAATCAGGAGTTTCCTTTTCAATTTGTTTTTACGATTTCAAATCAAATAGTGATTTAAAGTTATTTTATTGTGTTTTCTTCAAAAAGTTTTTCAAGACTGTATACCATAGGTCAAATACTCGGGTAATGATGTTTATACATATATACTAAGGTGATTAACGCTGTATTAAATCTGAATATACTTCATCTTCAATTTATGCATACATACCGCGAGTAAGTTTTAAGGCATTGCACTTTCCATTTGCCCTAATGGATTAGAGAGGGTTTGGATATAATAAATCCATTTGTGATAAAGCTCTGAGTATACTAGATTATATCATCGTGTATTGGTTATATATATTTTAATAGTTTTTTCTAGTGTTAGTATATATATGATAGGGAAAATCTAATTTTAAAGTTGTTAATCATTTTGATATTTTAATGCAGAAACTTTAATATGAGCTAACAAAGTGCTGAATATATATATTTATTTATCCAGTTTTCAAAGTAAGTTTTAATATCATTCTATATTTCTCAAAACCTCTCTTCTTCTATTTAATATCTTTCATTAAATATTTATTTTATCCAACTAAATGGAATAAAAAATGTCGATAAGGACCAAGTTTTGAATAAAAGGGAGGTTATGGAATCTTTATCATTCAATATTTTCAAATAGAAAATTTAGAACTTAGATAAGAAGAGAAACTGAGCGAAATTTTCAATGTGAAGTACCTAATCATATATTTCCATCTATCTGGAATTTTCGAATTCATATACCGCTCTCAATCACCCAAATCCATCAAAATAAACTTCCATAAGAGATATATTGTGACTTATATAGGATCTTGGTATCCTTATTTCTGTGTGTGGATGAAATCACCCTTCACTGGTGTGCGACAAGACTGGACAGACTAGCATCACAGAGCCTGGTGGAGACACCGTGGACAGCGGGGAACAGCACAGCTACTTAATGTATGGAAATGTATTGTTGTCCTGTTTTTCTATTTATACCCAACCATGACTTTATCATTTTATTTTTACTTCGATCATTACAGCCCTGCTTGCTTAGTTGCTGTGTGTTAAATAAAATACTAGCTAAGTTATTTTTTATGTAGTTGCTTTATCCTACTGGCGAGTACACGTACAATTACTAGAACACTCCCACGAGCAATTCGAAAGGATGAATGCCAATCGTAGATTCTCTCTCTCTCCCTCTCTCTCTCGTGACGAATATAAAATTCACTTTTAAAGACATTAAATAACATTCCATGCGAATGTGTAAAGGTCTAAAAACTCAAACTCAAATAAAAATCTGATATAAATTTTTAAGTTAGAAGAAAATATACTTTTTCTCTGACCGTGGAATCTAGAACGTACAATAATCTATAATATTTTAACGTTACATGCTTTTATTATGAATTTATATACATTTTTCAATTAGTTAAATATTAGTTTTATGATATTATTCAGTAAATATATCTAAAAATAAACATATCTCTGAATATTTAAATGAATCTAAGTAAAGGCCAGAGTGGGGAAGCGACTTACCCGTCGCTTGGAGCGAACGACTTCCCTCTGATGGGCCGACATCTCGCCGATGCCCTTGCTGCCCCAGAGCACAGAGCCCATCCAGCAGTACGTCACTGCCATGAAGATGATGGGAACAACGTAGGTCATTAGTAAGAAGATGACGTTGTACCTGCACACAAGTAGCTTGTATTTACGGAAAGCAATCTTTTACACCTAGTAAAACTAGAATTATTGTAACTAAATATCGACATAGAAAATACCCTACCCTCCAAAATAGAAATTTTCAAATAAATGCGACATCTCTATCGATCTTCTTCCTCTTTTCTTCTTTCTTATCTCCATACTGGGTGAAGTAGAATGCATCTGCCTTTGTCATTAAGACTGGGAGCACTACTCAGGGGCAGGCCGACTTAGCTCCAAAATAAATGGCCGCCTCTGACATGAGGAACAGACGCCATGTGCAGCCGCTTCTAACATGGAGTACAAACGTTGCTCATCCTGTATCCCTGGATTAGGAGCTCTAACAGGGTACTATCAGCTGGGCCAGCTGAGCCCAGGTTTTTTAGTGAGCTTGTTACTGATCCCCCTCCTCCTTTTTCATCCGGGCTTGGGACCGGCAAAGGCGGAGTTTCATCTTCCTAATCTCACAGAATCGAGTCAATGAGAATCCTACACTAACGACGTTAGAAAATTAGGAACGCTTAACTGGATACCATTGTTTTGATCTATGGCCTCTTTCAATCCAGGGCTATTTCAATTTTATGAAGCCCAACGAGGAACTCGTGCATTATATATATAACATGAATTTGCGAGGGAATTTAATGAAATCGTAGTCGCGCCTGTAATGATGAGAGCCAAAGCCTGAAAATGTGATATAAATTTGTTTGAAATTGCTAAAATTAGCGTTGCAGCAATTCTTCCTCGCCACCTTTACCTTCTGTACTCGAGTGATGAATCTAATGAACTGTGAGAAACCTGTTGTTATAGAACATTCGCGTTGTCGCTGAACTTTTACTACAAAATAACATTCTTAGAAATCCCTAAAATATATAACTATGAAGTATTCACACACACACAAAATTTCTTAGCTAGGTGCAGTCGTTATAGAAAAGGTTAAAGGAATTCAATATGTTCTAATTTTTATAAATATAGTATAAATTTGAGTTTATGTTTATACAAGTAGTTTAACATCCCACAACTATTGATAAAAATGTACAATGATAGATTATTGTCAATATCGAAATTATAAAAATGAATTCTTCATTGTTGTTAAATGATAATTAAATACCAACAATTTACATACGATAATTTCAACTAACTAATATATGAATCAATTTATTAAAAGATATAAATACGCTGTATAAAATTTACGTGTATGTTGTTGTGTTGTAGGGAGGGGGGTCATATATAACAATTTTATATTTACTAATAACTCCAAATATTATGATACATTAGCGCGCCATCTGTTATGAAAATTCGAAACTATTATAGACGCGTAAAATTCTTAAAATTGTTAATTTTTATAAAGAATCATACGCGTCTATAATAGTTTCGATTTTTCATAACTCCAAATATGAAATGTACTCTAGATGAATTATCATTAAATAATTAAATTATGAATTGTTTAATAATCAATACACAAATTTAGATTTAAGAGGTTTAGACTGTCGAGAACAACAATGGTTCAGAGTTCAGAAGGATTAACTAAGAAGTATGTCTATCTAAGATATTGACAGAGCTCTATAAAACAAGATGGGCCAACACGTTGAGAAAGTCTGAGATGCTAATTACGATAATTATTATCTCCCATGACACCTAGTGTTTTTGTCACCGCTCGCGTCGAGGAGGACTTTTTGTCCGGCGATATTTGACCGTGTCGTCAAACTTAGCAGCCATTGAGTAATTGATTAACTCCGCCCTTTATCAGCCGGGTGGATATGCAAATAAAAGCATTCTGATGGGTTTCAATGACCTTCTGGATTATTGGGGCCGTTCAACTTCAGAATTCTCAAACGTAGATAGTTAGTGTCTTTAGATTCATTACAAATATCTTTAAAAAAGAACTGTATATAATATTCATCATTAGTATTGATCTTCATACAGCAGTATACTCAGCTCTCCCAATTTCTTTTGAGTTTCATTTATGTGAGCAATAGTTACCCAGAAATTATTTGAAAAAGTAAAAATCAATATCAGGTAAAAAGTTTATTTTTAATTTAAATTTGCAAGCTTTCGAGCAAATATACTGCTCTTCAACGAGCTGATATTCTATGTACTAACTCTAAATAATATATATACAGAATAATTGAAATTTTTTGTTATTAGCATTATTAAACAATTATGTTTAATTGTAAGATGTTCAGGGTGTGTCCTCGTAGCATATTTCCCACTGGTTCTCCAGACTGCAGGCCCCAGCGTCCCAGCTCCCTCGGACGCAGTAGTATGGACCGTCAATTCCTGATTTTATTGCTCCATGGCATCATTAGTATTATAAATAAAAATTTATTGAAAATAAAGATACCTCGGCCAGTAAATATTTTTATTACCTCGACGTTTCGACAAAAATCCTTTGTCATCGTTGGGAGCAAACAAAAATTGAAACACTTGGCACAAAATATTTTTTGTCGAAACGTCGAAGTAATAAAAATATATATTGGCCGAAGTATCTTTATTTTTAAGAAATATTAATGCCGGCCAGGCAGCCTCAATCTTTACGATAAATATATAAATGTATTTAATTAAGAAAAAAGTGAATTTCAATGCATTTTTTTATATTAAATATTCGACAAGCTTTCGTGCGTTTCCTCAGGCTTACGGGGAATCATCAAACATACAGAGGTTGTTCACACTTGGTTATCTCAAATATCTTCCAGAGTTATTGTCTGAATCCCGATATACATGCTGAAATGTACAATTTCCTTAAGTTTTGTCCATGTATATATAACAATACATCTAAATATACAATAGCAAAATGGTATGGTATATAAACTGGCGATATTCTGCTAGGAGGTCATCACTAATATGTTTCTCATCGCAGAAGAAATACAGTAAAGAAATTGATTTTAATTGTAAAATATATAGTTAATATAAAAACTATTTTTAAATAAATTATATTTCAATAAAATATCGTAAAATCACCTTTGATGTATCTCTAAAGACTGCCCAGAGAATACAATCTATGTTAATAAATTTTAAATATACTTTTATCCAAGAAAATAATATTGATAAATATAGATAATATCTTTCTCTCCTTCTTTTAATATATATATTTTCAGATAAAAATAAAGTTTAATCAAAATTAAAGTGAATCTCTTTTGTTATTTTATAACTCAGTACATATTCTTTTTGAAAATTTTAAAGTTTTATCGTCTAACAAATATCTACAGGCCATGCAAATTAAATCAACAGACCCTGGAGGTATTTAAGTATATATAATTATATTTGCATATTAACATTTTTAACATTTGAAAAGTTAGCCAATATAATATTGATACAGTAAATATATTCACAGCTTACCTTAAATTGTGTAATCTCATCTAATATAGAATGTTATTATATTAATCAATATATCAAATTTATATTTTGATGTAAAATAAAAAAGAATAACATATATTTTAGAACGAAGTTTAAAATTATACAACAAATGTTTCTTTTGAACTAAAATTCGAAATTTATTTTAAGGAAAAATAACGATTATTTCTAACCTTAGGGATGAAGTATGAAAGGATGAATTGTGAAGAGTAATAATAAACGGAAAAATAAAGTGTCCAGGGATGGGAAATTTATCATTACACTTCACAATTTATCATTTCATACTTCATCCCTCGGGTTAGAAACAATTGTTATTTCTCCTTAAAATAAATTTCGATTTTTCGTTCAAAAGAAATATTTGCGGTATAATTTTCAAACTTCGTTCTACAATCATAAGCCGCATTACATTGTATTATATATTTTATATATAAATATTATTATGGGCGACAATTCGGTAAAAGGGAAATATTTAGATGACATTCTATCTGTCACAAACAGATGGAGATCCTGGATTTATTACTGGGGGTAGGAAATAAGGAAATAAATTCAGCTTCTATTTCTTGGCTACGGTCAATTCTACAACAATCACATCTATTCACTCAAGGTAATAAGACCAAATCCAAATAAATAAATAGTGTGTGACGTTTCGGTAACAGCGTTGTTATAATCTTCAGACAAAAGTACTGAAAGTAGTATAAGAAGCACAGTATAAAGAAGTACATTTCAGTACTTTTGTCTGAAGATGGTAACAACGCTGTTAGCGAAACGTTACACACCATTCATTTATTTGGTCTTATTACTTTGTGTTTATAATATATAATCCAAATTGTACCTTATCAATTACTTATATTAGGAGAAAAATATCTCTTAATCGTGAGAAACTTACAGTTTCTGATGTGACTAACATCATCTGTAAGGATAAATACCTGATTTACATTAATTCTAGAATATTGAAACGTAGTTGTCGCTTTTTAGAGAAGTTCTCCTAGAGAAGAATAAGAACGAGATACACTTGTCAAATACCGAAGGTTATCTATGACACATTTGATCCAATATAAGCTTGTCAACTCTAATATACACTAACAGACAAAACCTAAGGAAGTTTTACCTTTTAGCATGTATATAGGAATTCAGAGAATATCTCTGAAAGATATTTGATACACAGTGATCTTTAGTGAAGACACAAGAGATATAAATCTGTGAACTAAATTGCATTTGTCTCCTTATAAAAAGACTACTGGCGACATTAAAGGCTTTCCATCTCCTTAAGTTTTGTTCATGAGTGTATATATATCCTTTCCCTCATATAAATAAAGAAAAGCTCACCACAAGCCATCAACAACTTTCAGTTGAACGATAAAGAGATGATTTTAATTAAATTATCGCATAATCAATGAACAATTTAACATTTTTACTATATTTTTAAAATATTTTGCACACATTCTCACACTCTTTAAGCTTTAAAATCTCATTACTTTCAGGACCAGCTTGTTTTAGACGTTGCGCTAACAGCCAAAACGCGTACGTGGTTGGCGTTTCTTGAATCAGAAAGAGAGAGTATTTAGATAATATTCTTGAATAATTAAAAATCAGCTATTAGTTGCCTCTTCCTTAAAACACAGAAAAAGGTGTAAGATTGAGATGAAAACGGGTCCCAGATTATCTCCAGATAAAATATTACTTGGAAATTAATGATATACTGAATTTTGACTCGTCAATGGAAACATGGATTCACTGGACCTGGATCAAATCTTAATGTTCAGGGCAATGATTTAAACGGGCTGTGGCGTGTACGTGAAAATTATTGATAGTTTTGCATAAAAACAATCTTCTTTTTGAAGTTTTTGATAAACCTTGAAAGTGTCGTTCCAGAGGCACAAAAGAGCTCACTGGTGAGTATCCCTCATCTTCCATGGCGCTTAACTGTCAGAATCGGATAGAGACCTTTATGGGTCGTGGTGGCATTTTCGGCTTTACACTGGGCTTCTTGTGATAGTTTTGGTTTCACTGTATTGTTTCCCTAACGAGACGATCACATTTAAATTAATAACGAGCCATTTGGGGACTCAGCCTCTGGGATTAATCCGCTTCCATTGAGAGATACATCATATATCGACCGTTTCGCAATCTAGCAAACTCGGATCAACTTTGTCATATAGATGGTGTGTCTATTCCTGCACCATTATGGAATAACCCAGGTTTGTATCCCGATAGCAGCTCTAAAGGTTTTTCGCAGCTTCGCGCCAGCAGAAAGGTCCTAGAGTAGAACGCTGTGTGCAGGCCAGGAAGGGGCTAGTCCAGCTAGATGAGCGACCTATTTATATCGAAGGAGCTAAGCATTCAGCCATAGGAACTGGAGACCCCGGAGAGCTGCTATAACTGCGTGTATGTTACAACCTCAGTCGCAGTGGTAGTCAGGCCCAAGGCGTGGGTGCAAGAGACTGCCATGTCGCCCAGCTAAGCCTAGACGTAGCAGCCTCAACTTAGAGCATATTGGACGTCCTCGAACCCTAATAGCCAGAATTGGTACCAACGTCGAGGAGACTCAATCCACCCAAATAGATCGGCTACCCCAAGAGGCAGCTCGAAAATAATTTTAATAAGCAATGCGCAATTTCTATTAAAAAATATAATTTTGATATATAAATAAATTCAAGGCAAGTACGCTTTTCGAGCTGGTGATCCAAGTTAGCGTGGTAAAGGCCCACTTCAATGATCCATCAGCTAGCATCAATATCAGAAATTCAATATAAGCTATCAAAATGACCCCTTGAATTGTAATCCAATATAATTATTATATGAAATTCTGGTACATTTTGGAATGAATATTTCAGTTATATATGCAAACTTTGAGTGAAATATTAAAAATAAATAGAATTTCAGGATCCTAAGGGAAGTCGAGATAAAACGTATGTATGACAATGAAGCCGGAAATATTCTGAAACTCAGCAAGTATTTAGAAATCAACATATTTCTTCAATTTTTCAGGCATTATCTCTTCCTGGGGAGGCTATTCATCACTCTGATAGTTTGGCTGGAGATAGGACCGCTGGACCTTCTATATTGTAGGAAACCTTCTAGCTTCTATCACATCCAATTATATCTCTACATTAAGTTTAATAATTAACCCACCTCTCACATAACATGTGTATTCTACCATTGTAGACCAGGTAAAGCTTCCCGAAAGGTTCTCCATTGATTTAAAAAATTACCTTTACATATTTTTTAGCTTTCCATACAATAAATATGTCTGAAATATTGGCAAATAATTGAAAATAAATAGTTCAATATATATTCCCGTATTGAAATAATTGCTATACACTACATAAGCCTTTATATCGCTTCTCAGCCTTTTGACTAATATCAAATAGTAAATAAGCCTTTATGTATATACAAGTACATAACAAACAATCTATATTAATAAAATGCAAATTTCATAAGTGTTGTTCACTAAAAACTTTCGTTACAATGCATCAATTTCGACCAAATTTTCAACATTTATGTAAAACGAGATGGAGCAGGTTTTGCTTAACATCAAAATATTTTTCCTAACTTTAACATGCGTAACTTCGCTGTTATCGATTAAATACAAAAAAAATAAACAGAGTTAATTTTATTTATATATAAATACAAAAAAAAATTCAGCAATTCATTCAACTCAATCTAAAAAAATATTCAAAACAAGCAATTTTAAGATAACACCATATGTAAAACAGTCGGCCAAGAAAACAACAACGATATTACATCTTTCTCACATATTCACACACAAACTTGATTAATAATTAAAACTAATCTTTAACATTGTTTATTATACTTCATAATATATAATATTCGTTAGACAAACTTTCACTCGGATAAAACCCGGGCGAAGCCGGGTACACATCCGCTAGTCTATTAATAAAATTTAAAACTATTTTTTTGCGTATTTTAGTTTTAATATATAATATTTCGAACACACTATCGTCCTTTACTTGGATGATTAATCACCGATAAGCCATGCCTACCCAATTTCTTATAGTAGAAGAAGAACACTAGAAAATTATATTATATTGAATATTTAAAATATATTGCGCTAATAGTTTTAAGTTTATTAATAAACGCTATTATATATATACAAGGTTGTCACAAAAGTTCGTAAACACTTGCAAAAATTTGAAATTACCAATATTATTCGCCATAATATTATTCACTGTTATGTATAATGTCTTTTTATTATGTATAAAGTAATTGTATTATGTTTTATTATGTATTCGCCGTTATACTATTATTCGCCAAAAATAAGGAAAACGCGAACTTTTAGGACAACCTTATACTTTCGAAAATAGAGTTTTATCAAACATTGATATAAATTATAGAAAGATTGCGTTTTATTGTATTATTAATTAACTTTATTAACATCATGAAACGCGATATCCCAAACTCAGGGATATTTGCGCCAATACATTTCACTGCATTACAGCAATTCGGCTATATACAATCCTGTTCAATTCATTATTTTACATAAATTAACTAAAGAAAATTGTCCAAAGAGAAAAACAAACAACAAAGCAAAACACACAGAGCAAGCATCGCAGTTCTTTTTTTTTTTTTCTAAGATTCCTTCTCTTTTTTCCAATTCAAGAGAAAGTTGTATATGTATTTACAAAATTGATCAAAATTTTTATACTTTTCTTTTTTGTCTACAAATTCATCAAGCTGTCCAATACGACCAAATCTATTTTCCCTAAAATCCCGGAAAATTGGGCACTCCAGAAGTAGATGTCTCGCGTCTTGAATTTCACCTCCGCAGAAGCATCCTGGTTCCTTCACGGCGCCGATAGTTGCCAAAAATTTCCCAAAATTGCCATGATCTGTAATGAATTGGATATTATAAAAATTTGGACGGAAAAATCTTGGAATTCCTAATACGAAAAAGCTTCTGAAAATTTCATTAGTGTTCTCAAAAATTTCATTAATTTTTGCGTGTAAGAATGATTTGACTATACTTGGAGCATGGGGTTCGTAAGTAATTAGATCTTCAATGGACATTTGAGCTAGATCAAATTTGATTATTCTGGATTCTATATAATCTGTTAGGAGTGGAGTTTTTGCCAAGCTATGCACACAGTTTGATGAAGTGGTTTTGTATGCTCAAACTGCCCATAAAATGATCTGGTACTGCATGGAATTCAGTTTTTGTTTACAACGATTGTTTAAATATTTGAACCAAATTTCAGAACCGTATGTAAGTACAGGCCTAATGATTGTTTTGAATAAATTTAACCTCTTTTCAGTGTCTAAACCCCACATATTGCCACTTAGTGAACATAATAAATTTTTCATACGTCCTGCCTTACACAGAATATCATTAACATGCGGTGTAAAGTTAACTTTGTTTTTCCATTTGTGATTAGAAAATTTCATTCCCAGAATTTTTACTTGCTTGACCGGCATTATTATATTGTTATTAACCTTAATAGGTATTTTTTGTCTGTTATGTAGGTATAGCATATTAGTCTTCTCTGTACTGATCGTTAATTTATTTCTATTACACCATTGGATCACATAATTTAAGGTGTATTCACTTGCGGTTTTTAGTCCTTCAATAGTCTTATTCCAGCAAATTATTGTAACGTCGTCTGCATAACATATAATATCTGCATTCATTGAATCAAAATTTATCAACAAATCATTTAGCAAAATATTCCATAGAAGTGGAGATAAAGGTCCACCCTGTGGACATCCTTTAGTTAGTTTCTTATAAAAAGTTTCTGATTCGTATGTAAATTTCACCTCCCTTTCATTATTCAAATAAGATTTTATGATCCGTATTAAATCTGAAGGAACATCATCATTATCCATTCTTTTTATAATAGCAGGCCACCATGCATTGTCGAATGCACCCGCAATATCTATAGCTATCAAGGAAGTCAATTCTTTTTGTTTATGTTTCAATATAGTTTCTATAATTTTATCCATTCCAGTAATTGTTGATCTAGATTTCATAAAACCATGCTGCCTTGAGCTCATTAAATTATTCTCTAAATAATAGTTACTTAATTTATTTTTTATTATATTCTCAAATGTTTTAGATAGATTAGATGTCAATGATATAGGTCTATAACTTTTATTTATTTCATAATTCGTTTTGCCTGGTTTTGGAATTATTTTTAAGAATGATTTTTTCCATTCATCCGGATAATATCCCATTTCTATACATTTATTGAATAATTTATGCAGAATTGGGATTATTTTTATTTTAGCCTGTCTAATCATATTGTTACTAATGTAATCAGGGCCCGGTGCTTTTTTAATATTTGTTTTTAAAATTGTTTCCTCTATTTCCTTAGATTCGATATAAACACTACTTTTATTTTATATTTAGGCGTATAATTTCTAATCAAAATATGATCATCTTTATCCAAACCTCCAATATCATCCTGAAATAGATCGTTCATTAAACTTTTTATTTTGTCGGTCTTTAAATGATCTGGTAAATTATCTATTAGTGGTAATCCTAAATTTCTATTTTTCGATCTCAATGACTTGAATATCCTATAAGCATTACCAAATGAGTTATTTGAATGACTTTCTTCTATAAAAATTCTCCAACTCGCTCTTTTTGCCTTTTTACTTTTATTTAAATATTTATTTCTCATTGATTTATAGGTCTTTTCAAGGACCTTTCCATGTCGGTAATACAAATTTCTAATATAGTGGAAATCGTTTTTCATTTTCTCCAGCTTCCCATCCCACCAGTATGTATTTGTTTTATGATTTCCGCTTCTTGTCTTGACATTTAGTGACAGATAAGCTGCCTCTTTAATTATTTGTGTGAGAGTCTTTACAATGTTGTCAATATCTTTGATGTTTGACGCGTGGTTTATCATGGTGATAATATTATCTACGTCTTGTATTGCTATTTTTTCGGTAAATGTTTTCCAATCAGCATCTTTTTCTATAAATTTCCATGTTGAGTTTTGAACTGTCCTTTCCTGTTAAAATTGTGATAAATGTCAAAGGTTATTGCTACGTGATCTGAAATGTGCGTCAATATAGTCGTCTTCCAGTTTTGTACCAAACCTATTGATTTTTTGTTTGAAATCGTAAGATCTATAAAGCTAGAATTTCGGCAGGTGGGTATCTTAAGATTATGAATAAATAGGTTATGTTCATCTATGATGGAGTGGAATTTGAAACCATTGGAGTTTGTTGTCGGATCAAACCAGACTGGGTGTCTAGAATTAAAGTCACCACATAGTATAATAGGTTGTTGATTGTAGGTCTCCAGAAGCTCTTGGATAAATTTTCTATGAGTGTCATTAAATCTATGTGGATGTATATAAAAGTTTGCGATAATAGTATTTGATTTTGCTGAATTTAAAGAAGTGGTTGTACAAAAGGAGTTTGTGAATTTATTGATTTTATTAAATTTTAAACTCTTATTCATAAAGATCGTTGCAGTATAAATTTGTTCATCTGTCGTTGAATGCACTATTTGAGATTCCAAATCGAAAATTACATCTCTATCAATCAGATAAGGTTCCTGTATTAGGATGATATCTGGTGGGTTGTCTTTTATAGAAGCTTGAAGCTCATTCAGTGCCAAGATACTTTTTCTTACATTTTGTTGTAAACATTTAATTCCTTTTCCCTGCATGATATTCAAACTAAATAAACAAAAATCTTAGCTGCGAAATTTGCCTAATTGTCGGTTGGATCATATCTCGTTCGTTGGATAATTCTGTCTATCTGTATTTTGTATAGAGGACAGTCCGAGGAATTAGCTCTATGATTCGGCGAGTTTCTAAATTTAGGATGTTTTAGACAGTTATAACAATTGCAAATTTTTGAACAGTCATGAATTCCTTGCGCGCCGCATAATTTGCATATCTCGACGTTAGTACAATCGGCCAATTTATGGTTGGGATTAAATTGAAGGCATTTCTGACATTGTTTTACCAGAATCTTATCTTCCACAAAACAGCGTTCAAAGTCAGTATATAATTTATTATTCATATTTTAAAGGATTCGGTAAACCTTTGGAGAAACCCTAAGAACTATGTTGTGGTGGGGCTTATTCGATTTCATGCTAAACAAAACATGGATATCATTTTCCATTTCGTTCAATTCAGGGTTCATACTGCAGATTGTTTTAGTAAAATTAGCGGTTTCTGTAAGTTTATTAACATTTTTGACTATTACTGTAGGATCTCTTGGTTTGGGGATAAAAATTTTGCTGATATTTGCGAGTTCCTCTGCCCTGCCTAACTCATCATTTAGAGATTCCATGTCTGATTCTGTAGGGGTCTTTATTATTACAGATTTCCTAGCATTTATAATTTTGTTAATCTTTATTTTTTTTCCTTCGTCCCTAAGCTTTTTAACTTTGCCTGATATAGTTTGATACATTTTTGTATTATCTTCCACATTTATAGGTGTTGCCACTATTGTGAACTCCTTATGTAAATTTTGTTTTTTTTTTTATGTAATCTTGTGATGTTTCTGTACGAGCTACTTGAGCATATGTTGGAGTTGTTTTGACTAATTCATCTTGGATCCCTTTCAGTTTTTGGTCCATAACATCTGTAATTGTTGTTTTCATTAGTTCCAATATATCTTGGTTATTTATTTCTTTTTAAAGTTGAAATACCATCCTTGGTTTGCCTAACCATAGTTGACAAAAATGTAATATCATTTTTAGTTAGATTTTTTTGATTTTGTTGAACCTTTTTGTCAAAATAGTTATAAATTTCATCCAACTTATCATTTAATGTTTGAATAATTATTTCCATATTCTATTTTTGCATATTTGTGCGAAAACAACAATTGAAAAGGCTTTCAAAAATGACTAAACTCTTAAACAGCGATTGCCAATTAAAAAAAGGTTATAATATTTTTAATTAAACAATTTATAAAACTTTTATAAATTATACAATAAGTAAAATGAATATTTAAAACAATATTTACCGGAACTAGCGGAGCCTAGCGACGCACGTCCGGTCAGTTTCCCGGTCAGTATTATAATTTATATATTTATTTTTCACACACAAAATTATATTTTGATTGGGTTCAAAAAATATATTTTCCCCATCTCCGGGTTTAAAGTGAGCGCAGACGAAACAACCACTCTCCTAGAAGATTTCTCCATTTAAATAAATGAGGAGGCCGTTTGTCTCCATTTCCACCAGCCGTGACGACCAGTTCTCGACTTATTTGAAAATTCCTTTGCTTCACAAAAAGGTACCAACACATACAAAATAATTTGTATTTTTCACTACTATGTTTTATGCATTTTAATATTCTTGAGTTTTTGTTTAAAAAAAGGAAATCGTATAATTCTCTCTGTAGTGATTCCAAATGCTGATGAATAAAAATTTCGTAAATATGTAAAAATTTATATATATTACATTAGGAGAAAAGAAAGGTTATTTATATAAAATATATATATATATGTTATATAAAAATTATATTTCATTTTTCAAAATTGTAACTTTTAGAACAAAATACTCTGTTTAGTCGACCACCAGTTGTCGCGGTTTCCTCTATATAAACCCATTGTTGTTGTTTCCCGTTGGCCGGCTTAAAAATTTCTGTAGATATGCAAATACATAATCATTTATTTCCTTTATTCTACTCGCCTTAAGTCAGGTAGTACTTTCTCAAATTATGTATTTTATATTCTTTAAGCACAATCAAAGCTAATTCTGATCTAAACTTTTTTTTTAAATATTACCACGACTGCAATATCACAAACATACTCATGTATCCTTTAACAACCGAAGAAAATTCTATATCGAACAAATTTATCATTACCTATATATATATATATATATATAAATCTCATACACCACAAAAACTGTATTCAGACAATACAACAAAACTTCAGCACACACCTTTTGTGGTGTATGAGATTTGAGGCAACCAATAATTAGAAAACATTACCCTATCTACAAAGTATTTGATTTATGTCTGAATAATCTATATATTTTCTTCCATTTCAAAATTCTCATTCAAAATATGGAGGCAAAATATAATATTCTGTAATAATAACACTATAGGTTTTTATATGAGTCACAACAGCCAAAAGCTTCTCTCTGTTCGATGTTTTCTGTATTTTAAAGAACTCTGAATGTCTGCCAGGGAAAATAGCAATATAATCGTTTGTCATCCAATCAATTCACAAAGGGTTAACTTATATTATTGATTCTCTTATTATATATTTCTCGAATAATATAAAAAGAGATTATGTTGAATAACAACGCGAACACTTCAAATGTACGTGGTACACACACCTTTGCTTGAATTACATCAGTCAGACCGACGGGTTGAAAAAAACAATAATCATCTTTTTAAATATATTTTGACTAGCTTTGTTTCTTCACCTTTCCTCAGGAATTAGAAAGAGTTAACGCTTGATAGCTTACCGAATATTTAATAAGGATCCACATATCATTTTTTGACGTGTTGTAAGTATTTTTGATTGATAAGATTGATAGGTGATTGATCCATTGTTTTACAGTAGAATGTGAAACCTATGTAATAACTGGCTACATTATCCTATTGAATTCAACAAGAAGGTATTGCGCCAATTTAGTGAAAGTAGCTTCATGAATAATATATAGGTCATCCTTCCTAATTGAAAATAAAAACGATTTTAATAGAAAATATCATGAAAAAGTGAAATTTGCATCATAACGCGTTTATGGGTGCTTAGATATTCATATGGGGTTATAAATATACAACACATATAACTGTGAAGAATTTGTACAATAATAAATAACTCCAAGTTTTGTGGTGTAGTTTACAAACAGAATATATTTTGAATATACAGCTAAACCTAGCCAAAACACATTTTAAATTAAAATGCAAAGTTCATCCTGTAAAGATGTTTATTTTTGTACTTTCTACTGAAATTTATTCTCGTCAGGATAAAAAATAAACATAAAAACATGGAACTATTTTTGGTGTCTAATTTTTTTGGTCAAAAATCGATAAACTAAACAAGAGCCGAGGGTTTCTTTAAGAAATGAAATAAATTTCATTCATGAGTACGCCAGTATATTTAATCTATTTAAAATATACATTTATTATTTTTACATTATAATATGAAGTTGTGTGTGTGCGGGAGGGTGGTATTCATATACTAAAAAAGCCACATTTCCATTTAAAAATTAATCAAAGCAATTCATTATGCTTATTAGCCCAACACAAAACGTAATGATAGTACTAAATAATTTGAAGCAACACCAAATTAAGCATATTCATTCGAAAATTTAAGTTATATTGATCTATATGTGAAAATACTTTTTAAAAACTTAATGCTGTTGACGTTATGTGGCGCTGAATTTGTTGTTGACACACTTTAAAATGTTATAACACCTTGAAAAAGGTTTAGTTCAGCCAACTGAAATTTTGGTAAAATAAATGATATTTTGATCCAATATATGCCTTTTTAATTAGAAAAATTAATTGATCTATATGTGAAAAAATAATAGAAACAAAAAATAAAAAGGTCAGGTGTTGATATTAAAAATAAAAAGGCATATCCTGACCAGGAGCACATGTGCATTTCACATGTTTAGTTGATTTCTGTTTCAACAGATGGCGCTATGCAATCTGAAAAGCACATGTGTTCCTGGTCAGGATATGCCATTTTTATTTATTGATCGACATGTAAAAGTAGAGGACACGCTATAGAAAATACTTAATAACATGAATAAATTATTTTATAGTTGGTTTATTTATTTCAAGACACAAAACGCGATATAAATTGCTTGGGATAATTGCGTCGATTTACATTTTTTTAAACCGAAACAGTTATAAACATATTATACAAGAAAAAGTAATCAAAATAAAAAGAGAAACAATAATATATATTAGGTACCTGAACCTTTCAGGTTTGAAAGATAATCATAAATATATTTACAAAAATTGTTAAACCTATGATAATTCTCTCTGCTATATACAAATTGATATATATCTACAACATTGTCTGTTGTCTAGCGGTGAAGAAGAGTGGACATTCCAGCAGTAGGTGTCAATATATAAAATCGTTGGTTGAAATGATAAATTCTTGTTTATTTACATGTATAGAATATATAGGAAAAAATAGTGTGTTTTTATTATCAATAACAGTCTTATTTTGGACGGCATATCCCAGCTTTAGATCCTTAATGATACTAGCAGTTTTTAAATGAATATCTCCTTTTTAGAAAATAAGAAAATAGTTGAACAAGTGAATAACAAAGATAATGTAATTAATATTGTCAAGTATCTCTGCAGCCCCAGCCACATGAAGCTCCACGGGACACCTGTCAATCATCACTGGACTCCGGGTGGGAACCACAGGTGTGAGGGGTTCTCGGAATCTTATCGACAAATAAGGAAAACGGGACGGTGGCTGACCACTCTCATTATTATTATCTTAACCTTGGGATAAGTTGTTATATTACTTATATACCTCTTGTATATAATTTTATTGGAAAACTAAAATTATTCTCAAATATGCCCTTACTTTATTTATCGCTTATATAGAGATTATAAAGTGCGGGGGAGAGTGACAAATTTGTAACTATTCTTTTTATAGATCAATTGAAATAGTTACATATTCTCGTTCCTAATACAGAATTTAGTAATCCAATAGAAAACTAGAATAATTATTTTGAGAGGGTAAGACAATTGACAATTATAATGATTTATTGACATCTTGTCAATACAAAGTCACAGTGCACAGAGTCCGTACTAATCAATAAATGAAAAAGAGTAATATATACAATATGGTGTGATGATCCTATTCAATATAATTAGATATATTATATATTGAGAGTGAATATGCAATCTGTTGCCCCTGATGCAGAGTTATATATATATGCAGAGTTATATATTATAATTTGATCCAATATATGCCTTTTCAATTAAAGATTTATATATATATATTAATCACTTCATTATTTTTGATTGAAGAATATCTGTTTCGTTACCCTATTGTTATTTTTTTGGACAAGCTCATGACGTGTAAAAGCCGATTTATAAGCTTGGTTTCTTTGTTAAACCTTGCCATTAAATATTTTGATACTTATTGATATATTCAGAAATTTGACCTCAAAAATAAAAATGTAAACTACTTTCTACTCAATTTTTGAATACACAATATTAAAATGTTCATTGGCAAGATTTAACAATGGAATCAAGCTTGTAAATCGGCTTTTACACGTCATACGCTTTTTAAAAAAAACGTATGGGGTAACATCCAGATATTCTTCAATAAAAAAAGAATTAGGTAATTTATAACAAAATTATTAAATATATATATTTGTATACATTTTTATAAATAAACGTTCTTCCCTGATTCATAATATTATAAAATAAATAAAGCTTCCAGGGTTAAGTTTCTTGTACAACCTTTTTGAAATATGTAAATAATAGTGTATATATAAAAAATAGTATTTATTATCAATTTGTTAACGTGATACTCCTGTTGAAGGACTGACAAGTCCAAAAGCTTGGAAATAAAAGGTTGTACAAGAAACTTAGCCCCCTGGAAGAATTATTTATTTTATAATACATTTTTATCTTCAAAATATATACATTTATTTTAACATTAAAATCAATGCTAAAATTTTTCTTTATATATATATTATCTAAAAAAAAGGAGATGAGAGATATCTGCTGATTTTGGAATGTTGAGGATTATGGTATGTTAATGCCGTCGTGGTTAAAATCTTGAAAATAAAAATAGTTAAAATAATGATTAGAAATAGCTTTAATTGAGCTTATGCAATATTAAAAAAAAAAACATAATTTGGTAAATTATGATTATATATATATATTTGCATCTATGAAATATAATTCTGAATAAAATAATATTTTTATATAACATATATATGTTCAAATATATATTTTTACAAATATTATATTGTATTTTATTATATTAAATTGTATTTAATTACAATAAAGCATTTCTAAAACCACCCACTATATTTACGCACGCAAAAATATCCCTTAGCCTATATTTCATTCTTTTTTTAGAACGTTGATGAATCACCACTAAGATCATTTTGAACCTAATTTTAATATCGCGTGCTATTTTTTATTCCCTATTAAATCATCTTAATTGATTCCAGGTTATTCGCGTGAAGATTATAAATAAATTTAAATACTATTACATTCTATTTAGTATGATTGTACCAATCTAGGTAATATGAATGAATGACGGACTATTGCCTTATATATGGAATTATGCCTAAATTAATTTTGTTTTGTGAATTATTTGAAAAAGAGCAATGTTCGGTAAAAATATATTTATATATTTTTACTGTTTTCTAAGCTTATATGTCCATAGATTTATTAAATCTCGTAGTCTAGAATTCACTTCTTTTTCGAAATTGAAAGCAAAAAAGCCAAATATCATTTTGATGAAGGTATTCAATATCATAATGGTCTGATGGATTGAATTGATGAAATTGTTGGGCTAATTCACCACTGAAAAGTCAAGCTCTTCCAATCATTTTGATAAAGGTATTCAATATCATAGCGGTCTGATGGATTGATTTGATGATATATTTGGGCTAATTCACCACTGAAAAGTCAAGCTCTTCCAATCATTTTGATAAAGGTATTCAATATCATAGCGGTCTGATGGATTGATTTAGTGAAATTGTTGGGCTAATTCACCAATCCCTTCCAATATATTGTCATTGTACTAAGGACAGTAGGAAGATGTTTAATTTATAAAAGCAAAACCTCGGCAAAATTGGCGACCATGTGATTGGGCTTTATCTTGCTGGACAAAATGACATTTGGTACTCCCTGAAGGAAGGGTAGCGTCACCGGCCGCAGTACGTCATTCACGTATCGTTGAGCTGTCATCGTACCTTCAATACGAATCAGAGGTGATCTAATATTATAGACAAATACTTTCCAAATTATAATGCCGTGTTGTCGTTAGGTTCAGCGTTCCACAAACAAAGCCGAATTGGACCTGTCACCAAGACGTCGCCAAACTCTTAATCGGTGACAAATCAAGAGAGCGTATCGCATAATTTACATAACTCAGTGAGCTAATTTTGCTCAGATATTTGCATATTTATTCTGCCCAGTAATTCTTAGTGTTTCAATTTAGAGTCACGCAGTGTATTTTATTTATATATACTATATCAAATTTATAGTTATATAAAAGTTTTAAAAAATTACAAAATCAAACGTCATCAAATACCGCAGAAATAAATTTTACGTATATACTGACTCGGATGTTACTTGTCAAAAACAATTTTTTTTCCAAAACATGGAATATTTAAATATTTTTCATTTCACACATAAAACTTCGTTGAAGTTTCGAATACATTTTCCGCATTAATATAAATTTTTCAATCACAAATGCTTTTGGCTTTCTATAAATAAGGTTTTCCAAATGTTTATTACATGTAGATATATAAATGGTTAAAATAGGTAATTGGAAATAGTGTTTTGCGCGCGCCATAACTTTAATTTTTCATTTTTATTTAAGGTTTATGGAGATATAAAATCGGAATAATTGAGATTTTCTATC
>CP092884.1:2960002-3041295 GCA_030710605.1 Cordylochernes scorpioides | reverse complement strand
GATCAATATAACTTAAATTTTCGAATGAATATGCTTAATTTGGTGTTGCTTCAAATTATTTAGTACTATCATTACGTTTTGTGTTGGGCTAATAAGCATGATGAATTGCTTTGATTAATTTTTAAATGGAAATGTGGCTTTTTTAGTATATGAATACCATTCTCCCGCACACACACAACTTCATATTATAATGTAAAAAATAATAAATGTATATTTCAAATAGATTAAATATACTGGCGTACTCATGAAGGAAATTTATTTCATTTCTTAAAGGAATCCTCGGTTCTTGTTTAGTTTATCGATTTTTAACCAAAAAGAATTAGACGCCAAAAATAGTTCCATGTTTTTATGTTTATTTTTTATCCTGACGAGAATAAATTTAGAAGAAAGTACAAAAAATAAACAACTTTAAGGATGAACTTTGCATTTTAATTTAAAATGTGTTTTGGCTAGGTTTAGTTGTATATTCAAAATATATTCTGTTTGTAAACTACACCACAAAACTTGGAGTTATTTATTATTGTACAAATTCTTCACAGTTATATGTGTTGTATATTTATAACCCCATATGAATATCTAAGCACCCATAAACGCGTTATGATGCTAATTTCTAATTTTCATGATATTTTCTATTAAAATCGTTTTTTTTTTCCAATTAGGAAGGATGACCGATATATTATTTATGAAGCTACTTCACCAAATTGGCGCAACACCTTCTAGTTGAATTCAATGAGATAATGTATTTGTAGCCAGTTATTACATAGATTCCTAGTTCTACTGGAAAACAATGGATCAATCACCTATTAGTCTATCTTATCAATCAAAGTTAAATACAACACGTCATAAAATAAAATCTGTATCCTTATTAAATATTCGGTAATCTTTCAAGCGTTAACTCTTTCTAAATCCTGTGGAAAGGTAGAGACACAAAGCTGGTCAAATATAAAAAAGAAGATTACTGAATTTTTTTGACCCGTCGGTCTGACTGATGTAATTCAAGCATAGGTGTGTGTACCACGTACATTTGAAGTTTTCGCGTTGTTATTTTATATAATATTTTTTTATAATCGAAAAATATACAAGAAGTGAATCAATAAAATACGATAAACCTTTGTGAATTGATTGGATGACAAACGATTATGTTGCTTGGTTCCCTGGCCGGCATTCAGAGTTCTTCAAAATACAGATAACATCGAACAGAGAGAAGCTTTTTAACCGTTGTGACTCTTATTTTAAAATATTATTGTGTTATTTTTACAAAATTATCATATTTGCCTCCATCTTTTGAATAAAAACTTAAGATTAAAGAAGATATATAAAAATTTCCGGCATAAATCAAATACTTTTTATATAGTGTAGTGTTTTTACCTATTGGTTGCCTAAAATCTAAGACACAACAAAATATTAGCTTTTATTCAGACAATGCAACAAAACATCAGCACACACACCTTATATATATATATCCTTTTAAAATTTACATAATAAATTCCTTATCCTAATTCAATATATAAATATTTACATATTCACGGAATTTTTCTTCATCAGCATATGGAATCACTAAAGAGAGAATTATAAGATTTCCTTTTTATTTAAACAAAAAACTCAAGAATATTAAAATGCATAAAACATAGTAGTGAAAAATACAAATTACTTTCTATGTGTTGGTACCTTTTTGTGAAGCAAAGGAATTTTCAAATAAGTCGAGAACTGGTCGTCACGGCTGGTGGAAATGGAGACAAACGGCCTCCTCATTTATTTAAATGGAGAAATCTTCTAGGAGAGTGGTTGTTTCGTCTGCGCTCACTTTAAACCCGGAGATGGGGAAAATATATTTTTGAACCCAATCAAAATATAATTTTGTGTGTGAAAAATAAATATATAAATTATAATACAATAAAACGCAATCTTTCTATAATTTATATCAATGTTTGATAAAACTCTATTTTCGAAAGTATAAGGTTGTCCTAAAAGTTCGCGTTTTCCTTATTTTTGGCGAATAATAGTATAACGGCGAATACATAATAAAACACAATACAATTACTTTATACATAATAAAAATACATTATACATAACAGTGAATAATATTATTGCGAACAATATTGGTAATTTCATTTTTTTGCAAGTGTTTACGAACTTTTGGTGCAACCTTGTATATATATAATAGCGTTTATTGATAAACCTAAAACCATTAGCGCAATATATTTTATATATTCAATATAAAATAATTTCCTAGTGTTCTTCTTCTACTATAAAAAATTGGGTAGGCATGGCTAATCAGTGATTAATCATCCAAGTAAAGGACGATAGTGTGTTCGAAATATTATATATTAAAACTAAAATACGCAAAAAAATAGTTTTAAATTTTATTAATAGACTAGCGGATGTGTACCCGGCTTCGCCCGGGTTTTATCCGAGTGAAAGTTTGTCTAACGAATATTATATATTATGAAGTATAATAAACAATGTTAAAGATTAGTTTTAATTATTAATCAAGATTGTGTGTGAATATGTGAGAAAGATGTAATATCGTTGTTGTTTTCTTGGCCGACTGTTTTACATATGGTGTTATCTTAAAATTGCTTGTTTTGAATATTTTTTTAGATTGAGTTGAATGAATTGCTGAATTTATTTTGTATTTATATATAAATAAAATTAACTCTGTTGATTTCTTTTGTATTTAATCGATAACAGCGAAGTTACGCATGTTAAAGTTAGGAAAAATATTTTGATGTTAAGCAAAACCTGCTCCATCTCGTTTTACATAAATGTTGAAAATTTGGTCGAAATTGATGCATTGTAACGAAAGGTTTTAGTGAACAACACTTATGAAATTTGCATTTTATTAATATAGATTGTTTGTTATGTACTTGTATATACATAAAGGCTTATTTACTCTTTGATATTAGTCAAAAGGCTGAGAAGCGATATAAAGGCTTATGTAGTGTATAGCAATTATTTCAATACGGGAATATATATATTGAACTATTTATTTTCAATTATTTACCAATATTTCAGACATATTTATTGTATGGAAAGCTAAAAAATATGTAAAGGTAATTTTTTTTAATCAATGGAGAACCTTTCGGGAAGCTTTACCTGGTCTACAATGATAGAATACACATGTTATGTGAGAGGTGGGTTAATTATTAAACTTAATGTAGAGATATAATTGGATATGATGGAAGCTAGAAGATTTCCTACAATATAGAAGGTCCAGCGGTCCTATCTCCAGCCAAACTATCAGAGTGATGAATAGCCTCCCCAGGAAGAGATAATGCCTGAAAAATTGAAGAAATATGTTGATTTCTAAATACTTGCTGAGTTTCAGAATATTTCCGGCTTCATTGTCATACATACGTTTTATCTTGACTTCCCTCAGAGGCCTGAAATTCTATTTATTTTTAATATTTCACTCAAAGTTTGTATATATAACTGAAATATTCATTCCAAAATGTACCAGAATTTCATATAATAATTATATTGGATTACAATTCAAGGGGTCATTTTGATAGCTTATATTGAATTTCTGATATTGATGCTAGCTGATGGATCATTGAAGTGGGCCTTTACCACGCTAACTTGGATCACCAGCTCGAAAAGCGTACTTGCCATGAATTTATTTATATATCAAAATTATATTTTTTATAGAAATTGCGCATTGCTTTTTAAAATTATTTTCGAGCTGCCTCTTGGGATAGCCGATCTATTTGGGTGGATTGAGTCTCCTCGACGTTGGTACCAATTCTGGCTATTGGGGTTCGAGGACGTCCAATATGCTCTAAGTTGAGGCTGCTACGTCTAGGCTTAGCTGGGCGACATGGCAGTCTCTTGCACCCACGCCTTGGGCCTGACTACCACTGCGACTGAGGTTGTAACATAGCAGCTATAGCATAGAAGTTATAGCAGCTCTCCGGGGTCTCCAGTTCCTATGGCACTCTGAATGCTTAGCTCCTTCGATATAAATAGGTCGCTCATCTAGCTGGACTAGCCCCTTCCTGGCCTGCACACAGCGTTCTACTCTAGGACCTTTCTGCTGGCGCGAAGCTGCGAAAAACCTTTAGAGCTGCTATCGGGATACAAACCTGGGTTATTCCATAATGGTGCAGGAATAGACACACCATCTATATGACAAAGTTGATCCGAGTTTGCTAGATTGCGAAACGGTCGATATATGATGTATCTCTCAATGGAAGCGGATTAATCCCAGAGGCTGAGTCCCCAAATGGCTCGTTATTAATTTAAATGTGATCGTCTCTTTAGGGAAACAATACAGTGAAACCAAAACTATCACAAGAAGCCCAGTGTAAAGCTGAAAATGCCACCACGACCCATAAAGGTCTCTATCCGATTCTGACAGTTAAGCGCCATGGAAGATGAGGGATACTCACCAGTGAGCTCTTTTGTGCCTCTGGAACGACACTTTCAAGGTTTATCAAAAACTTCAAGAAGAAGATTGTTTTTATGGAAAACTATCAATAATTTTCACGTACACGCCACAGCCGTTTAAATCAGTGCCATGAACATTAAGATTTGATCCAGGTCCAGTGAATCCATGTTTCCATTGACGAGTCAAAATTCAGTATATCATTAATTTCCAAGTAATATTTTATCTGGAAATAATCTGGGACCCGTTTTCATCTCAATCTTACACCTTTTTCTGTGTTATAAGGAATAGGCAACTAATAGCTGATTTTTAATTATTCAATAATATTATCTAAATACTCTCTCTTTCTGATTCAAGAAACGCCAACCACGTACGCGTTTTGGCTGTTAGCGCAACGTCTAAAACAAGCTGGTCCTGAAAGTAATGAGATTTTAAAGCTTAAAGAGTGTGAGAATGTGTGCAAAATCTTTAAAAATATATAGTAAAAATGTTAAATTGTTCATTTATTATGTCGATAATTTAATTAAAAGCATATCTTTTTCGTTCAACTGAAAGTTGTTGATAGCTTGTGGTGAGCTTTTCTTTATTTATATGAAGAAAGGAAATTTACTCATGAACTAATCTTAAGGAGATGGAAAGCCTTTAATGTCGCCAGTAGTATTTTTATAAGGAGACAAATGCAATTTAGTTCACAGATTTATATCTCTTGTGTCTTCACTAAAGATCACTGTGTATCAAATATCTTTCAGGGATATTCTCTGAATTCCTATATACATGCTAAAAGGTAAAACTTCCTTAAGTTTTGTCCGTTAGTGTATATTAGAGTTGACAAGCTTATATTGGATCAAATATGTTTTGATAGCCTTCGGTATTAGACAAGTTTGATCTTGTTCTTATTCTTCTCTAGGAGAACTTCTCTAGAAAGCGACAACTACGTTTCAATATTCTAGAATTCATATAAATCAGGTATTTATCTCTACAGCTGGTGTTAGTCACATCAGAAACTGTAAGTTTCTCACGATTAAGAGATACTTTTCCTAATATAAGTAATTGATAAGGCACAATTTGGATTATAGATTATAAACACAAAGTAATAAGACCAAATAAATAAATAGTGTGTGACGTTTCGGTAACAGCGTTGTTATCATCTTCAGACAAAAGTACTGAAACGTACTTCTTTATACTGTGCTTCTTATACTACTTTCAGTACTATTGTCTGAAGATGGTAACACACTGTTACCGAAACGTCGCACACTATTTATTTATTTGGATTTGGTCCTATTACCTTGAGTGAATAGAAGTAATTGTAGTAGAATTGACCGTAGCCAAGAAATAGAAGCTGAAATCATTTCCTTATTTCCTACCCCCAGTAATAAATCCAGGATCTCCATCTGTTTGTGACAGATAGAATGGCATCTAAATATTTCCCTTCTACCGAATTGTCGCCCATAATAATATTTATATATAAAATATATAATACAATGTAATGCGGCATTTGATTATAGAACGAAGTTTGAAAATTATACCGCAAATGTTTCTTTTGAACGAAAAATCGAAATTTATATTAAGGAGAAATAACGATTATTTCTAACCTTAGGGATAAAGTATGAAACGATGAATTGTGAAGAGTAATGATAAATTTCACATCCCTGGACATTTTATTTTTCCGTTTATCATTACTTTTCACAATTCATCCTTTCATACTTCATCCCTAAGGTTAGTAATAATCGTTATTTCTCCCTAAAATAAATTTAGATTTTTCATTCAAAAGAAACATTTTCTGTATAATTTTCAAACTTCGTTCTAAAATACGTATTATTTTTTTTTATTTTACATCAAAATATAAATTTGATATATTGATTAATATAATAACATTTTATTTCAGATGAGATTACACAATTTAAGGAAAGCTGTGAATATATTTACTGTATCAATATTATATTGGCTAACTTCTCAAATGTTAAAAATGTTAATATGCAAATATAATTATATATATACTTAAATACCTCCAGGGTCTGTTGATTTAATTTGCATGGCCTGTAGATATTTGTCAGACGATAAAACTTGAAAATTTTCAAAAAGAAAATGTACTGAGTTATAAAATAACAAAATATTTCAACTTTATTTTTGATTAAACTTTATTTTAATCTGAAAATTAAAAGAAGGAGAGAAAGTTATTCTCTATATTTATTAATATTATTTTCTTGGATAAAAGTAGATTTAAAATTTATTAACATAAAATGTATCCTTTAGGCAGTCTTTATAGATATATCAAAGGTGATTTTACGATATTTTATTGAAATATAATATATTTAAAAATAGTTTTTATATTAACTATATATTTTACAATTAAAATGAATTTCTTTACTGTTCTTCTTCTGCGATGAGAAACATATTAGTGATGACCACCTAGCAGAATATCGCCAGTTTATATACCATGTCATTTTCCTATTGCATATTTAGATGTAATTGTTATATATACAGTCATGGACAAAACATAAGGAATTTGTACCTTTCAGCATGTATATCGGGATGCAGACAATAACTCTGGAAGATATTTGATAGACAGTGATCTTTATTGAAGACACACGAGATAACCAAGTGTGAACAACCTCTGTATGTTTGATGATTCCCCGTAAGCCTGAGGAAACGCACGAAAGCTTGTCGAGTATTTAATAGAAAAATACATTGAAATTCGCTTTTTTCTTAATTAAATACATTTATATATTTATCGTAAAGATTGAGGCTGCCTGGCCGGCATTCATATTTCTTAAAAATAAAGATAATTCGGCCAATATATATTTTTATTACTTCGACGTTTCGACAAAAAATATTTTGTGCCAAGTGTTTCAATTTTTGTTTGCTCCCAACGAGGACAAAGGATTTTTGTCGAAACGTCGAGGTAATAAAAATATTTACTGGCCGAAGTATCTTTATTTTCAAGAAATTTTTATTTATAATACTAATGATGCCATGGAGCAATAAAATCAGGAATTGACGGTCCATGCTACTGCGTCCGAGGGAGCTGGCACGCTGGGGCCTGCAGTCCGGGGAACCGGTGGGAAATATGCTACGAGGACCCTGAACATCTTACAATCTACTTATATAATTGCCTTATTCTGAAGCTCACGGATAGAATGCGCGCCCATTGGCTGCCGGCGAACACGTGTCCTCCCTGCCCTCCTCTAGACAACCCTGTTATCAGCTGTGTGATACATACACCTGTCTAAAGCGGCCATTCCAGACAACCCTGTTATCAGCAGTGTGATACATCCACCTGTCTATACAGACCACCCTGTCTATAGCGACCACTGACCACCCTGCCTATAGCGGCCACTCTAGACAACCCTGCTATCAGCTGTGTGATACATCCACCTGTCTATACAGACCACCCTGTCTATAGCGGCCACTCTAGACAACCCTGTTATCAGCTGTGTGATACATCCACCTGTCTATACAGACCACCCTGTATATAGCGGCCATTCCAGATAACCCTGTTATCAGCTGTGTGATACATACACCTGTCTATAGCGGCCACTCTAGACAACCCTGTTATCAGCTGTGTGATACATCCACCTGTCTATACAGACCACCCTGTCTATAGCGGCCACTCTAGACAACCCTGTTATCAGCTGTGTGTTACATTCACCTGTCTATACAGACCACCCTGTCTATAGCGACCACCCAAGACAACGTTTCAAAAACATATCCGCACTCGGGTAAAACCCGGGCGTTGCCCGGGCCATTCGTCTAGTTAAACATAATTGTTTAATAATGCTAATAACAAAATTTTCCAATTATTCTGTATATATATTATTTAGAGTTAGTACATAGAATATCAGCCCGTTGAAGAACAGTATATTTGCTCGAAAGCTTGCAAATTTAAATTAAAAAGAAACTTTTTACCTGATATTGATTTTTACTTTTTCAAATAATTTCTGGGTAACTATTGCTCACATAAATGAAACTCAGAAGAAATTGGGAGAGCTGAGTAGACTGCTGTATGAAGATCAATACTAATGATGAATATATACAGTTCTTTTTTAAAAGATATTTGTAATGATTCTAAAGACACTAAAAATCTACGTTTGAGAATTCTGAAGTTAACGGCCCCAATAACCCAGAAGGTCATTGAAACCCATCAGAATGTTTTTATTTGCATATCCACCTCCCCGGCTGATAAAGGGCGGAGTTAATCAATTACTCAATGGCTGTTAAGTTTGACGCCACGGTCAAATATCGCCGGACAAAAAGTCCTCCTCGACGCGAGCGGTGACAAAAACACTAGGTGTCATGGGAGATAATAATTATCGTAATTAGCGTCTCAGACTTTCTCAACGTGTTGGCCCATCTTGTTTTATAGAGCTCTGTCAATATCTTAGATAGACATACTTCTTAGTTAATCCTTCTGAACTCTGAACCATTGTTGTTCGACAGTCTAAACCTCTCAAATATAAAATTAGCGTATTGATTATTAAATAATTCATAATTTAATTGTTTAATGATAATTCATCTAGAGTACATTTCATATTTGAAGGTATGAAAATTCGAAAATATTATAGACGCGTATGATTCTTTTTAATAATTAACAATTTTAAGAATCATACGCATCTATAATAGTTTCGAATTTTCATAACAGATGTGGGGCTAATCCATCATAATATTTAGTTATTAGTAAATATAAAATTGTTATATATGACCCCCTACAACACAACAACATACACATATATTTCATACAGCGTATTTATATATTTTAATTAATTCATATGTTAGTTAGTTGAAATTGTCGGTATTTAATTATTGTTTGGCAACAATAGAAAATGTATTTTATAATTTATATAATAATGTATCAGTGTAAATTTTTATAAATATTTTTGGGATGTTAAATTATTTGTATAAGTATAAAATCAAATTTATACTATCTTTTTAAAAAATTAAGGAAATATTTAATTTTTCGACTTTCTCAATATCGACTGCACCTAGGTAAAAAACCTTTACAAAGTAAACATTTTGCCATATGTTATATATATATATATGTTATATCTAATTCTAAGAATGTTATTGTAGTAAGGCGTTCAGCGACAACGCGAATATTCTAAAACAACAGGTTTCTCACTCCAGGCATCAACAATAGTCTGGAAAACATTGCATTTCACAATACATTGTCTTGATAGTAATTTTATAAAGTAGTTTGAATTGAAAACTTGAAACTCAATAAAATATATTGAAGTCAAATGTGTGAGTAATCCAAAGAAGGCTTTTTCACTATCCTTAAGTGTTATTATTCTAGTTCATGGAGATAATTACATGTATATTTATTAAACAAATGCTACAGGTTTTTGATATGAGTTCCTTTATCATAAAGAATCTCCATTCAAATATGATGAAGAAATTCATCTCCAAAAACCTGTTTAATATTCTATTAAAATCCAGGAGATTTATGAAAAATTTGAGATTTATATACACTTTTATAGAATTAATCGAAGGTTCCACTGTACTAGTCATTCCTGGTATTTACCCTATACACACAAAGGAAGATGGCCGGGGATTTCGAAGATTTCTACGGGTCCAATTTTTCCGCGTGTGTCTGGTCGTGGGTGCCTTGACACGATCCACTCTGCTCCATGTTTTACAATCCTATTGTCACAAGATATCTCTTCGTCACACCAGCATGACGGCTTATTACAAAAATATAGGTGACAGGATATAAGGGTGTCATGAATATTAGTTATGACACATTATCACAACTGACATGACATATAAGTATCAGAAGGAGCAACTCATCTTTTAAAATGCATTGAAACAATTCATTAGATTCATCACTCGAATACAGAAGATAAAGGTGGCGAGGAAGAATTGCTACAACGCTAATTTTAGCAATTTCCAACAAACTATATCACATTTTCAGGCTTTGGCTCTCATCATTACAGGCGCGACTTCGATTTCATTAAATCCCCTCGCAACTTTATGTTATATATATATATTGCACGAGTTCCTCGTTGGGCTTCATAAAATTGAAATAGCCCTGGATTGAAAGAGGCCATAGACCAAAACAATGGTCTCCAGGTGAGCGTTCCTAATTTCTAACGTCGTTGGTGTAGGATTCCCATTGAGTCAAGTCTGCGAGATTGGGAAGACGATCGATAGAGATGCCACATTTATTTGATAATCTTATTCTGGAGGGCAAGGTATTTTTATGTCGATATTTAGTTACAATATAACTCTACCTCTACCAGGTGTAAAAGAATGCTTCCAGTAAATACAAGCTACTTATGTGCAGGTACAACGTTATCTTCTTACTGATGACCTACGTTGTTCCCATCATCTTCATGGCAGTGACGTACTGCTGGATGGGCTCCGTGCTGTGGGGCAGCAAGGGCATCGGCGAGATGTCGGCCCATCAGAGGGAGGTCGTTCGCTCCAAGCGACGGGTAAGTCACTTCCCCATTCTGGCCTTCACTCAGGTTCACTTATATATTCAGAGATATGTTAATTTTTAGATATATTTACAGAATATTATGATAAAACAAATATTTAACTAATTGAAAAATGTATATAAATTCATAATAAAAGCGTGTAACGTTAAATTATTATAGATAATTGTACGGACTAGATTCCACGGTCAGAGAAAAAGTATATTCTCTTCTTACTTAAAAATATTATATCATATTTTTATTTGAGTTAGAGTTTTTAGACCTTTACACATTCGAATGAAATGTTATTTAATGTCTTTAAAAGTGAATATTATTTTCGTCACGAGAGAGAGAGAGAGAGAATCTACGATTGGTATTCATCCTTTCAAATTGCTCGTGGGAGTGTTTTAGTAATTCCTATTGTACATGTACTCGCCAGTAGGATAAAGCAACTACATAAAAAAACTTAACAAGTATTTTATTTAACACACAGCAACTAAGCAATCAGGGCTGCAATGATCGAAGTAAAAAATAAAATGATCAAGTCAAGGTTGGGTATAAATAGAAAAACAGGACAACAACACATTTCCATACATTAAGTAGCTGTGCTGTTCCCCACTGTCAACGGTGGCTCCACCAGGCTCTGTGATGCTACTCTGTCCAGTCTTGTCGCAGCATTAGCGAAGGGTGATTTCATCCACACACAGGAATAAAGATACCAAGATCCCATATAAGTCACAATATATCTCTTATGGAAGTTTATTTTGATGGATTTAGGTGATTTAGAGCGGTATATGAATTTGAAAATTCCAGATAGATGGAAATATATGATTAGGTACTTCACACATTGAAAATTTTCACTCAGTTTCTCTTCTTATCTAAGTTCTAAATTTTCTATTTGAAAATATTGAATGATAAAGATTCCACAACCTCCCTTTTATTCAAAACTTGGTCCTTATCGACATTTTTTATTCTTTAGTTGGATTTAGTTGGATAAAATAAATATTTAATGAAAGATATTAAATAGAAGAAGAGAGGTTTTGAGAAATATATAAAATGATATTAAAACTTACTTTGAAAACTGGAGAAATAAATATATTCAGCGCTTAGTTAGCTTAGTGCCTGCATTAAAATATCAAAATGATTAACATCGTTAAAATTGAATTTTTCCCTATCATCTATATAGTAACAATAGAAAAACTATTAAAATATATATAACCAATACACGATGATATAATCTAGTATACTCGGAGCTTTATCACAAATGGATTTATTATATCCAAACCCTCTCTAATCCATTAGGGCAAATGGAAAGTGCAATGCCTTAAAACTCACTCGCGGTATGTATGCATAAATTGAAGATGAAGTATATTCAGATTTAATACAGCGTTAATCACCTTAGTATATATATATACAGTATTACCCGAGTATTTGATCTATGGTATACAGTCTTGAAAAACCTTTTGAAGAAAACACAATAAAATAACTTTAAATCACTATTTGATTTGAAATCATAAAACAAATTGAAAAGGAAACTCCTGATTTGAGGCGTGAAGAAGAAAATAAAATTGAAACTTGAATACTTATTTACATAATTACAAAATGTGTGTGCTAGCCAGATAAAAGAAATAAAAACAATGAATTTGTATAGGGTATAGCGGCGTTATCTGGCGTCCAACTTAACAACAAGAGTTGTTTTCTGAAAAAATATAATTAATATTAAAATAACATTTTGTTATGAAACATATACAGGGTGTTCCATTTTTAAAAATAACAATTTTGCTAAACGTCAAGACCTACACATATAAAACAACTAGCCGAATATGACCCGGGCAACGCCCAGGTTTTACTCGATTAAATGCTTTTATTCAAATACTATTCGTTACAATTATAAATTGGCGCCGTGGATGTCATTCTTGTATAATATATAAATGAGTTTTAAAAATTGTAAAAAAAAAAAATGCTTCGGCCGGGAATCGAACCCGGGCTACCCGCGTGGCAGGCGAGCATTCTACCACTGAACCACCGATGGTTATGAGAAATGGCCATATTTGGGTATTTATTCCATTCACAAAGCAAACGGTGACAGAATTTATTAAGAATGGTTGCTTGATTATGACGCTGATAACTGTATATTTTAATAAGTTGTACAAACCTTAGTAGATTATTTTTAATAAAATACTAATATCTCTATGATAAATAGACACTTCGGCTAGTTAGAGTTTTTTATTTTTCTCAACGTTTCGACAAAAATCTTTTGTCTTCGTCAGGAGAAGTAAATAACTCTAACTGGCCGAAGTGTCTATTTTACATAGAAATATGAATGCCGGCCAGGCATCCTCTGTCTTTACTAATATCGTTATTTTGAAAATGGAACACCCTCTGTATTTACATATACCATTTTATTGTGAGAGAGTATTGGTTCCCAACAAGCAAGTGAATTGTCATGAGGAAGACAACAACTACTCGAATAATCTTTGAATATTCAAATCGTAGTCGAATAAACCTATTTAAAATTTATTTCCGTATTTCTATATTAAAAAGAGCATCACAATTTGTTATCAAGGGCAGATTCAAGGTTTATAACACCCTTGATGTCATATAAATGTACCATAGAGATAGAGAAACATTGTTGACTTCTAGATAGTCTGCTGATTTCCAATCAGCATTTTGTAGTTTAGATGTAGAATAATTGTACAACACACTAGGTTTCATATCCTTTTTTCATAATTTAATTAATATTTTATTAATATTTATTTGAATTTTGGATTTTTCTGTTATTTAGAGGGTTAATTTGAATATTGAATCCGCTAATGATTTTGGTCATCAGACATATAATGCGAATAAAACCTTTTTCTTACCTACATTTTCAATATAAGTTAAGAAAATGTGTCTACATATCAATATTTATTTCCTCAACAATAAATTTGATTGTTAAAAAACGATCTTCATTCAGTTTTTATTTTACTTTTTTAACGAGGACTTTGTTGTCAACAAAAATTGGAAGGTCTGACATTTTTTTTTATATTTTTCTTTTCCTGGCCAATTTTGAAACGTGAAAGGATTTTTGATTTAAACAGTAGATATACACAATAAAATCCTAAATAATTGCAATTAGATATTTAATGAATGAAAGAAAGAAAAAATTGCAACGAGTTTCTTTATTCTAAAGGTTGGCGAGCTTTCAGGCGTTAGCCTATCTTCAGGCCGATTTCGCAAAAATATATATAAATATACAAATAACACAAAATCTAAACTATATATTTATTTTTTTTTTTTTGCCAAATCGGCCTGAAGATAGGCTAACGCCTGAAAGCTCGCCAACATTTAGAATAAAGAAACTCGTTGCAATTTTTTCTTCCTTTCATTCATTGAGTAGATATACAGTTATCTTATAAAACTTGCCTCATTAAGTCAACTCTTTGAGCGAAGATTTATACCCATTTTAAAACAGGATTTAACATTGGCTGTTTTTCTCAAGTTGAAATTCAACTTGAGAAGTTTACTTTTTAGATCTAAATGATGTCATTTCAAGTTATTCGAGCACTCGTGCAATGATGTTAGGGAGATATTTTACTTTTCGTATTACATTGGTTGTTTTGTTAGTGTCATTTATATTCTCGAAGTAATTCCATCAGTTTTATTATTTAATTGTTATAGGTTTTATTTGTGTGAGAGAGAGAGATTGAAACTTATTTTATTATATCGTTCATATAAGGTTAAATACAATAATGAATAAATAATAATAAATATAAGGATAAAATAAATATATAAATATATATATATATGGTCTTCATTGGTGACGCCCACCGCGGGAAAGACTCCGCCAACGGTGGACTGCGAGAGATCTTTCCCACAGAGTGGGCAGGTCGATGTGGTGGCTGGCGTTACTCAAATTAAGACCGAGATGGTACTTGTAGATGTTAGCCTTCGCCTCACCTGTGAGAGAGATATATATACATAGGATAAACCAGTCTGTATTAAGATACAAGAGGTGAAAATGTCTGAAAAAGCTAAATATAAAACTCTATGTGGTATGTGGGTGTTGTGTGTGCATTATTTTCCCGAAAAATATTTTCTAAATATATCTCATTTTTAATATACCTTTCAAATAATATACACCAGAATTTTACAAAAATTAAACAAAGTTTCACAAAAGTTTGAAAATGTACGAGGAGTTTGCCGACTTTTTATTCCCAATTATTTTTTGCAGAAAAATTTCTGTCAAACTAAAATTTTATATAAATTTTTATTTTCATTGTGACGATATATACGTATTTCTCTAGCCGTGGTCACATTCTTTAAATATCGATTGAATATTTTTTTTTTTTGCGATTTCTTGAGATTAAAGAATTTTACCTTTCAGGAATCCATTTTGCTCTGAGAAATATTCAGAGAGTTATTAGAAGGTTTTCTTTACATTACTTCGAGTTGTATAACTTAAAATTATTAAATTTCTTAATAGAAATAAAGTACAGAACGCGAAATTCTGATATAATTTCATATCAACCTAATAATATTATATATAAACACATCAATTATACATAATAAAGGGTTCTCTGAAGAAGAGGAAAACAGTTCACAAACCTAGGTAGCTCTACTAATACCTACACTATACCCATACCTAGGTTTCTTTTATGCTTATACCTGAGCAACCATTGTTACCTCTTCTTATTTCAAGAACCGCATATCCTATAGCAGGGTATTTATAATTAATTATATATCTAAGTAAAACTACATATTCCTTCTTAGTGTCCATTATATACCATTTTTATATAAAATAACTATAGTCAATAGTTTGAATAAATGATAAAATAATATCATTAATGCTCAAATATACTAATGGACAAAATTAAGGAAGTTGTATCCTTTAGCATGTATATCGGGATTCAGGCAATAACTCTGAAAGATATCTGATACACAGTGACATTGGTTGCAGACACACGAGATAACCAAATGTGAACAAAATTACCTCTCACTCCTTAGAAAAATAAAACAAACTACCGGAAATATCAAAGATATTTCCTCTTCCTTAAGTTTTTCAATGAGTGTAAATTAGAAATTACATATAGTTAATTCACAAGAAGCCAAGGTTTCTTTATATGAGGAATATCATTTATCAGTGTTCTAATCACAAATAAAATATATATTACCATATATTTACATATATATTCTCTTAAAATGATTGAATAGTATTGTTATCTAAAGGACCTTATTCAATAATTGGTATCAATTATTAAATAAATCGATAATGATAATATATGTTATCTAGCATTGATTATATGATATTCTCATCTAAAGAAAGTTCGTGCAAAACTAACTATAAATACACAGCTATATCTGATTATTCAATATAATGTAACAACGCGCCATATCTATATGTACAAGCTATAAGACCATTCAGCACAAATTTTACATCATTATTTGGAAAGTAAAATTTGGTTCTAAATGGTTTTATTTATTATACAGAGAGTATTCAATTTTTGACGTGACAACGTCTTAAATTAGGTTGCGGCTGGGAGTCACTTATGAAAAAGTGTAACGCCCGGTAACGTTACGATGAGTCATCGAACGAGAGTGCTGCGCGCGCAGCGCTAGAGAATTAGGCGCATTGAATCGGCGCATGCTTGTCTCTGTCTTTCTCGAACGTTCTTGGCGTTGGAAAAACAAGAAAGCGTCATAATACAAGTTCACACGTGTGGTTAAAGTATCGTCAGCTGTGTCTGTAGTGAAAATGTGGAGTGCTTAGATTCGTCATTTACAACAACTACAACAATAAAGGTAAATAATTGTACACTGATATTTCATTATCGTAAACTATGATTGATTGATTAATTGTTAGATTGACACAAAAGTTGAGAAACTGAGTTTATAGGTTATGTCACACTATTGATAAATGTTGATAGTGTTAAGTAAATTATTAGTTTAAAATTAAATAATTAATTAATTATTATTTTACAAATTTTAAATAGTTTCAAATTTATTTAGCAAAAATTTGAACCTTCGATCTGAATAAATGTTTTGATTTTCGAATTGATTCTTTAAAATTACAAATATTAAGAAAAAGTGGCAGATATAAGAAAACTTTATTTAAACTGTGTTGAGCAAGAATTTTAACATCTAATTTAAGTAAATGTTTTAATTTTCAACTTCATCATTTACAATTACAAATTTTATTTAATTTCAAATTTATTTAGCAAAAATTTGAACCTTCGATCTGAATAAGTGTTTTGATTTTCAAATACCAACGCGGCTGGTGGAGTGGCGATCGATCGTAAATTATCATCGACATCTACGGCGGAAGTGTTCCAAGTTGCGATTACAGACGTAACTCGTGTCATTAAAACCAAGGGTGACATGTGCATGACTGAAGTTACTTGCTTCGCCGCTAATACTAGCTTCAAGTTTATACTCGGTGCTGTATATATTCATCCAGGAGCTAGTATGCAGGATATTGGAATGTTACTATGGCAAGGACTCGGTCCGTACATTCACAACAGCCAGTACGTGCCACCGTTCGTGCAAGTTGATTCTAGTATACCGATTCTTCTGTGTGGTGATTTTAACAAAAACGTAAAGCCTGACAACTCGTTTCTTAAATTCATGAAAAATACGTATAATCTTGATTGCGTATCAAACGTTTCTAAGTCAACTACGTTAAAAGGAACAACTATCGACTTGACTTTCGCAAGACACATTACAGCAGAAACACTTCCTTTCATTTCATATTTCTCCTATCATCGTCCTATCCTCAACAAAATCACTCAAATAGGAATTAGTTAAGTTTAAGTTTACATGTACAATGTTTTAGTAAACAAAATATATTTCTATAGTTAAAATTTGTGCAATTCTTATTTTCATTCAATTCCTTGTTCCTATTGTGCAATTTAATTATATTCATATCAATAAATATTCTACCGTTGTCACGTAAAATCTTCGCCCGTAAAACCGACTTTACAGGCAACCATTGTTATTTAAAAAGGATTTTAATGATATATTAAAAATAATTTACTTTTTTACTACTTTTTTTTGCAGTGTTTTTGATTACTTACACAGCGCTTCGTTTGTAAATATTTTATTTATGTTTCTATCTCAGACGGTTGTTGTGATATCTGGCGAAGGTTTCATAGAGTTTGCTTGTTTAAAATATACTTTTAAATTAATGATTACTATTTTTCTCTCTCTATCTCTCTCTCGTTCTAGCTTTATTTATAATATCGATATAGACAAATCGAATGTCGACGTAAAGCCAACCTCCCATGATGTTACAATATTGCCACGTGGAAAATCTGGAAAGACGAACTTCAAGATGGCACAGAAATTTATTTAAGGGTAGAAAAACTATGAATGATAAAAAAATGATAAGCAATGAGGGAAGTTAACAGAGATATTTTAATTTTTATTACTTATATTCCATTTTTATAACCCATATATTATTGTAATTAAGTAGACTAGTTCTTAACATTGTTCCAACCTTTTTTCGGACAAATTAAATTAGTGTGAAAAAATAGTACAAATGTGACATTGTACAGGGATAAGCTTCATAAATTTTTAAAAAAGCATATTTTTATCGTGCAACTGAAAGTTGCTGATGGCTTGCGCCAGGTACAGCTTGCACCACGAAGAGGGCCAAAAGCCCGAAGCGCGTACGTGGTTAGCTTTTCTTGATTATTCAAGAATGGGTATTTGGATATTCTGGAATAATTAAAAATCAATGAATAATTGATATTTATTCCGTTAGATGGCGTAAGTCATCAGCAACTTTCAATTGCTCGATAAGGAGATACCTTTTTCTTAAATTAAATTAGGTTTTGAAAGATTGTTGACTATGAAATCTACTCGTTCAAATATTCCACATGTTTCAGTTATCATCACACCATTCAAACTCTATTCGCTGTCGTAATTCCTTAACCTAGACAAAGGTGGAAGTGAATCATTTAATCCTGTCTACTATATATTCCAAAGTTAATTCAATAAGTGATTAAGTGCTGGCAGTGAAAGGTTTTGTCACGTCCCTGTGTAATTCGGCGAGTCTCCATTAGCACCAGTAGCTGGCCGTTAGTGACGACAGACTGGACAGTAAATGGCGGTTGACGTAGCTATGCAAATAGAGTCGGTCAATGGGCGCAGATCTACTCACGTGTTCGAAGGTAATCCATTGTATGAATGCTGTATGTGGCGGCTTTAATAAATATAGTATATTTTAAACTGTATAATAATGACTCTTTTAGTGTATTCCACATATTTTCCAATTATTTAGAGCAGATAATTTATAAGATCCTAACCTTCTATTAAAATGTACACTGTTCCTATTTGCTACCACCCCATATTTTGTATATATGCTATATCTTCATTATTATAACCTGTACACACTTATTTGTATTTAAACTCAAAATAATGACGTCAAAATAAAAAGCCAAAGAGAGGTCAGCTGGTGGCAGCTGGGGGGCAGAGAAGAAATAGCCAACGCCCAGTTGGGGCCTCCTCCACGGCTTTTTATAGACGACCCTGTAAACAGGACAGGTTTTTAGCAGAGGGTCTGGGCTGTATGTTCTACGGGGTGTCCATCGACAGACCGCTTATGTCTCTCTCTGTCGCTCTCTCCGTGTCTCGTTGTTAGAAATCAAGGTTTGTGTCATGGCCTCTACCTCTGTCCCGTGGGCTCTCTCCGATCACTCTCGGTGCTAACATCTAGCTCTGCCTCTGCTTCTTGTCCGTGTGTGGAAAGAACATCAACTCTCGCCTAACGTACATGACTGCCAGTTTATCCCTACGTCGGCAGGATCATTTGCAACAATATTACATATTAATATATACAGTTATCAGCGTCATGCACAATTCTTTCTTAATTCTGTCACCGTTTGCTTTTGGTTCAGTGGTAGAATGCTCGCCTGCCACGCGGGCGCCCCGGGTTCGATTCCGGGCCGATGCATTTTTTTTTTTTTTTACAAATTTTAAAACTCATTTATATTAAACGATAAGAACTCTTAAAATATAGTTAAACGAATAAGCATAAAAAAGACCAAGAGGAGCTTCTTTCAAAATTTATTTTGCAAGCTTTCGGACTAAACGTCCTTCTACAGGCATAGGATAGTTGTAAAAACTAACGCATATAAACGATCATTGAGCCATTATAAAGAGGACATATTTACATACCTATATCTGTAAAACTAACATAATAAAAACTTTATGACTTAGAATTTTGCATGTACAAAATTGGAGAAATTTAAAATTAAAATTTTCATATATGACAAATAATTTAACAAGGTATAATCTAAAATTAAATATTAAATAAATACGGAGATTAAAACATATAGAAGTTAGAGATCAATAAAATTGGGCTAAACACCAAGATACACAAGACAGGGGGTCCCACCTTTTGGAATTAAAGTACACTACAACAGTTCTCCTAGTCTGTCCGCAATATTAAGACATCCAATCACCAAATCTGATAGTCCTAACCTTCCCATACATTCTACAGGAGCAGTATATATAGAAAGAAGCTCCTCTTGGTCTTTTTTATGCTTATTCGTTTAACTCATTTATATTATTAAAATATATGTGCTTTTCCTGTCTACGTACAGTTTTATGGTCTATGTACACAAGTATACAAGTATGTATACAAGTTATTTGAAAATTGCGTGGCAAATATGTCCTTTCGCTCGCAAGCAGCGCCTCTAGCGGTGAAGATGGGAGGTAATATCAGCTGACCTAATGGACATGTAAAACGTGTTTTAACGGGACATAGAGAAAAATCTGGAAAATATATTTTTCGGATTTTTAGTCAAGAAAAATAAATTGACAGGTTCTGGGAAAAAAGTAGATGTTTTTTATTCAGAAAATGATGATGACAATATTGCTGTATCATATTTGATTATCAGATACAAAATTATATCCAGAGAATTTCCAAAAAGCAGAGATCACGGGAGAAGCCAGTTCATTTTTAGTATGCAGGAACAAAATTCTAACAGAAAAACATTCATTCGAGCAGAAGACACAAAGCCAGATCATATATTTATAAAAATATCGCTTCTCAGACACAAAGTTTGGAGCGGGACGTTTCACAAGAATGACATACACGGCGCCAATTTATAATTGTAACGAATAATATTTGACTAAAAGCATTTAATCGGGTAAAACCCGGGCATTGCCCTTTCTTAATCAATTCTGTCACCGTTTGCTTTTGTGAATTGAATAAATACCCAAATATGGCCATTTCTCATAACCATCGGTGGTTCAGTGGTAGAATGTTCGCCTGCCAATGCGGGCGGCCCGGGTTCGATTCCCGGCCGATGCATATATTTTTTTTTTTACAATTTTTGAAACTCATTTATATATTATACAGGAATGACATCCACGGCGCCAATTTATAATTGTAACGCATAGTATTTGAATAAAAGTATTTAATCAGGTAAACCCCGGGCGTTGACCGGGTCTTTCGGCTAGTATATATATAACTTAAAATAATGTTTAAAAAAAGAGAAATATATTGAGTAAGATAAGTTTATATTATTATTTTTGAGGTGAATAATATGAATGTATCAATAAATATTTAAATTGTTTAACAGCAAGATTTAACAACGGAACCAAGCATTCAAATCGGCTTTGACACGTCATGAGCTTGTTCAAAAAACAACTGGGCTAACGAACCAGATATTTTTCAATCAAATAAAAAGAAATCTAAAAAGTGAACTTTTTAAACCACTTTTTTTATTTACCTTTATTATCACAATTTTTCTTTATATATATGTGATATGATCCTGTCGACTTTTCAATGTGACAATATAGTGGTAAATGTGGTGAGGAGAAAAATAATCACACGACGAGTTGTTAGAGCAATCATCCAGGCAGCCAGCCGAGAGAGCGAGCGAGACGTTATCAGCTGAACGACTGTTTTTCCTGTGTACACAACCGGGCTGCTAACCAGGATAGTCGCCAGGTGGTGACGCCCCCCTCAGGAATGTGGCCAAAAAAATGGTCGTAAGTTAGTTGCCTAAAGTGTCTCGCTTTAGCTGCCCATTTCTCTCTCGTTGGCTGTTGGTTTGTTTTATTAATCCGGGAAGAGCATATATTATGACATATGGCCCCCGTTGAAGAAGGCTGAACATAGTTTAAGTATATTTAAAGCTGGTGAAGCCAGGAATAGAGAAAATAATTTTACAGTTAAAATTAGTTAAGGTAATGGTGACATAGTTTTATGTAAATAAAATATTGTATAGTACACAAGTAAATATTATTTACAAGCAGTTTTACAACACCGGGGAGTTTGACATTTAAGGAAATCTTTGAAAATATCAAGGTTATAAAAGGCTATATACAACAAAATCTAATGTACTATAAGGGAAGTGATATGGAGGAGTGTGAACAACGAGAAGAAGAGTCACATACATATGGTGAAATTCTGAAGATCATTAAGACTGGGGAACTCTACACTTTAAGATATTTTTCAGGCGGACATGGCAAGGGGAAACTTGTCATGGGCTTTCTATGCTATAAGTGTAGAGTACGAGAAATGAGATTGAGGTTGACAATTGTGTGAGCTCAGGACTGAGGTAAATATAAAACTACATACAATGTTAGAACCTCGGCGAACAGAGCGAGGGGAGACTTGCCCTGGGCCAATCTAACTTATCTATGTAGTTACTTGTGTAGCGAGTCCGAGGGGAAAAGTCCCGTGTGTAGGTGAGGAAGTCGAACGGACTTATATTTAATTTGCGGAAAGTCTGCGCGCACAGTGCCAAAAATTGGGACGAGGACTGCGTTGTCCGTTACAAGTGACAAGCTGCTCGGACACGAGGTGTTTGAACCGTCGTGGGAGCTTGTGCAAGGCGATGATTTCGCGGTGGGTTGAAAGTAAGACCCATGTCTGCGCGAAATGATGACGGACTGGACAAAATCAGCGACGATGTTTAACGTACCTCCGTGGTAAATATCGGAGGTAGGCTATATCGTGCTGGTTTGGACAATGGACAAACATAGATTTGAAGACAGGGTCCGTGTGGCGAACGTGTGGCGCGAGAAGAAGAAGCGAACTGTGTCGCTCGATGCAGATTGTTCAAGTACGAACAAAAAGGGGTTGATAAATATCTAGCAGTTAGTCAATCTGCACCCTGTGACGAACACACCATTGGCTAGATGGTGTGGGTCGGTGGATAGGCTAGAGATGAACTACGAAATAAATTATCATAAATGAAGGGCGAAGGTTAGGATTTTGAAATGACAATATAGAAGTTCGATAATTGATTAATCAATAATTCTCTATAAAGGTCCTGAGCTGGTATAAAGTTAACAAAGTTGTAAGAATGAGAGGGGCATTAAGGGGAAGATAGATAAGAGTCACCAAGGGTTGGTTGTAAGCAAGGCTCACGTGGTGGTTGGAATTCTTCGACGCCTGAATTACAGGGTGAATTTTGAATCGATTAGGGAAAGAAATTATTTTTCGTGAGCCGTGCTTACAAGTAGGAGAGGTCTATACAAAAGTTTAGGTGCTGGAGGCATATTTTTATAAATAATTTGATTATGAAAAATCTATTGTTAATAGTAAAAATCGTAAAGCATTAATATGTAGAATTCCAATTTTTTTTTTTTTTAGTTTTTTTTTTTTAAAGAATTACGTTAAAAATGGAAATTATTTAATTAAAATAACGATTGTTAAATTCTACTGGTAAGGTAACTAATTAAATGAGTTACAAATATCTCGATAAATAGTATGGAGAATAAAATCATTGTTAATAGGCATGGAGAGAATAAATGGAGCTAATTATGTAAATATTGGGACAATTTACAAGGAATGACTTATTTAAAGAATGAATGGTAGGGTAAAACAATTTCACTTACAGGTTATGCTGGTTTAGAGAGCAGGTAAGTTCATTGAGATTCGGGAGAGTTCTGTCTGTGACACTGAGCGTACCAGTGTTGTACATCACCGTAGCGGCAGGGATATGGCGGAGTCTTGTCCATGATGGAGGAAGGTGTCCTGCTCTGGCACGTTGGTCGTTCTTGGGTAGATCTAGTGCTGGAAGAAGTGTGTGGCAGCTCCATCTCCGCCGTAGGTGAATACTTCTTCGGGATCACGGTTCAAAGGTTGGCGAGGAAGGGGTTGAGGGCTCGAAGAGGAGTGGCTACAGTTGAGTTGGGTTTGGTCGATCATCGTGGCTTGGCTTCTTGTTTCTTATACTCCGGTATATGAGGGATTCGCTTCCCGGCCAGGTCTTATCCTGTCGACTTTTTCTGTGATATGATCCTGTCGACTTTTCAATGTGACAATATAGTGGTAAATGTGGTGAGGAGAAAAATAATCACACGACGAGTTGTTAGAGCAATCATCCAGGCAGCCAGCCGAGAGAGCGAGCGAGACGTTATCAGCTGAACGACTGTTTTTCCTGTGTACACAACCGGGCTGCTAACCAGGATAGTCGCCAGGTGGTGACGCCCCCCTCAGGAATGTGGCCAAAAAATGGTCGTAAGTTAGTTGTCTAAAGTGTCTCGCTTTAGCTGCCCATTTCTCTCTCGTTGGCTGTTGGTTTGTTTTATTAATCCTGGAAGAGCATATATTATGACATATATATATATATATATTAAATATAAAAAACGTATCTTACTCATTATATTTCAATATTTTTCTTCATTATTTTTTATAGATATTTTAAATCAGAGTAAGCATGTTTCTCTTTCAAATATATATTTTCATACATTTCTATTTTCAAATTATTACACTTTTTTGAAAAATACCCTTATTTTCAATATTACAATTTTTCTTTATTTTGTTCTCTATTTTAGTTTGCTCATAGACATAATTCACTTCCAGAACATACATGCACACTTTTTATTAATTCTCTACTAGAAAATCCTGGAAAAAAATAATATAATTTTCTTTAATATTAGAATAAATCATATATATGTTATATTAAAATATTATTTTATTTAAAATTATATTTCATAGATACAAATACGCCTGAGGTCACTCTTACCTTATAAAAACTCACTGTTGTTATTTCTCGTTGGCAGGGGCTCAAAAATCATTCATTTTGGTTAGCAGCCCCGTAAATAAAAATATTTCCGTACCTTTTCTCGTTGGCCGGCTCAAAACCTTTGTACATTATGTAAATAAGTTTATTTCTATCATTTTTACGCCTTAAGCCAGGCATTACTTTCATCAAATTGTTTTTATGTATATTCCTTAGCTCAATTAAAGAAATCTCTGATCAAAATTATTTTATTATTCCCACGACTGCAGAACAATATCGTAAAATACTCATGGACACCAAAATCAAGCAACAAATAATAATTCTTTATATCAATCTAATTAAAATCAACAAAAATCTCATTTGTTTTATTATATATAATATATATATGTCATAAAATTTGTATAATTAGTGCCCAAGAGATATAATTTATTTTCGTCAAAATAAGTATATAAATATGTTACGCTTGTGTTAAAATGTAAATATGTAAATTCATCCATCTATAAAAGCTGTACAAAAAATAAAGGTGGCAGACATCGCGGGCGCGCTGTTCGCTTGGCTGGAGCTAATTCTTGGTTGCGTCCTTTCACTTGACCACAACAGCTACGACATATATATATATGTGACAATATCGTTGCGGAATTTCTTGTTGTTTGATTTGAATGGTGAGGATTGGTTGAAACGCAGTCGTTTGAGTGGAAGTTGAAGCATACAGTTAGGAATAATCAGGACACGTGATGGGGTTTGAAAATAAAAGGCAACTGGGTTGGAGGAAAGAAAGCTTGAGAAGAGCGGAGCGGGTTTTGATTGTTAATTATCTGATCACATGGCGGTGATTGAACTTAGCTGTGGGATGAGCAGAGGGAGAGAGGTCTAGAGCAGATGTCACCTTGTTGGAAGCCAAATCACTACTGACAATTCTTGTCTTTCGATTTAACACCACGAGTTGTCTTCCTTCCCATTGGTCGAAGGATGGAACGTGCCCGTTTTTCTATTGGTTGACCTATTTAGTTATTTATACTTGTGCCCGCTTTTAGCCTGCTTCCTATGTCTTGTTGCCACTTTCTTTCCTCCAGTTACCTTATTCTTTATTAAATCTTTGAAAATCATACATTGTACATGCATAGTGGGTCGGGGGGCATACAATTATATACAAATTATGACAGATGCGCCCCCTACATGTGAAGAATTCAAGAAGGGGTTAGCCTGAGAGAATTCTGTAAGGTGAAAAATAATTTTGTGGGAAAATTAGTTGTGGGTATTGAGAGTCTATATACAAGCATTGGTGGCGATATAAGAAGTAAAATAGAATGGTGTTGATGATATAGGTTGAGTATAATTAATAGAAATCAAAAATTTTTTAATTGTAAGAAATCAAAATGAATGCTATGGTACATAGTGGATTAAAAAGAAAAGAAAATGCGCCTAACTAATTTCTACTCGAAATTGGAAAAAAATCGAGGGAGTTCTATTAGGGCTTTTGAGAAATCAAAAATAATAATAAAAATAAAAAGTTGGACGAAATCAAAGTAAAGGTTTGGTTGCATGGTGAGGGAAAAAAAAAGTTTTGTTGCATGGTGAAAAAAGAAAAGTGCTTGTTGCATGGTAAAAAGAAATGCCTAATTATATTTCTGCTCGAAATTGGGAATGGAAATCGAGGGATTTTTATTAGGTCTTTTGAGAAATCAAAAAATAATATAAAAGTTGGAAGACATCAAAGTAAATCAATTGAAAAAGCCCTGTAGAAGGGCGTATGTGCCCGAAAGCTCGAATATATTTGTTTTAATAAAGAAACGCAGCCCTTGATGCTTTGTTTTATTCATATATCAAAGTAAATGTTTGGTTGCATGATGAGAAAAAGGAAAAATGTTTTGTTGCATGGTGGAAAAAGAAATAAAAAAAAGAATGTTTTTGTAAATCAAAATAAAATATAATATCCAATTTTAAAAGAAAACCAATGAGTTCTCGTTGATTTGAAAATATGATAATATAAACTAATTGGTAAAAAAAATGATAATTAATGATTAAAAGTGATAATAAGTTGAATAAATTGATAAATTAATTATATATTTAAATTTTAATTGAGAGAAAATAATGAAAATGATTAATATGAACAATAAGGTGTATTGGTTTGAACCCTTTTGTATATCTACATGCCCTATAAATGTTTTAATTGCTCAATTATGCCCTATAAATTTTTTGTCTTTGTGTGTGTTGTGGAAAATGTTAGAAGTCTGTTGTGTAAGAAATGTGTGTGCGTGTACCTTGTTTGATTTTCGAATGACAGTCGATTTGATTGACATTGTAAAAGTCGATGCGCAGGCTTGAATTGGAATCCAAAATCGGTGGCATAGAGAGAGGAATCTGTGCGGGGAAAAGCGGTGACCTAATTTTACGTGTTGGCCAGAAGAGGGGTCCGAAGTAATTGGAGATCGGAAACGAGGCGCTCCTTTCTGTTTGCATAGGCCGAATTTATCGCCGCGGAACTACGCTTCCTGTCGCGGCGTCTCAAAATTCTCACTTCCTTCCGCTTATTTATTTTGGGGTGCGGCTCGGGTCTTGTTTTTGGAGTATGACTTCTCCGACATTGGTTGGTCATCCTTCAATTACTTCTATCTCTTCGGAGTTTATTTAGATTTTCTGCAAGAATGGTTCCTAAAATTATGAGAAGTTTTATAAATGCTTGTCCACAATGAAAAATTGCTTGTCCAAAATTAAAAACTGCCTCTTGTAGTTCGAAAATTTTATGAGCGGGCATGGTATAGATAAACAAATAATTAATGAATAAAATTGGGATACATTTGTATGGTAGAACTAACAAACAAAGGATGAAAATCAGATGAAAGATAGGGTATTGCCCCATGTTCTTCCATATTTTTGTAAATGGGGACTCTGAAATATTTGTTCGAATCTTATATATTGTTGGTCGTTCAATTTCGCACTGTTTGATATCTTTAGGGAGTGGTGTGATATGATTGAACTGGTCGTCAGGTTTGCAGTTCTTAACATCGGGGAAGAGTGATGCAAATCGCCTTGTTGCAAAAATGGCAGGGTCTAAATGCCTGAAAGGTTCGCTGCTGGTGGGTTTGAACCTTAATGACTCTGTTGGGAATAATTCGGGTGTTAAATGTTTGAAAGGGAACGTGTAATTGGGGTTGTGCTTTATGTGATATGTGCTAACGGCGGGTGGTGATATATAACGGATTTTTTCTGTATACAGCTTAAGTTTGTTGACGTGGATTGTGTCAGTGTCTCTTTGAAGTGGTTGATTTGGTCGATCTATGCGGACCACATTTGGTGAAATAATTTCTAATATTGTGTGAGGTCCTGTGAAATATGGCGCAAGTTTCCCTGTATTTGGGTGGTGATATAATTTTACTAACACTAGATCACCTACTTCAAAATGTGGTTGTTTGTGTCGTTGATCATAAATGTTTTTGTCTTGTAAATGTTTGTTTTGTGTGCGTGTGTGTGCAATTTTTCTAGCTTTGTCGATATCTGGGTAAGGTGTGCTATGGTCAGAGAGTTCGGGGGGTAGGATACCAAACATTAAGTAGATGGGTGGAAAACCTGTGGTAGAGTGTGGGGTTTTGTTATATATAATTGTAACTCTTTTGACCAACTTGGTCCATGCGATCTTAGGATTTTCTAGATGCAATAGCCTAAGTTTTCCCGTGAGGGTGGCGTTCAGGCGTTCACATAGACCGTTGGCCTGTGGATTGTTGCTGGTTGTGAGTAATGGGTGAATATTTCTATTAAGTAGGAAACTACGAAATTTTGGCGAAGTGAAAGCAGGAGCTCTATCCGTAAGAAGGCGTTTTGGAGAGCCATCCTGTAATACTCGCTTAAGTACCTGTTGGTAGGTGATGATGCTGGTGGATTTAGATGGAAAAGTCCACGCGTAGCGCGAAAAATGATCGACTACCACATGGAGGTATATTTTGGTGTTGCCATATTTGGCAAATCCTGCTATGGTGTCAAGGGATAATAGGTCAAAGGGTTCTTTGGCTTCCGGAGGCTGACTTAATTCCCCGTAAGTGGGTCCCAATGGTCGTTTTGTTAACTGGCAGGCGGGGCAGGTCTTAACCTTTTGTTTAATATCTTTGGACATACCTTGCCAGTAATATTGTGTGGAGATGATTCGTGACATTTGTGAAATACCGGGGTGATTGTATTGTGTGTGTACTGTTTGTAAGAGTTGTTGTATGAGTGGTTTTGGAATTATAATCTTGGTTACACCTTTTCGGGAAACTGTATGTAATCCATTATGATCAATGGTCAAACTAGACTCTTTCGATGGAGGAGGTTGGTGTGTCTTGATAAGGGTGGTGTCCAAGAATCCACAAAACGGGTTACGGGATAAGAGATCTGCTTCATATTGTAGTTTTCCCTTTATGTAGCGGACCTCATATTCGTAACTCGATAGTCGTAAACTCCATCGAAACAGTCTGCCGGACGGGTTTTTGATGGTTTTCAACCACTGTAATGCGTGATGGTCAGAAAATATAGTGAATTTTCTGCCCATAAGGTAGATGCGAAACTTCTCCACACTCTCAACGATTGCTAAGCACTCAAGTTCAGAGATGGAGTAGTTTTTCTCGTGTGGGCGCAATGTTCGGCTGAAATATTGAACTGGATATACGTTCCCGTCAGGGTGAACTTGTTTGAGAATGCCTGCTATACCGAGGGTGGATGCATCGCAATACACTTGGCATGGCAGACCTTCTTTGTAAAGGTGTAAAATGGGGTGTTGTGTGAGGTTTCCTTTCAGGTCAATGAACGCCTCTTGACAAACTTCATTCCAGTTCCACACGACATCCTTTTTGAGGAGGTTATTGAGTGGTGCTCGCAAGCGAGCGTATTCCGGAATGAATTTGTTATAGACGTTCACAGCGCCTAAAAAGGATTGTAGTGTTTTTCGGTTGTGTGGCTGTTTGATGGCGTGGATAATGTCGGTGTTGCGTGTGAGTGGTGTAATTGTACCAGCTGTAATGGTGTAACCTAGAAAATCTATGGACTGCTTAAAAAATTCGCATTTCACGAAGTTAAGTTGTAGCTTCTCCGCTTCGCAAAAGGCGAAAAATTGTCGCAGGTGGTTTTGATGCTCCTCCAATGTGTTGGAGTAAATGATGAAATCATCAAAGTAATGTGCCACACAGTCAAGTCCGTGTCTCTGTAGGACCTGACTTATGGCTCGTTCGTAAATCTGAGGGCTGGTTTTTAATCCGAAAGGTAGTCGAGTGGGTTGGTATAACCCTTCGAGGGTGGCAAATGCTAACAGTGGTCGAGAATCGGGGTGTATCGGGACTTGCCAATACGCGGAGGATATGTCTGCCGTGGAGAAATATTTGGCCTGTGCGAGGCGGTCTAGGATATCCTCGATTCTCGGGAGGGGATGGACATCAGAGCTGATTAGCTCGTTCACCTTCCTGTAGTCGATACAAAACCGTTTGGTCTTGTCGCGCTTAGTGACGAGGGTGACAGGGCTCGAGAAAGGTGAAAAAGATTGCTCTATGATGCCGTTCTCCAGCATTTGTTGGATTTGATGACGGATTTCTTGTTGGTCACATATCGGAACACGATATGGACGTATGGTAATTATTTTATCGGAATTCGTGGGTATTTTTACTGGTGGAATCCGTAAGCATGGTACGTTGAATTTGTTCTGTGTGAAAATGTGAGTGTATCTCTGTAGAAGTGTTGTGAACTGCGGTGTATAGTGAGTGTTAGATGTTGTGTTGTAGTATGCATGTGGCAAAGGATTTGGTTGTGTATTAGTGGGAGTGTCGAGTTCGTTGTGTGGTTTTGTCATGTGGTAGTTGTGTGACGGTGTGTGATCACCTATGTGCTTGGTGTGCGAGTTGTCCCGCTGTGTGGGTGCTTTTTGGGCATGTTTACAAGTTGAAGTCGTTGTGACTTGGTTATTTGAGGGCATGTAAAAAGGGCAATTGGCCTTAGTGAAAAAGGGGCATGTAGGTAAGGGGGTGTTTTTCAATGAATGCACGCAATGGTTGTCATAGGCGGAAGATTTGGTTGTATGGTGAGGTCTTTGTGACATCGCCTGACACTGCCAGTACGTGCATACATTTGGTACATTGTTAAAATGGTAGGATGGGGTAGACAATGGGGCGCCCAGCTGGAATATAGTGCATTTATTAAAATCTATGGTTAATCTGAATTTATGAAGGCTATTGATACTAAGAATTCCAAATGGTAACGGTGCATTCACTACATGGAAATTCTCTCTTCGGGATATTTGTCCTATTGTCAGTGGGATAGACAGTTTACCCATGGTTTTTGCAAAACCGTTTAGGGTTTGGAGGTTCAGTGAATGTCCCTCAAGGGTTAAATTAGGCAGATGGGTTTTTAACATATAATAAAAATTATATGGCACTATATTCAGGCTGGCGCCTGTATCAATTAAATGTAATATATCCAAAGTTATTACACTGCAATATTTGATGTATTACACTGTTGTAGAATCCTGTCGACTTAACCGTTCTGTGACAATATCGTTGCGGAATTTCTTGTTGTTTGATTTGAATGGTGAGGATTGGTTGAAACGCAGTCGTTTGAGTGGAAGTTGAAGCATACAGTTAGGAATAATCAGGACACGTGATGGGGTTTGAAAATAAAAGGCAACTGGGTTGGAGGAAAGAAAGCTTGAGAAGAGCGGAGCGGGTTTTGATTGTTAATTATCTGATCACATGGCGGTGATTGAACTTAGCTGTGGGATGAGCAGAGGGAGAGAGGTCTAGAGCAGATGTCACCTTGTTGGAAGCCAAATCACTACTGATCTGAACTCGGTGGGAGCCAAGTCGCTACTGACAATTCTTGTCTTTCGATTTAACACCACGAGTTGTCTTCCTTCCCATTGGTCGAAGGATGGAACGTGCCCGTTTTTCTATTGGTTGACCTATTTAGTTATTCCTTCCTAATTGGACCGGCGGCTTTCTTTGGTGAAAGATATGCCCGGCCTGATAGGAAGTATCGGGTGTTAGTTCGACTCTATTTACTTACGCGTTATCAAAATACGTCCGGTCCTGTCCGGAAATATTGGGCGTCTCTATACTAATATAACTTCTGCGGATACCAGATACGTCCGGGCTTTGCGAGGAAGTATTGACTGTACAAGTTATTTATACTTGTGCCCGCTTTTAGCCTGCTTCCTATGTCTTGTTGCCACTTTCTTTCCTCCAGTTACCTTATTCTTTATTAAATCTTTGAAAATCATACATTGTACATGCATAGTGGGTCGGGGGGCATACAATTATATACAAATTATGACATATATTTAGGTTGAATAATATAAACTTATCTTACACATATATTATATTTCTCTTTTTCTACAATATTTTTATTTATATATATATATAACATGGTTTTGAGGATGGATGATATTCATGTACAAAAAGAAACACCTCTCCCTTTAATTATGCCATATAACTATGAAATGTACATCGATCTAATGTACAATTAAAGACGAGGTATCTCTGTTTTGGCATATATATATTCTATTTAGAACAAACACTTCAGTACCGAACAAGTAAAGAAAACACAAACTGTAATACAATATGGAATCCGTCTGCTAAAATATTTGTTATTCAAAATGCAGTTCGGAATAGAAAACAGTGTCTGATATTCAACATATATATAGAAAGAGATGAAATAAATAAAAACTCGACTTCAGCCGTAGAGATCTCATTTCCATATTCAAATATTGGCAAGTGGGATTTATAAACATAACCCCGAATTCCCTTATAAAATATCAAATGTATAGAGTCCCTTTATATTGAAATTTCACTCCACAACCTAGACTTTGACAAGTTCAACCCACATGACGTCTCTACTAGTGTACTTAGTTACTGGCTTTACAAAGCAGGCGTATTCAACTTTATTCAACTATAAATACACAACGCGATGCCCCGCCAAGGACACTGGCGCCCAAAGGAAAGCAATACAGGAGAGAGAATCTATTTATATATCCAAAAACATATGCACAAAGGCATTTACCATATTCTTGAAATTTGTTTCAAACAAGCATACTATATACATAGGTAATTTAATTTAAACACACCTCAAAAAAAAGAAAAAAACATTATATATACATCACATACAGTTACAATTATACCTAACACTTGAGATTATTTAAAAACTTTGATATAAATTTACAAAATCTATTGAATTCAATGTATGAAACCCTGCTGGATATCAGTTCTCTTGGATCGGTACAGAGAATACCGTTACTGAGTCTGTAGTCTTGAAATGCTGGGCACTTAAGTAAAAGATGAGTAGAATCTTGAATGCGGCATCCACAAAAATAGCCCGGATCCTCCGATGCGCGAATTCTTTCCAGAAAACTCCCGAAATTACCATGGTTGGTTACAAATTGTGTGTTGTGGAAATTAGGGCGAAAATAATTTGGAATACCCCGGTTGAAAAAACTTGTAAATGTCTCGTTTGTATTATTCAGTAAGAGCAACATTCTTTCGTCTATATAGGATTTAATTATAAAGGGAATATCGATGTTGTATTTTTGCTTATCCTCGAACGATAAATTATTCAAGTCATATGTCATATTTTTTTATTCAATATAATCTGCAATCAATGGAGTTTTAGCCAAACAGTGAACACAGTTGTACAAAGTTGTCTTGTAAGCTAGTATGCTCCATATTAATATCTGATATTGCATTGAGTTTAATTTTTGTATCGATTTTTTATTTAAAAATTTGAACCATATTTCTGAGCCATATGTTAAATTTGATCTGAATAAAGATTTATACAATGTAATTATTTTTGGGAGCTCAAACCCCAAGATTTACTGCAAAGAGAGAATAGAAAATGTTTATTCTTTGAGTTCTGCTCACTATTTCCTCTATATGAAAAGCAAAATTCAATTTATTTTTTCTTCTATGATTTGCAATTGTTATTCCTAAAATTTTATTTTTTTGTACTGGTGAAATTGATCCACTTTTAAATTTAACTGGGATCTTCTCTTTATTATGCAAATATAAAATGTTTGTTTTTTCCGAACTGATTTCTAACTTATTCTTAATACACCATAATTCGATAGTATTTAATGCTTCCTCTCTATAACTATTTTTAGTGATGTTAGATCTTTATTCCAGCATATTACCGAAATATCATCCGCATAACAAATCAACTCACAATTGGGCACCTGAAAATTCATCAGCAAATCATTCAATAAAATTACCAATAGAAGTGGAGCAAGCGGACCGCCCTGAGGACACCCCTTAGTAATTGGCTTTAAAGTTGTTAAATTGTCGTAACTGAAAGAAATGATCCTGGAGTTTAAATATGATTGTAGAATTTTGATCAATTTTCCGGTAAATTATCTGAGTCTATTCTTTTGATGATCGCTGGCCACCAGGCATTATCAAAAGCCCCCGAGATATCTATTGTAACTAGTGCAGACAGTTCTTTTTGCTTATGCTCCATTAATACTTCGATTATATTATTCAAAGCAGTGATAGTTGACTTAGACTTGATAAATCCGTGCTGCCTCGAGCTTAACAGATTGTTTTGAATATAAAATTCATATATTTTATTTTTGAGAATTTTTTCAAGAATCTTTGAAAAATTTGATAATAAAGATATCGGACGGTAGCTTTTAGCTTATTCATAATTGGTTTTGTTGGGTTTGGCTATTATTTTGAGTGCTGCTGTTTTCCATTTTTTTGGGAAGTATCCTATTTGAATACATTTATTAAATAGTGAGTGTAAAATCGGAAGTATTAATTGAAAAGCATTCTTTATCATATTATTACTAATATAGTCTGGACCAGGAGATTTATTTACATTAATTTTGTCGATTAGCTCTTCTATTTCTTTTTTTATGAATATTGCATGAATTGGAGTTTGTAAATTTCGGTAGGCGTATAGTTGAAGAATAGTATTAGGGAGAAGCTACAGAGATAGTCTATGGATTTCCCATGATTCGATAGTTTAAATTCCCATTTATTTGTAGAATAGCTAGAGAACGATTGAGAAATCATTTTAAATATTAGCTGTTACATTTTACAAATTTAACCTCTCGCTATATGAATCTCGTCTATGATATAAACTAATGGCTATCGAGTTTTAATTATATTTAATGGATATTTCAAACAAGATTCATATAAATATATTCTCTTTCGAAGAATAATTTAATTCCGAATACTATACACCTTTTCATATAATAAGAAGTAATTATATATAAATACACATCAAAATTGTTGCACCGTGCTGGGAGGTTGGCTTCTTGTCAATATTCGATTGGTCCATATTAAGATTGTAGGTGGGACCAGAACGAGTAATCATAAACCAAATTTATTTCAACAAGAAAAGTATTTACAAATTTCTCCAGATCTCGAAATACAACCGAGAGATATATAAACAAACTATTTACAAATAAAATGCTGATTCATCGTCACGTGGCTGATGATGATTTACCGAATAGGTCAACACAGAATATTCCATGACAATACAGCAACCAAACGAACAAATAATGCATGGACTTCGATTTTAACAAAGACATTGGTGGGAAGGTTTACCGCTGCGGGATTAAACCAAAGTAAATCGGATAGACAGATCAGCCCTATTATCTATATCCATATATGCCTGTGTATGCAACAATAGAACGAAGATTTAATGTCTGACCTTCGATATTAACAAAGACGTCGATAGGAAGGTTTACTGCAGCGGGATTAAACCAAACTAAATCGGATAGACAAATCAGCCCTATTATCTATATCCATATATGCCTGTGTATACAACAACAGAACGAAGATTTAATGTCTGACCTTCGATATTAACAAAGACGTCGATAGGAAGGTTTACTGCAGCGGGATTAAACCAAAGTAAATCGGATAGACAAATCAGCCCTATTATCTATATCCATATATGCCTGTGTATACAACAACAGAACGAAGATTTAATGTCTGACCTTCGATATTAACAAAGACGTCGGTAGGGCGGTTTAGGCATCAGGATTAAACTAAAGTAAATCAGATAGACAGATAAGCCCTTTTATCTATATCCATATATGCCTGTGACAATACAGCAACAGAACGAAGATTTAATGCATGACCTTCAATATTAACATAGACGTCGGTAGGAAGATTCACCGCAACGAGATTAAACCAAAGTAAACCAGATAGACAGATCAGTCCTATTATCTATATCCATATATGCCTGAATATGCAACAATAGAACGAAGATTCAATGCCTGACCTTCGATATTAACAAAGACGTCGGTAGAAAGGTTCACCGCAGCGGTATTAAACCAAAGTAAATCAGATAGACAGATCAGCTCTCCAGATGGGATTTTCTTTAATCCTCCTTCTCTCATTACCCGGATATAGAACAAAGAGCGGACACTAATTGGAAACCCGAGAGACGTCACTAATTCTATTTTAATCCCAGATTATATAATAAAGTGAAACAAAATATTTAATATCAACAGATAATTGATTTGAATATTTTGTTACACGAGGAAATTGCTCCCATTGATATTCTATTCTTTGGGGTGAGTAAGGGGTTTAATTGATTTGTTCGAAATAAATTGCCTTGTGACCCTGTGAAACTGAAGATCACTGGAGCATTGGTTGCTCTGAACGCCATTTTCTTGTGACTTATTAAGGGTTGCTGCCATCATTGCACAAACCAAGAACTTTCATCCAGAAAGACAACGTCCATATTAATGTGACTAAGACAAAGTTGCTCTTCACGCTGCGAAAAAAAAACCAACGAAAATATACTAGACAGCTTTAAAGACTCTAAGGAAGGGGGTCGGAAGAAAAATTTCAACTAGTTTTATTTAATAGACGAATAATGTCCGAAAAAAAATATATAGCGATAGAATTGTTTAACTTTCATAAAGCGTTAGAGAACAAGGTAATCTCTAAGAACTAAAATTCCAGAACAATTTACTTCTATAGATAATTTGTATAGTTATGTTGAATACTTTGATTTCCTTTTCCCTTCTCTTCTTTGTTTATGTTTCTTTTTTCTTTTTCTCCATGAAAATGATGTATGGCGAGTCCTTACAGGACGGAAATGTCCTAATAAAGCTGTTGTTGTTGTAATAGACCGAACACCTTATCTAAACCAACTATTCCCAGTACCACAGAGAAATAGTTTTATTACAGCAACTTATAGAAGTGAAACATATCAAAATATTTTTAAACCTTATTTTACCATTTCCCTAATATATGTGAATATTCTTCCTAAACATAAATATCTATATTGCAACTTGGACTAGCATATTATATTGGTTAAACTGCGTGCACATAATATGATTTCGTTTGGTATCATATATTACATGCCCTAAAGAAATATATGATATTGAAGTTATATCAAAATTTATGTATGCACTTTATATTTTAAAATGTAATCAAAATTCCATCTCCCTATGTAAGTATTAGACTGATATTAGATTTTGCGAAATAGAAAAATTTATTAGAGTACTTGAATCTCAATATTTGCCAAATAAAGAAAGAGGTTAATTTTAAATCGAGTTGGGTTTTATTTATTGTATTATTTAAATGAAGATTAAAATTCTTTTTTTTTTTACTCTTTCTTTTATGATTAGCAAAGTAAGCACCCAGAATTATTATTTCCAGTATAGGTTTAATGATTTCGGTTTAAATTTTTATAGGGAATTTTTCTTGCTATGCAGATGTAAAATGGTTTTCTTCACAGGCGGTTATTCAATTGGTTTTCGCTGCACCATAAGTCGATTTTTTCTGATGTAATTTCAATCAAAATATTTAGAACTGCTAAATATCTGTATCAACATGTTATTGACACGTTATCGGCATGACAAATATTTTAAAAATTTTGTATTTGTAGCTTTGTTAGCAGTTTAATTAGTAATATCGACAACAAAATGGAGGCGAAGGACTTCCCTGTGCACATCTATTGATAGCAATATAAAATATTCAATGCCAGTATATGTGGAAGATATTTTCTATTTTTCAAATACGATTGTGAAATTCTAATTAACCTTAAAGGTAGATTATCATTATCTTTTTTTTTTTTTTAATTAAAGTGACTTCCGTGTATTGTCAAAATCAATATCTATCTCAATTAGGGCCACTAACTCTTTCTGACTATGCTCTATTATATGGTCGATGATTTTTTCTAGGGCTGTAATTGTGTACTTGTTTTGATAAATACACGTTGTGTCTAAAGCTAACAAGATTTTTATTGCTGTTAAATTTGCAAATATATATTTTATTTTTCAATATATATTTTTTTTCATATACCGGAAATGTTTGAAATTAAGGTTATATGAGGCGGTAAATTATAGCTGTCTTGAAATTAGTTTTATGATGTTAAATATTACCTTTAGAGCTGCATTTTAATTTATCTGGCCTTTTAATGCATGCATTGAATTGCTTATGTGTTAAACCTAAATTTTGTGGTCAGCATATTGTCTTGTAGATTTAAAGTTACCGTTTATTTTTGCAACAGTTTAATTCATAACCGTACCTAGGACCTGTGTTATTTTTCGAAAGTAAGGCCAGGATCCACACGCTGCCCTTTTTGAATGCATGCATTGTATAGTTTATGCGTTAAAATAAAATTTTTGGGTTAGCATATTGTCTTGTAGATTCAAGGTTACCGTTCCTTATTCAAACATTTGAATTCATAATCGTACCTAGTAGCTGTGTGGTTTGAGGCCAGGATCCACAGGTTGCTCAGGACGTTTCCAGATATGTGTCTAACAATTCTTGTGTTCACTAAGAGAATATTTGGAAAAGTTTTACAAATCAACAAAATGTCAGTGCCTACACCCCACAAAATACACGAATATAATAAATAGAATTAAGGGAAATATTAGATACACAAAGATATAATTCTATTGCTTAGAATAATGAAAACTTCCTGAAATGAATTGTTATAGATAATAAAACAAGGTATCTTCAGTATTAATATGAAACTGAGCTACAAAGTGCGAAAAGAAAGCAAAATCTTCACCATGGGCCATAAAATATTTTATATTATTTCAGAAATAAGATCAATGTTCATTAAATCTATCGAGAATCATCCACAAAGAAATTGATCCGATTGAACAACAAACACTGTTTGCTATTAGTAAATATTAAATTAATAAATTTAATTACCATCTATCGATGAAATTGTGTTTCTTTTCAATGATTTTATCAAATATTATCTCTATAGACCTTACTGCAATGATATAGGTAAGTTATTGATTGAGACAAGCCCTCTCACATTCAATAACTTATATAATTCGGTAAAGTATGTAGAGATAAAATTTGATGATATTATGGAAAAGAAACACACATTTCCAGTAAATATATTTGCAAATATTTTACTGTTTGTTATGGTTTAAACGCTTATAAGAGTGAAATCCGATAATATTTCACATTCTTCCAGAACATAGCTATAAAAAAGTTAGTATTTGTTTATATCTAATGCATCCAGTCACAATCTATCACTGTCATTCAAATGTATCCCCAAAATAAACATCTTCGTATTGAATAATTCACAATAGTTATAATATTTAGCACCATGGAACTTTATTCTAACTGTATGCTACGACTGGAAAAAAAATTAAAACGGCATTCTATATTGACAATTCAAGCGGCATCGAAAAAACACTCAGAAGACAAGTCCACAAATTGAACTGAAACAGATTATCAAAGTATTTTAAATCTTTTTGACAAGAGTATTGAAGCGGAAGGAAGTTATTTTGTTGAAAACAATACAAAATAACAATTATTTTTTAAAATTTTGTTTCACGCTCTTTAAAAATCTCAGAAACCCATTCGTGTGTGAATTCCATTCTCTTTTAACATCAATTAGAAAGATTTTTTATAATGCATGACTTATTTCTTATTTTCAATATATAGGCACACAAATACGTGTATATACTTAGATAATAAAAAGGCATATATATTGTGTGGATTGAATAAAAGAATTATTCGCCAAAATTTCGGTTGACTGAACGCCAACCTTTGCCAAGGCATTACATTTTATATAAAAACCTCAGCGCCGTTATCATTTTTTAAATATATAACTTACATATATTTTTACATTAACCTCTTAATGAATTATTGATTAATTATATTTTATATACTTAATACAAATATTCTAAAATATAGGATAAACCTTTTTTTTTCTTTCAATATTCACACATCCCTTATAATATTTAACTTATTCCGATAATAGTTTTTTTTTTTTCATACATGCAAATTTACCCCTTCTCCTACTTATTTATTTATTTTTTTTTTCATTATTTCAATTGCAATCTAATGACACTATGCGGCGCTAAGTTTGTTCATACTAAATGTAATGCCTTGGCAAAGGTTGGCGTTCAGCCAACGGAAATATTGGCAAAAAAATCTTTTATTTTTTCTAATATATTTTTGCCTTTTATCATCTAAAGATTTAAATATGGATTGTATATTATCAGAACATATATATGTTATATTAAAATATTTCATTTAAAATTATGTTATATTAAAGTATTATTTTATTTTAAAAATAAATTTCATAGATAAAATACTCTTCTAAAATCGACCGCCAGAGGTCACTCTTCCCGTATAAAAACTCATTGTTGTTGTTCCCCGTGGGCCGACCCAAAACTTTGTAATTATGTAAATAATATTTTGTTTTATTTATCCTTACGCCTTAAGCCAGGCATTACTTTAATCAAATTATGTTTTCATATATATCACTTTAGCTCAAATAAAACAATATCTGATCAAAACTATTTTCATTATTTTACTTTTCAAGATTATAGCCACGACTGCACCACCATTACCATAATCAACCAGATGATCCAAAATATCAAGCAGAAACTCTCAATCATTTTTTTATTTTAAATATAACATATATATATATAAATTGACTATATATACACTATATACTATACTATATACGAATATATATGACTATTTATTTATATCATTATTTTCCAATTTTCTAAATGACGAAGAGAAAAAAGAAAAAAAACGTAATTCTAACTAAAATCCATTTAACCCATAAATTACAATAATCGGATAATTCTAAACACACATCCTTTAATTAGGGGATCTAAAAAACGACCAAATTAAGAAGAGCTAATCTCAAATGTGAAATATTTGAGGGAATTAGATTTTTTCCCCATTTTGACAATCCACTATAATTATTTAGAAGTGAAAAAATACGTTTTATAGTTGGCAATTTGCTTAACAAATAAAACATTGAAAAAATTTTCACAGGAAGATATATGTATGAAAAGTGATGAAATTAATAAGGAGAGATGGTTTCCCCTTAAACCTAAATTATTGATATTCTTTTGCTTATTGTTGTTTATTATATTTCTCAGATATATTCATAATACCTTAATTTATATATAACAAAGAAGGAAGATTTTTGAAAATTGTTTTTGTCAAACCTTTTTAAAATATCGTTCTCTATATTTGAGAATCTAAATTTAGCTGTGTGTCGGACGGCTGCGCAATAACAGCTTAAAATACTGCCCCATAGCTACATTCGATTCATTCAACCTATGTCTTTTTGAGATGTTGGGAGGTTTAAGAATAATTTCTTATAATTACAATTATTTTATTTCCAAAGCGCTATATTCCGCAAGTGATACTTGCGCCAAACAAGGAGAAAAGTTTATTTACATAAGTTATTTACATTATTCAACGCATGAAAACATTAGAGATCCAGATTTTGTAGAAAGTTTAGAATGTATTCACAAAATGAATTGAACTTTAAATATGATTTTTTATCTGAAATCAAATCATTAAGTTCACATACAACTAGTTCATTCTTCATTCTATAATCTTGAAATGCTGTGCAATCGATCAGTAGATGTCTTGAGGTTTGTTCCTCAATACCACAAAAGCAACTTGAATCCTCCACTGCTATGTATAATTTCTTATAGAAATAAATGTTTCGTTGCTATAGTTATCAGAATTGGAGATGAGATATGTGTAGTTTTATTAAATACGTGGTAAGATCTAGATGACTTATTGAATATGACGTTTAAAAAAAGATAATATATGGATGAATTATTAAATTAGATATTAGAACTAAGGATGATGATAAAAGGATGATTTAATAAAAAAGAGGTTAAATCTGAGGATGTGTGTGATATATGGATGATTCATATCAAAATGATGTTAGACAAATAGAGATGAGATATGTGGGAATGATTTCTTAATGGATATTTAATCACATAAGAGTTTCTAACTCAAGATAATTTGGGGTTATTACATTATGGCCATTACATATAATATTTTAGATATGTAGAAGAGATGTGGATATTCTATTATTTCTTCTTCTTCTTTCTTATCTCCACACTGGGTGAAGTAGAATGCGTCTGTCTTTGTCATTAAGACGGGGAGCACTACTCAGTGGCAGGCCGACTTAGCTCCAAAAGAAATGGCCGCCTCTGACATGAGGAACAGACACCATCTGCAGCCGCTCCTAACATGGAGTACATCCTGTATCCCTGGAGTCTTTACAGGGTACTATCAGCCAGGCCAGCTGAGCCCAGGTTTTTTTAGCGAGCTTGTTACTGCTCCCCTTTCACATCCGGGCTTTGGACCGGCAAAGGCGGAGTTTTTTTTATTATTTTAAAGGTGTAAACTGGCAATTATATATGTGTATTTTAATTGGTTATATCTGAATGAGATTTGGACGTTTACCTATGATGCTACTAGAGGCAATGGAATATGGAAGAGGATATAACAGAAGATGAGATCAGGATGTTTTATTATATAAGTGGTTATAGGTGAATATATATCAATGTTTTTTTTTACGTGAGCCTATGTAACTAGAGATCAAATAGTTTGTTATATCACTTATAACGATGGATAATTTATCGTAATAAGTACGATTCAACTTGAAACTTTTTTCTGATTAGCTTGAAACATCAGCTTTCATATAGTTTACTATTTTAAAAACGGAATATAGCCGTCTCAAGGCCAACATACTTCGAAATTGATCAAAAGGTGTTCAAACCTAGCCTTATTTGGATAGTCAAAGAATTGAATCTCTTCGGTTCTCTTATAGGAGAAAAATATTAAATGGAAATAATTTCGCACATATATTATCTCTCTCTCTGATCAAGCCTTAATAAATAAGATAAATAATCGTATTCAACTTCATATTTAACCATATATAATCCTATATGAATGATATAATAAAAGTAGCTTCAATCTCTCTCTCCAATTTTTCCACACCTCTGATGCCATCTATCTTATAAAATATTAACACCCAGGTTATAAAACCTTACTTAATGTGGAGACTGCGGCTAATTAACAAGGTGCGGATAGAAGGGGATTAAGCATGTTCCCATTAATTATTGAGGAGTAAACAAGATCTCCTCGGGGATATACTATTATCTCTTCTGGCCCATTCATCAATCTTCTGCTTTTTTATGGAAGCCAAACTTTTATGATGGCGGTTAGTTAACTTCTTTTTTACTATTCGCACGTTGTTACTTATTTACATGAATGATAGATTGGGCTCTCTCTCTCTCTCTGTATATATATATATATAATTATATCTATAACAATATCTGGTTCGTTACCCCAGTTGTTTTTTGTTTTTTTGGACAAGCTCATGACGTGTCAAAGCCGATTTAAATGCTTGGTTCCGTTGTTAAATCTTGCTGTTAAATAATTTAAATATTTATTGATTCATTCATAATATAAATTTATCTTAATCATTATATTTATTTTTCTCTACACTTTTTTTAGTTATATATATATATGTATTAAAATAAAGACTATCATGGAGACTATCTGAGTAGGTATCATAGAGAAGAAATTTATCAAACATTTATTACCTATAATATCATATAGCTTATATAAAAGGGTAGATAATAAAATAATAATACATCTTCATCTATTAACCTATTTTAACGAGAATTTTTCCCATGTAATTTTCTTCCTTCACGACACTAGATGTAGAGATTTGTGATTTGGTATTCAAAAGTAATAAATCTTCTAACTTAGCGTAATTTAATGCCTAGCTGCAGCAATGAAGGAATTCTGTGAAATTGGCCAATTTAGTTTGGTGATTTATTTATCTTTAAGGAGAGAACGGATTAGTTTTCTCAGTTAAAAAAAAGTTCGATTTGCATTTCAAAATTTAAAACAGCCCAATACATCATTCTCTACTAAAATATATATAGTAGATTTTTTATTGAATCACGCAATATATTTTTTCGTAATAATTATCTAGAATATGGAGCAATTAGTATAATTAACTTCGTAAGTATTAAATCACGTGAAAATATTGCAAAATTCAACTTTAAGAAAATATTTAAAAATCGCACTTACTCCTCAATCAATAATATTGTCGCGGAGATAAATAAAGCAAGAGCAAATTTAGTAATAATCAATTTATTATGAAGGGTATTTACCTTTCAGTTTTCCAATAAAATTATATTCAAGTTGTAATTATATGAAGAGAGAGAGTCAAATAATATAACTATATATTTATCCCAAGGTAAAATAATAATAATGAGAGTGGTCAGCCACCGTCCCGTTTTCCTTATTTGCCGATAAGATTCCGAGAACCCCTCACACCTGTGGTTCCCCCCGGAGTCCAGTGATGATTGACAGGTGTCACATGGAGCTTTCTGTGGCTGGGATTGCAGAGCTACTTGACAATATGGCAATATCTTATGGTTGCAAGATAGAACAGCGTTTTTTAAAAAATGTTAATCATCTTCATAAGAAATAGGTTATTGTTCCAGTTTTGAAAACATAATGGTGTTGCTATATAAATTAACAAAAGTGTTTTAAATAAATACAACACTAAAGTAGTATATGTAAATTAAAGAAAACGATTCAATCCAAAACCAAACCTAGAAACTGAAGCACAATTTATTGTCACAGAATAATCTGTATTAGTTTACTCTGTGGATCATCCTCAATGTCGCGTCATTATTGAGCTAAGTAAGCATTTTATTTATAAATAGTTTGTTTATCTATATATGTGTGTTATAGAAAAATATTATTTTATTTTGGAATTAAAATTTATATTAAAAAAATAACTCTGCTAAATCGACCACCAGAGGTCGTGCTTCCCCTATAAAAACTCCTTATTGTTGTTTCTCAATGGCCGGCTCAAACCGTTTGTAAATTATGTAAATAATTTTATTTTTGTATTCTTACGCCTTAAGCCAGGCAGTACTTTTATCAAATTATGTTTTTATATATTCCTTTAGCTCTGATCAAAATTATTTTTTTTTATTATACTTTTAATATTTTTGTCACGACTGCATTACCAATACCATTTAGTACTAAAATGAACCAACAAATAGTTCCCTAGCATAATCTTCAGGATAATCAAAATCAAGCAGAAAATCTTATTACCTAATATATATATCTCGGTTGTTTTTGAGACTTCTGGTGAAATTTCTGAATACTTGGTAAAATAAAATTATTGTATAACTACCCGCTCTGGTCTTGTTTACAATACAGCAATGGATCAGTCTACAGTCGAAACAAAACCAGTCGTACAAAATGATGTAACAATATCTATATATATAAAAATCAATGTTTGTATATTTGTTTGTTTGTATGTTCGGTATACAAATTCGCAGTAGTTCACTAATTCAAACCAAAATTTCCATACATAGGTAAAATAATACGGGGAAGACGATAGGCTATTTTAAAAAATATATAAATCAATTATTAAAACTATATATTCAAATTATTCTACTTAGCTCACGAACAGCGCTCTCTATCAAAGATTAGATTAAATTATGCTGATGCAAACAAAGAGATAATGCTAATAACAAACAATTATTTTTAAAAATCTTATCTAAATATATATCACTCGGGTAGATATGCACACGGGTCAATCCCGGGGCAAAGCCCAGGTCACCCGCCTAGTAATAACTATTTAAACGGTAAAGTAGATTTATTCACTTGATTTAAGTCTTCTAAATATAGGTTAACATAATATAACAGGTTTCTGGAGATAGGTTTATTTTTATTAATGCAATCTCAAGCTTTGGGACATCCTTGCCCTTCTGCAGATAATTGAACAGTGTAGCTTCATTTCTCTCAAAGAATAGAATATAACGCCTGACCAGCCTATATCATCGTTAAAGGAAGCAAATCACTAAAATTGTCAGTTTTTTTCATAAATCGAATCTATATCATATCAAGATTGACAGTATTGACAAGATGTCAATAAAATAATGTTTATTGTCAAAATTGTCTCATTCTATGAATCGAGTGAAGAATGCATTTGTAAGTTGTGTGGGTTGATGAATGTTGCTTATCCTGAAACATGTTTTCTCTTATTATGCCGGGAAATTCTCTTCAATTTTCACACAGGAAAGAGTGGAAGATTGTGTGTGATAATTTAGGTATATTTTCAGATGTTGCTCATGTGTTGTAGTCGCTAAAATAATTTATATACATTGTTACACCAGTTTTCAGTTTTGCAAGAGGTCATTGACTTAAATTCCCTCCTTCTTGGTTTCATACACATTTCCCAAGCTGGTTTCCATAATCAAAGCAAATAAAAAATAGTGTGCCTTTTAATGCTATTGTTTTTATTTTTTGTTGATTTCCTCTTACTTGGTGATCCTGAGTCTTCGCGTCCGAAAATCTCTCTTCTCTCCCCAAAAATGAATATGTGGTGGTCGATGTGGCGTTCTCGTGGTAGATTGTGATGTCGTTTTCTTGCACGTGATGCGGATACCTATTGTGGTGTCTCTGTATAAAACTGTGGCATTGTTATGTTGAGGTGGAGTGGTTGTTGTTTATGGCGGTTTCGAGGTAAATTGTGGTATGGTTTTGCTACCGGTGGTGCGATTGTTGATTGTGCTATATCTGTGATATTTGATATATAAGATTGTGGTATGTATTTGTTACTAGTGGTGCGGTTTTTTATTGTGGCCTCTTTGTGATGAATTATAGTATGGTCGTGTTACCGGTGGTGCGAATTTTTGTTCATTGTATCATCTCTGTGGTAGATTGTAGTATGGAGTTTTTTCACCTGTAGTGCGATTGTTGATTGTAACCTTGTAATGCGAGCAATGCGGATGTTGATTGTAGCATTTTTGTGCTGAAGATGGGGCGGATGTTTATTGTAGCGGCTCTCAACTACATAGTGACACTTTGTAATGCAGGCGATACGTAGGTGGTAGAATGTACCATGATTGTGTTTCAGGTGGTGCGGATGCTAATCGTGGTGGTGGCGCTGTTCGCCATCTGCTGGCTGCCCTACCACACCTACTTCCTCTACACCTATCACCACGAGAACTTCCTCTACACGGAGTACGTGCAGCACGTCTTCCTGGCCTTCTACTGGTTGGCCATGTCCAACTCCATGTACAACCCAGTTGTCTACTATTGGATGAACACCAGGTACTCCCTTCTTCTATCTATCGCCTTGTATAAACCATCATCGAGCAAACCCGATAGGAATACCTGTTCTGGAGATATCAACTCGATATTGCCACACAAACAATGTAAAACAGCGAGCATCCTTTGAGCTAGACGGTAGCATAATGCAGACTACCTTCACTCTCCACGACATAATAAAGAACTTTACAATTTGTATTCTGAAAAAAATTATTAGAGTTTTGAAATATGCATTTAATAATTTAATAGATTTAAAATGAAAAAATGTTGTTATTAAAATGTATCAAAATATAACTTATATATAAAATATTGTTGTTAAGTGTAACCTTTTGACATAAAGGTGTAAAATGTTGTTTAAAAGAGTGAAATCTCTAATTAAGATTATGACTATTATTAAATTCATATTGATTTATATGTGTGAACTATATATATATCGAAATATGTTATTATTTATCATTAAAATATTCTAGTTTATCTCGATATAGCATATAATAGAAGAAGCATATTAATATTTAAATAATTCTCATATGTAGTTATGGTTTTAAAAAAAAAAACTCATTTTATATTGGTAGACAGAACAATTTTATAAGTATTCTCTCAGACATATTATAATATAGTTAGTTAATCTCTGGGTATATGTGTTATATAGTAGTGCTTTTCTAAAAATTTTCATTTCGATAAAAACCTTTTTTTGACCGGAAAATGACACAGTAAAGTGAACCCGAGCCTCTGTTTAAGCAGAATAAAAGAAGAAAGATTTCTTGCCATCCTTTGTCTAGGAGAGGAGATGGAAGGAAATATTTGATATTGAATAAAAGTTTTTGGACCAGTTCCACTGAATGGAAATGAATGATGGTTATATCTTTTCTTTTATAAAGGGAGAGGAAGGAATGAGAAATTTGTGTTAGAATAGCCTTCAATAACTTCTATATAAGCGTGGCTTTAATTACTTTGTAACTTTAGAAAAAGTTCATTTTTATCCTCCAGTTATCTATTATTTATTAACTATATATATCGTGGTAAAAAGGTCGCAGGAAGTAGAATATATTTTACATAAAATTGTTGAAACACCTCGGTCTGTTTAAGCTGATTCCAAACCGTCGACACGCCAAGGGTATTTAGCGATAAACTCTAAAACCTTCGAGTGGTCATGTGTGGTTCGCGATAACCTCCCAAACCATCCAGTGGACAAGACGTTTTCCGCTAAAAACTCCCAAACCATTCACTACTCAAAAAAAGTAAATTAATATTTTAGTAACACTGCCGTTGAACAATTAGATTAATTCGAAACTATTTTAAAGGCGTAAGATTCTTTTTGAAATTAAACAATTTCTACTGCCCTTACTGCAATGGAAAAAATTAATTGGAGGGCCTGGCTCATCAGTGGTGAACCCTCCAGTTTAATCTACCAGACCGCTGTTATATTGCATTTTTGGAACTTCCTTTTATAGTGATACTGTTGGTAGACTCTTGGAATGGGTATTTTAGAAGAACTATGGACATGAGCTATGAGGACAGCAGAATTACATACAATTATAAATATAAATAATTAGATTAATACGAGTCAAAAAATACAAGCCGTGGTCTATCATCGTATATTGAGAGAAGAGGTAAAATATTCAATGAAACATAATACATGGGCGCGCTTACTAATCAGTTACTTCTCTTCCATATTGAATCCCATATTAATTTTATTAATCATAATAATTGTCTCCAGCCGCTTTCATTTTCATCCATATCAATAAAAATTTTCAATGGAAATCGTCATATATTAATTTTGTACTGTTTTCCCTTTTTAAAAATTCGTTCAAAAATATATTTTTTTATATTAATTATTTGTTTAAAAATCGGTCAGACTTATGATTATGATATATATGATGAATATAAAAATGATTTTTTCTTAATTTACAAAATATCATAATGTATTGTGAAATATATACAAAAGCTGATAAAAATGTCATTGAATATTCTTTCTCTTACACAAATTCAGAAAAATATATTCAAATATACATAGAAATTAAACGCAATAATATTTTTTTAAAAATTATATATATTATAGTTTATTAAAAAATATAAATATATATTTGTAAAACGACATTTGAAAATTATCCCGCATGTGTTTCTTTTGAACGAAAAATCGAAATTTATTTTAAGATTTTTATTTCTCCTTAAAATAAATTTAGATTTTCGTTCAAAACAAACACATGCGGGATAATTTTCAAATGTCGTTTTACAATCATAAGCCGCATTATATTGTATTATAAATATATATTTACGCACTATAAAATAATGTATTAATTTATTAATGTATATAACTGATTTTTATTGTTAAATTGGGTGTAAATTTTATTTATATTATTCAAAATGATTGAATATATTTCTGGCAATGTGTCTTCAGAAATATATTTATAGCTCTAGTTTAATATCAAAGATTTATTTTTTGGAGTGCCAACCGCTCGTTATGCTTATAAACGGCATCGCTTATTTTCTCCTTTTGAAAGTAAATATACAAATTATATTCTGTTGTCAATTCCAAACCATCACGGCCACTTATACGTCTGATATTTTTTACATTTCCATTGTTATCTGGGTTAAGCGACTATACAAATTTTCAGATATCTACGTAGTCTGGCGTTATCTTCAAAATTGATCCTCCTCCTTCAATGACTACCTTTACTGAAGATAGGCCACGTGGTCTCTCCATACTTCATTCTTCAATGCCTTCCAATACTGAGGATGGGCCACATGGTCTCTCCATACTTCATTCTTCAATGCCTTCCAATACTGAGGATGGGCCACATGGTCTCTCCATACTTCATTCTTCAATGCCTTCCTCTACTGAGGTTGGACCACATGGTCTCTCCATACTTCCCTCCTTCAATGTCTCCCTCCACTGGGGGTGGGCCACATGGTCTCTCCATACTTCCTTCCTTTAATGTCTTTCTCTACTGAGAGTTGCCCACATGGTCTCTTCATACTTCCCTCCTTCAATTTCTTCCTCTACTGAGGATGGGCCACATGGTCTCTCCATACTTCCCTCCTTCATTGCCTTCCTCTACTGAGGGTGGGCCACATGGTCTCTCCATACTTCCCTCCTTCAATGCCTTCCTCTACTGAGGGTGGGCCACATGGTCTCTCCATACTTCCCTCCTTCAATGTCTTCCTCTACACTAGTGGGCCACATGGTCTCTTCATACTTCCTCCTTCAATTTCTTCCTCTACTGAGGGTGGGCCACATGGTCTCTCCATACTTCTCTCCTTCAATACCTACCTCTACTGAGGGTGGACCACATAGTCTCTTCATACTTCCCTCCTTCAATATCTTCCTATACTGAGGATGGGCCACATAGTCTCTTCATACTTCCCTCCTTCAATACCTACCTCTACTGAGGGTGGGCCACATAGTCTCTTCATACTTCCCTCCTTCAATATCTTCCTCTACTGAGGATGGGCCACATAGTCTCTTCATACTTCCCTCCTTCAATACCTACCTCTACTGAGGGTGGGCTACATAGTATCTTCATACTTCCCTCCTTCAATATCTTCCTCTACTGAGGATGGGCCACATAGTCTCTTCATACTTCTCTCCTTCAATACCTACCTCTACTGAGGGTGAGCCACATGATCTCTCCATATTTCCTCCGCCATCCTCTTTATCTCCTCGTAGGAATGTCGTCCAGTTCATTGTTTTAGATCGTCTGTGTATCCCTGTCGTCTCCTTCCCCTCGATCTCTTCCACTGGAGCTTTCCCTCCAACACTGTCAGCAATGTTTCTCCTGCTGATCCATACATCACATGTCCAGCAAACGTCAGTTTCCGATGTTTTATGAACTTATCAGCTGACTTTCTGTACATATTCGATCGAGGACTTTATTATATGTTACCATATCTGTCCAAGAATTTTGAGAGCTCTTCTGTAAAGGTATGTCTCGAAGGCCTCTATTCGTTTGATTGAATATTTTAGTAATGTTCACGACTCAGCCATATGTTAGTATAGACCAAATTAGTGTCTTTATCAGTCTTTGTTTCATCATAATATTGGTAGTTCTTTTTAATATAAATTTGTTGTTCCAAATATATATAATCACAAAATTGAAAAAAAAATATATATGGAAATTAATCCATTTTCGATTAACCCGACTACATTTTTATGGAAAGGCGGTCGCTCATTACGCCAGAAAAAAGGGCTGCGCTTTTTTTTCCGTTTGAAAGAAAATATCCTAATTCCTCTTCCTAGTGTATTCCCAACATCCCCGGCTACCTAGGAGTCTAACATTTGTCTACTTGAAATGTTAGGATTGTTGAACTATTCTATAAAATACCAGTCTTCTACGTGTGATCAGGAAATATATTAAAATTTCATCACAAAAGGAAATATAAAAATCAGTTCATTCCCAAACACACAGAATCCTTAAATATTATCAATTTACATTGTCATCAGGATTGAGCGAGTGTACCAAATTTCTACGTGTCCTATAAGTATATCAAAAATATATTGAAGATTTGTTGACAAATAAACAGGCAGATATTAAGAAAAGTTATTTTTTTTTTCAAAATTCATTTAGCAAATTTTAGAGATCAAAAAGCGCGCCAATGAAATAGCTGTTGATTTTCTGGAAAGCTATGTTCGTTTTTTTTTTAGCTTTGATTAAGTCACACATTGCTAGTTCAAGTTGTAATATAGACATAAAAAGGATAAGTATATGCGTTTATTTCAATATGTTTTGTCAATGCATGATCATCAGAGAGAGCCTTCGAATATTACATACATATATATATGCAAAGGTATTTTAAAATATAAAAATAGTTAGGTGTTGATATTAAAAACAAAATAGGCTTATTCTGACCGCTCACGTAAGCTTTCTCTTATATTGACATATATCTATTCTATTGCCATCAATAGTTGACAGAACGCCATATAGTGGAACAGAAACGCGTTCGTGGTTGTCTTTTCTTGATTTACCAAAGAAAATGAGTTGGCCAAATATTAGTGAACAGGTTAAATCATTCTTTAGTTGATTTCTCTGCAATTAGATGGCGCTCTGCCATCTAAAAAGCTCATGTGAGCAGTCAGGATATGCCTATTTTGTTTTTAATACATACACTGCGTGACATTGAAAATGGAACACCAAGAAATAGTGGCCAGAAAGTGATGAAACTCGGCAGACAGAGAGAAACAGGGACGAACAATAAGTGATCTTTATTTCAAAATGATAGTCATAATACAGAGCGAGAACGGCGTCGGCTTAGTAGCAAGTAGGACCACCGCGGACGGCGATGCACGCAGCAACACGTCTAGGTAGAGAGTCAATCAGAGTACGGATGGCGTCCTGAGGGATGGCTCTCCATTCCCTCTCAACCATTTGCCACAGTTCGTCTTCTGAACGCGGCTGTGGCAAGGCATGCAAACGGCGTCCAATGATGTCCCAGACGTGCTCGATTGGTGAGAGATCAGGAGAGTACGGTGGCCAGGGAAGCATCTGTACATCTTGCAGAGCTTGTTAGCTAATGCGAGCAGTGTTATCCTGCTGATAAAGGGCATTGGGTACCCCCTGAAGGTAGGGGAGTGTCACCGGTCGCAGCACATCATCAACGTATCGTTGGGCCGTCATAGTGCCCTGAATACGAAGTAAAGGTGACCTGGAATCATACGCGATTGCGCCCCAAACCATGATTCCACGTTGTCGCACGGTGGGGCGTTCCACAATTGCTGCCGGATTGGACCTTTCTCCACGTCGACGCCACACGCGTACACGGCGACTATCACTGGACAAGCAGAAACGCGACTCATCTGAGAACTCGACCCTGTGCCATACCGTCATCCACGTCGATCTAGCCGGGCACCATTCCAAACGTTGGCGCCTATTCGGTGGGGTCAATGACAGTCTTCTTAGCGGACGGCATGAGTGCAAGCCATTAGCAACCAATCGACGGGAAATGGTTCTGGTCGAGATGGAATGATCTAAGGTGTCTTGCACATGTTGCAGGATGGCGGTACAAGTGGCTTGTGGGGCCGCCACTGCTTGTCAAAGGATACGCCGATCCACACGTGCTGACGTCACTCTGGTTGCACCGACATTCCTATAAATTGCCACATTTCCTTGTTCCAACCATCTTCTTAACAGTCGGTGCACCGTGGACGCACCAAGGTGTGTATCAGCTGCGATTTGACGTATGGACCAACCTGCCCTTTTCAGTCCGATCACCATGCCCCTCGTAAAAGCGTCTGTCTGCTTGAACTGCCTCCGTTTACGATGACCTGGCATTCTCTGTTATTACACGTGTCTTTTGACACAAGAACAAAATTTCTACAATGATTTTCCTTTAAGAAATAACGACACGAATACTGTCCTTTCTGCAAGTTCCTTCCCTTATATCTTACTCCATGTGCGCACGAGAGCTGCGCATTTTACATCATTTGCATAACTCGGTTAGGCGCGTCTACCCTGAAATTTGCATCATTTTCTGGCCACTATTTCTTGGTGTTCCATTTTCAATGTCACGCAGTGTATATGATACTTCGAAATAGCGTGAATATACCTGTAACTTAAACTCTCTTTTATATTAGTTAAAATAGATACATTTTCAGAAATAGCCATGGAAATATCTTTACGGGGCTGCTAACCAGAAAAAATAGCAATTCAATAATGTTGATTTTTATGATTAGTTGGGTATTTATTCTAAGACCACAATACAGCATGATATCGGACAGTCCACTGTTCAATGCTCTGAGAGAGGAATGAGGCAAAAAGGATGGTTCTTCAGTAGAGTAAAAGTGTGGCTATGGCTGAGAGCAATAAGAAATGTGAGGACAGTGTAAAGAATAGTTTTAATTGCATAATCCTCTTATTTATTTGTTCTAGATAGATCTAATTTGTTTGTCGCACATAGAATCAAATAAGGTACACACATTATAATGTAAAACATAATAGATAATTCTATTCTGCAGTGTTACGCAATATACTTGAATACTGAGAAGAAAACTCTATTTTTCCCTCTTAGTCGTGTTTTTCTGGCTTACTGAGTAAATGGCCCGCAGCTGTACTTCCAAATAAATTGCATTACTTTAGGTAAATGTGCGGTAGATTGCGTGCTAGAAACTTGGAGGTTTCCTTTGAGGAAATAATTCCAGACAGTATAACTGGTGACTGTTAGCTTTCTGTTCGCACAAAATGCATTAAAGTTTGCTAAGATTGTATATAACTATATACTTGATTTGAAAATAACCGAATTATTTCCAAATTTATTATTATAATTAATCTTCCATCACAAACTCTTCGTTCTTTGTTTTCACTATTTCGGTGACCCGCTGTTCTCATTCCAAAGAAAACATCCAATATTCAACTTTTACCTTGAAATGGGTGGCAGCAGATTTTCCTAGGTTGGAAATAAAGAAAAGCTATAATGGATAATTAGTCATATTCATAAATATGTGAAAAAAAATAATAAAAAAATAAAAAGGTCAGGTGGTGGTATTAAATTCAAAATGTACATATCCTAATCACGTTCACATGAACTTTTTAGATGGCAGAGCGTCATCTAGTGGAAGAGAAATCAACTAAACATTGATTCAGCCTGTTCTCTGATATTTGGTCCATTTTATTGATAAATCAATTGAATGGGTTAGCCAAATTTTAGGGAACAGGCTGAATCAACGTTTAGTTGATTTCTTTTCCACTAGATGGCGCTCTGTCATTTTGATTTATAAATATATCTGCCAAATAATTTCAATAAATTTATATTAAGAAGCGCCAGAAAAAAAAAAAGATTAAAATAGCTGAATTGATGATCGAATACAATGACCTTTTGTTTGTTTTAATATTCTCTTCAGATATCCTTATCTTCTGTAAATATTTCTCGATTTTTATATTGATATATTCTGTCAAATACCATATATAGCCATCGATATTCCGTCATTTTCAATAAACATGCGAAACCCATTAAAATCGAGAGCAATGATTCTAAATAAGTGAATTATCTTCAAATAACTATATGTATTTGGGAAATCTCATAAGCGTCTCCTTTTAAATTATAAAAAGTTGATGTGATCAATTTTTATAGGAATAAGAAACCAATCTATAAATGTGATATTGACTTTAAATTTATTTTTGGTGTACGTCATAAATATAAATAGAGAAGAGATATAAATAAAATATTAAGAATTAGGTTTTTGAATAAATATAAATATTCAAATGTATAACCCTTCATATTTATGGTTCCTATTCTTTCAAGGATTACTAAAATACTCGCTGTAATTTATTTTATGTATATTCTATATAAATAGGTTTATGAATGTGAAATATATGTAATGTTAGAACTGAAATTTTACCCAGTATGATTACTTTTCATCATAAATATTTTTGTTTTAATAAGAATTTTGTATTTATGGTATACACGTGGTTAGATCATGTTTTGAAATTAATTATAAATCTCTCTAAGAATATTTGAGATTTGTAGAAATGTGAATACTTATAAATTTATTTAAACGCTCATTATATCTCTTTTAATTATACGCTTGTTTAAGCTCTCAGCAAATTTCATCGAGGGAATGTTTTATTATACAAGGAGTACGATAAATTTCCACATGCAAGTATTCTGTTGAATTATTTATAAATTCATTTTACTGTTAGTGTATGTATTATATATATAAGAATACTTACATATATTTTTATTTCGAATCATAAATATCTGATATTATATAAAATAGTAATATAAATTCCAAAATATATATGTGATATTGTTTCAAATGATCCTGCCGACATATGGATAAACTGACAGTCGTGTACGTGAGGCGAGTGTTGATGTTCTTCCCACACGCGGACAACAAGAAGCAGAGGTAGGGCTAAATGTTAACACCGAGAGTGATCGGGGACAGCCCACGGGACAGAGGTAGAGGCCATGACACAAACTTGGATGCCTATCACCGAGACATGGAGAGAGAGAGTGTGTGAGAGACAGAAGCGGTCTGCCGATGACCACACTCTAGAACATACTTGCTGAGACCCCCTACCAAAACCTGTCCTGTTTACAGGAGTCGTCTATAAAATATCCCTGGGGGCCTCACATGGGATGGGCGTTGCCTATTTCCTCCCTTCTGGTCCGCAGCTACCACCAGTTGACCGACCACTCTTTGGCTTTTTATTTTGACGTCACCATTTTTAGTTTAAATACAAATAGAGGGTTTAAACACAAATAGTTTATATACAAAATATGGGGGTGGTAGTAAATAGAAATAGTGTACATTTTAATAGAAGGTAGGATCTTTTAAGGTATCGGCTCTAACTAATTGGAAGATATGTGACATATACTAAAAGTATCATTATTATACAGTTTAAAAATACTTTATATAAATGTATAAAACTCTATATGTAAAAAGTTTCACACAACATGAAATTATATTAAATAATGTCAGAAGACGCTAGCAAAGGAAAACGAGGGGATTCAAAACGTTATCTCAGGGTGTCGTTGACTCCCAGGAGGAAAAGTGGTAACTGTCGGTAGAATGACAGCGGCCCCTTCGACTTTTGGAAATCCTGCCGTCTTGAGAGAAGGGCATACACATCCGTTGTGTTTCTTTTCCACCTTAGATAGATTCCACATGTTATCAGTTGGTTTCTTGAGTCCTCCTCTTCTTGCTTCTGTGTCCTGCAAAATTTCTGTGACCACGACTGCCTACCCCACATCAGAGTTCAGCCGCCAGGATGGATCAATGAAGAAGTGAATTACAAGAAATCGAAATTTAGACTGAAAGGTGAAGACTGACAGAGGAAGGATTAGCAACGGAAAGGACATCCACCATGGATCAAATCATCAAATACCAGACTGACGCTCTCAATAAGAACGAGAGAAGTTCTTGACGAGATGGCTACACGCTACGTCGACTAGCCTGGACCATCTCATGACTACAAGGCAACCATATAACCGATAAGTGAAATGTTGCAAAGCCTCATTTTAACTTCACCAGAAACTTCATCAGACTCATCAAGACACCAATTAGGTAGAAGACTTTTTATACATAACTCAATGTGAAAATATTTTCCTTCTTATTTTTGTTCCAAATGATGCTTTTACCTATACCATATGTAATGATAAAACTCAACCTTCAAATTTTATAAAATAGATCAAATAATAACTTTGCTATACGATGCTAAGTTTAAAACCTATCTCAATATCTGACAATATTTCTACAGAAGGATCTATAATCAATTCAATATTTCAGATTATATATTAGACATTTATACTATAGAATAAAGCGTTAGGAGAAAATAATTTTTAATAATCCAAGGAGAAAGTTTCCATGTTTAAAAAAATATTAGACATTTAATACACATTTCGGATAGGCAATTTAGTACTTGTTAAGACATCCCAACATCCCAATACTAGAAAACGGGAAATAAAATTTTCAGGCTCCTATGAAATCTTTAACAAAAACATTCCCCAATATGGGTAGAATCAATAGATATTTTCCCCAAGAAATCTCCCCCTATCCGCCATTAGTGGGTTAAGGAAATGGGGATTCACGATGGACAAACAGGAAACATTCTCACCCCGCCTAAAGCTAATATTGACACATCAAATTACACCTCTCAGTTTGGAATATTTTTCACAAGATGGATTTGAAAAATCCAACCCACTCACTATTTTTTACCTTTCACCAACTTACTTGTTTCTCAAACGGATCTTACGAGTGCGTCGGCCAATTATTTCAAATTGTTTCCATTTGGATCTAACAAACATTCTCATAGTAGCAGTATTTTTAAGTACTTCGAGCTAAAAGTGCCGTTATAATAATATCTTTTTTCAACTCCTCACTAAGGATCAAGTCCACCAATCTCTTTGCTCCAGCAAACATTTCTTACTCATTCTTCAATTCAAATTCTCTCCTCATCCTTCCTTCCTTCAATGCCTTCCTCTACGGAGGGTGGGCCACATGGTCTCTCCATACTTCTCTCCTTCAATGCCTTCCTCTACTGAGGATGGGCCACATGGTCTCTCCATACTTCCCTCCTTCAATGCCTTCCACTACTGAGGGTGGGACACATGGTCTCTCCATACTTCCCTCCTTCAATGCCTTCCTCTACTGAGGGTGGGCCACATGGTCTCTCCATTTCTCCGTCCTTCGATGCCTTTCTCTACAGAGGGTGGGCCACATGGTCTCTCCATACTCCCCTCCTTCAATACCTTCCTCTACTGAGGGTGGACCACATGGTCTCTCCATACTTCCCTTCTTCAATGTCTTCCTCTACTGAGGTTGGGCCACATGGTCTCTCCATACTTCCCTCCTTCAATGCCTTCCTCTACTGAGGGTGGACCACATGGTCTCTCCATATCTCCCTCCTTCGATGCCTTCCTCTACAGAGGGTGGGCCACATGATCTCTCCATACTTCCCTCCTTCAATGCCTTCCTCTACTGAGGGTGGGCCACATGGTCTCTCCATACTTCCATCCTTCAATGCCTTCCTCTACTGAGTGTGGGCTACATGGTCTCTCCATACTTCCCTCCTTCAATGCCTTCCACTACTGAGGGTGGGACACATGGTCTCTCCATATCTCCCTCCTTCAATGCGTTCCTCTAATAAGGAAGGGCCACATGGTCTCTCCATACTTCCCAGTCCTCCGCCATCTTCTTCATCTCTCCTCATCACCGCATAATTTATTTTCATTATTCTCAAGACCGCTTCAACTGTGAGTTGATCTTTACCTTACTCTTTTTTTTTTCGTATAATCTCGAGCGTCTTAGCACAACGTTTTGTATGTTAAATATTTTCATGGTCAAAATTCCATTCCCTCTTCGCCTTTTAAAACTTCGCCGTTTCGAGTTTCTGTGTGAAGTATATGTACGAACTCGTCTAAGGTCTTCATTTTCCCCATGTCAGCTTACACATGTTTCAAGTTGGAGTTTTGAGGCCTTTCTTTTTTGCTCTGTGTGCTGCAACATTTCGGTGAGCCCGACTGTCTACCACACATCACATATACATATCTACAATATCGGTCTCTCACTTCATATTTTAATAATGGTTAGCATAAATGTAACTATATATAATAGATAGCTTTAAGAAATGGCATTATATCATATAGACGTGATGGCTTTTCTTGATTTATCCATAAATTAGGTTGTTAAAATATCACGGAATAAGTTAAATGAATTTTAATTTATTTTTGCTCAACTAGATGGCGCTCTGTCATCTGAAAACTTCATGTGAGCGGCCAGAATATGCCTTTTTATTTTTGCTATATATTTTTCTCATATTCGTAATTGTTTTCTCACATTGTAAAGAACGGAAGGAAACCGAGATAAAACAAAACTTTCATAAATAAAGATCTATTTTTTTCCAAAAAGCCCATAACCTCTCGTTGCGCCTCGTAAGCCCCAAATGTTGAAATGGTTGGCTAGCTCCAAGCATTCATGGTTAAAAATGTATTATTACAAATGTATTATTTTTTGAGTTATTTATTTTGTCCCATTAAGACACAATTCCAATACATAATTAGCAAAAGTTTCTAGGATTCTTTTAATGCATTTAGAACTGGATTTGTAAAGTAGGATATAATATAAGCCATTAAAAACTGAAATAAAGCATTGATAATTAATAAATTCAACTCTATTCAAACACTATATGTTAAAAAATTTAATCATAGATAAAACCTTTTTTCAATATGATCTAAAATATTATATGAGTCACACAAGTGCATATTGCTAAGTTGTACATATCATATGTGATTGAGATAATGTTCATCCACCAATTATGTGTAATTTTGGAAATAATCATGATATCTACAATCATTAGAGTTTTTCATATCTATATAATGTCATGTATAAAATAAGGAATTGAAATATCAGAGTGATAATACAATTTTTTAAAAGATAATTCAAAAACACAAGAACCCCCTATATATAACTTAAATTTATATATTGTCAAGTAGCTCTACAACCACAGCCATAGAAAGCTCCATAGGACACCTTTCAATCATCACTGGACTCCGGGGGGACGACCACAGGTGTGAGGGGTTCTCGGAATCTTATCTGCAAATAAGGAAAACGGGACGGTGGCTGACCACTCTCATTATTTTTTTTTTTTTACCTTGGGATAAGTTGTTATCTCTCTCCCTATAAATACCTCTTGTATATATTTTTATTGGATAACTTAATGGTAAATACCCTTTATAATTATTTAATTATTTCCAAATTTGCCCTTGCTTTACTCATCTCCGCAAAAATATTATACCCACAAAGAAATAAACAAAACTCCGTTAAAATTAAAACCTGTAACTTCTGTGACTTGGATTCTAACTTAAACAACTTAGACCTTCAATTAGCTTTTTAAAATTCGTTTAAAAAAAGCTTACAACAAAGAAAGTAATTGTATTATATAATTCAGAATATTAGCCTGCTATTCAAACTTAAAGTCTACTTAATATTTAATACTTAAAATTTCTTTGAATAATAATTTATTGTTGAAAAATCTTTCTTTGAAATACTTCTACACACATATATATAGGTTGAATGATATGCTCGACTGACAAAAATTCCCATCTCAATTATTTATCAGCGATGACTAAATCTGGCTAGAGAGAGGAGAAAGCCTTCTAAAAACATTTTTTTAAAATCTGCAACAACAATAAATATTTTAACTCGGGTTTTACACACCGACAAAAATAAACCCAACAAACTTCATCTGCCATATTTCAGCTAAAGATTTATTTCTTTAAGTAATATATTAGTTCTATCCTTCTCTAAATATGCCTAAAAAATATAAATTAAGTTGTTTTTTGAATATTTTAATATATCATTCATATTTAATATGAAAATCCCATGTTGGAATTAAGGCGAGACACTTTATATTGCTTCATATACCTATATAAATCCTTTATCCAATAAAATAAGTCCTTGTGTCAGTATATATAATAAAGTGAATATATAAGTTTCTCTCCGTGGATAAGTTGCTTTCATAACATTTTAATTATGATGGCTTAGTGCGCCATCTGTTATCAAAATTCGAAACTATTATAGACGCGTATGATTCTTTTTAAAAATAAAAAAATTTCTACTGCCCTTACTGCAATGGGAAATTAATGAGATGGCCTGGCTCATCAGTGGCGAACCCTCCCAGCAGGTTCATCTCTGATGATCCAGGCCCTCCCATTAATTTTTCCATTGTAGTGAGGGCAGAAGAAATTGTTTATTTTTAAAAAGAATCATACGCGTCTATAATAGTTTCGAACATTTTAATTCAAAAATCTCTAGCTTTCTAGCATTCTACAAGAGAAACCATGCTACAATTGTTCTATTGACGATTCATTTCAGCATGGTTTCTTCTGTAGAAGGATTTTCTTGCCCGAAAGCTTTTATGTATTAAAATGTTTTAAAATGAACTTTAGATTCGAAGTTTCATTCAATTCTCGCATCAGTAATGATTTCTGACGATGAGGAAAAGCATATTCCTCTCAACCCTCTTATAAATATATATATTATTTTTGTAAATTGTATTCAAACATTATATATACAGGTAAACCTGTCTATAGCGCCCCCTCTTGGGACTCACCAAAATAGGGTGCTATAGAGAGGGGGTGCTATAGACAGGTCACTTTTAATGTAAATCGCTTCGTACTACGTATTTAAAATCGGGCGCTATATAGAGGGAGGCGCTATTTAGAAGTTTGGAAACCTGATATTTTCACCTTAATAAGTTCTTTAAATATTATCTATACTTAAGAACCAAAATAAAGCTCTAATATTATAGGAATAATATATAGACTGTAATATATTTCACAGCAATACCATTGTTAAATACGTTGTATATGTCAAATAATACCCCAAGGTTCTTCTAAAACCTTGAGAGAATGTTATTTCCAATTTATAAGGAAACGAAAACTTTGAAAAATAGATGTAGCGAGGTGTCCTCAAATTCTATTATGTATATATCTTATGCAAATAATATTTCTCTTCCTTAAATATATCATTGGAGAACTTTAAAGTATTCATAAGTCGCATTTTTCTTATTAAGAAAGCAATTTTATCCTGCCGTCACTGTAATAAATAATGGGAAGGTCTGGACTCTCCCAGTGGTGAACTCACCCAGGAGTTTCATCATTATTTTTATCATTGAAGTACGTGCAGTATATATTTATTTTATTAACATACTGTGGTGTTATGAATAGTTTTCATTTTAAACAAGAGTGTCGCGCTAATAAATCAGATTTTATTCAAAGGTCATCTGGAAACTTCCTCAAGAAGAATATACTAGAAGTATTTATATATATACCGTTAAACCTCTCTATAGTGTCCCCTCTAAATAGCGCCTTCCTCTCTATAGCGCCCGATTTTAAATACGTAGTACGATGCGATTTACATTAAAAGTGACCTGTCTATAGCACCACCTCTCTATAGCACCCTATTTTGGTGAGTCTCAAGAGGGGGGCGCTATAGACAGGTTTAACTGTATATATATAATGTTTGAATACAATTTACAAAAATAATTTATATATTTATAAGAGGGTTGAGAGGAAGATGCTTTTCTTCGCCAATAGAAATCATTACTGATGCAACAGTTGAATAAAACTTCGAAGCTAGGTTTTAGTTGCTTTTTTCCCGAGAATTAATGTGTGTAGGCAAAAAAGGTTAATTTCGAATTTTTTAATTGAATTCATAAAAAACATACCTTTTATAAATATTTAAAAATGATTCAACTTTCTATTTATGCTTGATCTCTGACTTCGTATATGATTGAAAGCTCTCATAGAGAGATATAGTAATATATTAACAATATTAGATAGATAAGATGTCAATATAATTTGAATTGAGAAGAGTTTAATCATTATATATTTTCTTTATAATTTCAAAGTGCCTTTCATAAAAAGACATGTAACCTCTATAAAGCTAGCTATAAATTATGGCACACAAGTCGCCACTGTCATGCATGAGAGAAACTGATCCTGGAATTGCCTGATTCATTGGATGTAAGTGGGAGAGACAACCGAGGTCATAATAAAATCTCCCCCAACTTGTTTTTATTTACGAACAACTATTATTAGATTCAATTAGCTTCATTGTTAATTAGCAAAGTAGAAAATTGTGTAAATCTAAGAGAGTAGTTAGCTCAGATTAAATTGTAAGTGACAATCGAGATTTTAACGCTTAATTAGGCTAATATGCAACAAGGAAAATTTGAATTTTCACAGAAGCCTTCAACATAGGATGCCTTTACACTATGTAGGAAATCTACTGTCCTATTTCGACGTCCTATTTCTTGGTTTCAGGTTTCAAGAGCTCTCCAGATAGGTAAAGAACAGTTTACTATCTGGGGAAAAAAAATTAAAAATCGGCAGCCGATCTCAACGAATTTTGGAAACGACTTTGCTATTTCCAGAAGAAAAAAAATCGAAAATAATTTAAATATACTAAAATTTGAATAGTTCATGTTTTATAAACTCGCCTGTTTAGTGATGCAATAAAAGCGAGTTATATTACAAATTATCTTATTTTTTACTACTCTATTTTATTGGAAAGAATGATTAGTTTACTTCTTGTTTAAAATGAATCAGTATTTTCTCTTTACCTCTTTCTCTTTTCTTTTTATATAATTTTATATGCAAAAAATAATAGAATAAAAAGGTCAGGTATTAATATTAAAACCAAAGAAGGCAGACCCTGACCAGGAGCACATGTTCTTTTTAGATGGCAGAGCGTCATCTAGTCGAACAGAAATCAACCTAACGGATATTTAGCCTGTTCCACTAGATGACGCTCTGCCATCTAAAAAGAACATGTGCTCCTGATCAGGATATGCCTTCTTTGGTTTTAATATTTTATATAAAACAAGAACATAAAGGTAATAATACACGCCTAATGTACTTATATACAAGGGCTGTTCGATAAATAAGGTAAAAAAATAAATAAATTTTTTTTTTTTTTTTTAATGTTTTTTCAACATAGTCCCCATTCAATTCCACACACGTGGTCTAGCAATAGGTTCTGCTTTTTTATCCCCTCGGAAAAGAATGATGTTTCTAGGTTTCGCTCGCGCCGTAGCGATTGATTCCAAATGAATTTAGAGCTGTTATCAAAGATTTTTTTTAAAACGTTGGTCGGCTTCCCAAATTGAAACCGAGCTAAACGAAGTTCATGAATAAAACTTTTCAGCTACATCCTTCTTTTCTACTTGTCAACAAACAAAATAATTCAAATATATTGCGACTATATATGCCAATATTCATTAGGAAAAAATACGTTTAAATTAATTTATTTTAAAAAGAGGCATTTCGGTTAGAGAAAGTTTTATTAAACTTTTGCCGAATTTTCTCTTTTTGAAGAAATATGAATATCGGCAAGGCAGCCTCTATTTTCAAGACGTTTTTTAAAATTATATATATAAAATTATATAAATATTTAAAATTAATTAAAGTTAAAATATGTTAGTAATAGTTACTTAGAAATTATTGAAAAAAGAAATAATAAATAAAATTAAGGTAAAGGGTTTCTTTTATTTTGATTTTCGCAAGCTGTCGAGCAAATTTTCTGCTCTTCAAGAAGTATGTGTCCGTTGAAGAGCAGAAAATTTACTCGAAAGCTTGCGAAATCAAAATTAAAAGAAACTTTTTAACCTTAATATTATTTATTCGTTCTTTTTTGAAAAGTTAAAATATGTTATGCATGTAAATTCTACGATGGAATTATTTATTTAAAATCATTTTATTAAACACAGGACTTGATACTTAAGAAAAAAACAGTAGAAAGGAAAACGAAGTTAAAGGTGAAGGGTTGCGACTATTGTTTTGTGCTGATTGATGGAAACTGTGTTGGTAGCGCTATTTTCCTATTGTTGCTATTGTTTAGGACTGGGGATCTTATAAGTAGGTTTGTTATTTAGGTTTGCTAGTGGCAGATAGTCTCTGAAAGATGGAGGAACTAGAAGTTTTATAAATATGCTGAAATTGTGTTATTGATTCAGAATCTTTGTAGGTTCCAATCATGTTCTCTGAATTTGAAATAGATCTGTCAGTTCTATATACATTGCTCGTATTGCAGTCGTATTTTACGTTGAATTTTCTAAATATTAATATAATTTTGATTTGAAATTTGAAAATTAATAAAAAATATTGTTAAGCTTTTATAAAAGAAAATAATTCATATGACCCCTTTTCGAAATTAATAAAAATGAAATGAAATTAAAACAAACAAATAATATTGCCCATTATTGATAATTCACCAAACAATCACACGAAACACATATTGATAAAATTAATAGACGACCTAATTCCAGATGATAATATAAACTTTGATAATACTGAACAACGATTTATAAGAATTTATAAACAGCAAATGACAAATTCGGGTAGAGCTAGGGTATAATATAGGATAAAAGCGTAGATATTTGTATTAATGAAATCACACAAACAAAATTATGTTTAAATAATATAAGTGAAATATAAAATCAAATTTGTTTAAGTCTGATAAGTTCAGAACCTATTATTCCATTTGAAATTTTTCAATCTTGAAATATTACACAATCCATCAACAAAGCCACATAAATATCTTGAAGATACCACTTCTTGAATTATTTTCAATAAGATCTTAAAGTTCCCACGATTTATTTTTTTGTAATTATCTTTGTGTTATATATAAATAAGGTTAAATTATTTTGAACTACTTTGTAGAAACTTTGGAATATCGCGTTAGAACGCCCTTGGAACCTTAGAATAATTTTTATCGCCTTGCCAAATGTTTTAATTTTTGTTTGCTCCAAACGAGGACAAAGGATTTTTGTCGAAACGTCGAGGTAATAAAAAGATTTACTGACCGAATTATCTTTATTTTCAAGAAATAATTTTGATTTGATATAAGTTTTAAGTATATCGGGGATATTTGGATCAAACAGTAGTTGATCCACTTTTGAAAGTTTTAAAAATCGAAATTTCTGATTATATTTTATATATATTCCGTAATTAATGGAAAATCGGTCAAACTGTATGCACATGTGTAATATTTAACTTATCTCAACCCATAGTGTATTATGACAATATCCATAGTAAATACCAAAGACTTTTATTAGAATCTATGATAACCAAACACCAAAAAATCATAAACAGATGCATTGAAATATCAGAAACATACGAAACAATATGGACAAATACTATCCCATAGATGTCTTCTATATATAACACAATAGTTCACGAATTTATTAAATTTAATTTGAAGTCTCGAGATATCATTCAACCAGCACGTATCCTCCACCATGCACGTATATTTTCAAAAAGTTGTTTTCACACAGAAATAATGTAATATATTTTTCTCAATATATAATAAGTATTTAAATATGTAAATAATAATGTGTATATAAAATAGTACATTTAAAATACAATATAACGCGGCTGATGATTGTAAAACGAAAATTGCAATTATACCGCGAATGTTTCTTTTAAACAAAAATCGAAATCCATTTTAAAGAGAAATAACGATTATTTCTAACTTTAAGGATGAAGTATGATAGGATGAATTGTGAAGAGTAATAACAAACGGAAAAATAAAAGTGTCCAGGGGCGGGAATCGAACCCACAACCTTCTGCTTACCGGGCAGGTGCCATGTCCACTAGGCAAGTTAAAGTTAGAAATAATCGTTATTTCTCTTTAAAATGGATTTCGATTTTTGTTTAAAAGAAACATTCGCGGTATAATTGCAATTTTCGTTTTATATAAAATTGTATTAATTATTCATTTGTTAAATTGTCCGAAAGCTTGAAAATAAAAGATATACAAGAAACTTAGCCCTGAAAGCTTTATTTATTTTATAACAATTGTAATATGTCGTTTAGTATGCTTGTACGCCCTATATTAATATTGTGTGTACTATTCATTTAAATATTTCAAACCAAATTTCATCTCCGTATGTAAGCATTGTTTAAACGATAGATTTGTATGCTTTGAGCTCTTAAACCCAAGATTTAACACCCAAAATTAAAAAAGGAAATTCTTTATTTAAGGACTAAAATGTAATTAATCTTTCTTCTCCGATTAGCAATGTAGAGAAAAACACCCATATTTTTTCATACAGGAGTAATGATTATCGCTTTCAAATTTGTTAGGAATTTCATTTTTTATGTATATTTAAAGTGTTTTTATCAAGGCTGATAATCAATTTGTCTTCAGCGCAACGTAAATCGCTCTTTTCTAACGTAATTTTAATCTTATTTTTAAGAACTGTTAAATATTTGTTCTAACATACTAACTGGCCTTGTACCTATTGTTTGAGGAAGAGCATTGCTCGATGAAAATATTTATCTATATTTCTGCTATCTCAAAAGCCTATGTCCATAGTTGGATTGAATACCATTTCTAAGATTCCACCTTTAATTGTAGCATATATAAGCAGAATGTTCTAATGCAGTATTTGAGTTCTGGGAAGCGGTGTGGTGGATTTTAATGGCAAGGTCACTGGGAGGGTTCACCACTGATATTTTTCATCGCACTAAGGACAATAAAAGTTTGCTTTATGTTTAAAAGAAACATTTGTGCTTTAATGCTTTCATTTCTCATACTATTGAATGTCGTCAGGCTAACATATTACTTATGAATTTGGTATTTTTGGTGTTGCTAGAAGATCATTTATTAATATAAATAACAAAAGTGAATATGAGGACCTCACTGAAGACAGTCTTTCAATAGTGATTAAGAAACTTCTATATGCCCCACTATATGTGAATGTTATTTTTATAATCATTCCAAAACTAGGGTTTCTTCGTCTAATATTTTTATTGAAGTTGGCCACAAAGTTTTGGTCAAATTTCTAATGTCTGATGCAATTAGGGCAACTAACTCTTTCTGGTTATACTCTTGAGATTGGTTATTTTATCCAGTGTTGGAATTGTTGACTTTGTTCTAATAAACCCATGTTGTCTAGGGCGTAATAGATTGTTATCGTTTACAACGGTGTATAATTTATTTTGAATATTATCTCGAATATTTTGGAAAGATGTGAAATTAATGTTAATTTCTAGACGTTTTGAAATTAGTTTTATGAGGTTTTGTATTTTCTTTAGAGCTGCCGTTTTCTATTTGTGTGTACAGTATTATATTTGTATATATGCATTAAATAGTGTATGTAGTTGAGATAAAATTTATAGAAAAGCAAATTTAATCATACTGTTTCTTATATCGTCTAAAAACCTGAGGCTTTTTCAGCATCAATATGGAAATATATCTACGATTTCATCTTTCTTTTAAATATCCTGACTGTTCTCTAATTTTCCATTTGTGGTCTATAATTTATTCTAATCTAATATTGTCATTTGGAATTGAGTCGTTCATTAATTTTGTCATTATATGTGTTTCCTGTTATACTATGAGGAATTGTTATTTATGGATTATATATATATATATATATATATATATGTCTTCTGTTTGTTCATTTCAGTAGCTTAATTTATTGAATATTTTATACGAATTTCCAATAGGTTCATTTGAATGATTCTCATCTATAAAAAAATTTGCCAGTTTTTTCTTCCATCTTTTCAGATTTCGCTCTCTCAGTCGTCTGTTGATGGCCATTTTCAACACCTGTGTGCCGTTTACACGTTGGAAGGTAGATAACGTCGAATCCGGTGCCGCGACAGCCGTTCTGTCAATCACTCTGTCCTCCCGGTCTTCTGTGTCTCTTGGTCGACCGCTGCCGTCCTGACGTTGCATTCTTCTGTTGTTGACCCACTCATGTCAACATCGTCTAATAGCCGCATTACCTCGACACAGATGTCGCGCGATTAGTTGATTTTGACCAACCAGCTTCTTTCAATCCAATGGCCCGACCTCTTTCAAACTTTGACATATGTTCGTAATGAGCACGAATATTTCGACGAGGCATTGATACAGTATAAATAGGTTTATTACAGTAAGCAATATATTCCTCATATATAGGCCATGTGAGATATACTGAATTAGAGAGGAAATAACAATTTTCAATGAATGTGCAACGTTTAGCTGTATTAAATAAATGTTGAAGATATTCACCTTTTTGAAATATATGTTTCTATGAAAAATAATAATTGCCATATAAATATCTCCAGTCATAGTAGAGCGTATGATCTGTGTACCTATATCGAACATGACCTTTTTGTGTGAAACATATAGTTCCCGATTATATCAAATATCTGGTGGATTATTTGTAATGAGTCCCCAAGTTTGCAGGTTGCGGTAACGCTTTTCTTAACATTTCATTGCAAACATTTTTGATATTTGGTAATATTTATTAGTTAGATTTTACATAATTAACAAAAAGAAAATACTCGAAGTCCTACAGATATTGTACCAGTTTCAAGAAAATTAGTAAATTTTGTGTTCTATTGCATTTTAGATAGATAGTATGTGTGAATTACACTCTATATTTTTCCATTTATCATTACTCTTCACAATTCATCCATTCATACTTCATCTCTAAGGTTAGAAATAATCATTATTTCTCCTTAAAATAAATTTCGATTTTTCGTTCAAAAGAAACACATGCGGGATAATTTTCAAATGTCGTTCTACAATCATAAGCCGCATTATATTGTATTTTAAAACACTCTATATAGTTTGGAGCATCAATTTGAACAACAATAATATCAATAATCTCTGACATTATGTAATTTTGTATGCAGAAGTTGAATAATAGATAGTCGAGACATTTTATAACTCAACATTGAAATACCAATGGATATATAAATCAAACTACTATAACAATCAGAATATAAACGGCTCAACACTACACACACAGCGAGACTATATAACAACGGTGTATAGATCATGAGATAAACTCACGGAATAATTAGAAAGAAGGTATCGTATTCTCTACAAAACTTGAGAATATAAAAGCTAAATTTTAAAAAGAAAAATAAAACAACAGATATAATATTTGACCAAGTTCACTTTTCAAAATAATAACTCCGAGTTGTTAAAAGAAAGTAAAATTGAATCTGTGTTTATGAAACACTTTAGCCGTTATTCATCGCTAGCTCCTTGACTTATCTAAGGCGCTTTGTGTTTATTGACGTAAAGGTGTTAGAAAACAGCTATTTAAAGATTTCTCAACAAAGAGAAATTCAGATTTGAAGACGGACAAAGAAAGAAAACAGATTTTAAAATTCTACTAAATTACTTCTTTTGTTATGAACAGTAGTTTGAAAAGATTGTTTGTTTGTGAAAGACCTTGACTATTTTATTTAAATGTATATTTTTTTCAATTCAAAATGTTTTCAAAATAATATTTATTTGAGATTTCTCATCTGTGGCAAATCCGTCAGAGGGAGTAGATTGTGAAGATTTTCATTTGTAATCGCCTACTTAGACAGTCATAAGTCATTTTGAAATAATTTTATGCTTCAGAATATATATATATATATAACCAAATGTATAGATGAATTAAGAAAATAAAAAAATGCATCTCCTTTTTGTGCAACTGAAAGTTTCTGATGGCTTTCAACTTTCAGTTGCACGATAAGGAAATGCCTTTTTTCTTTTCTTAATGTATGAACCTTATCCCAGTACAATGTCATATTTTTACTATTTTTTCATATAGATGAATATTTATTAACATGGAATTTATTATCATACCAACGACAATGCAAACTCAACAGGTAAATATGCAAAGACATGGAATAAAATAGGTATTTACAGACAATATTACAGTGGCCAGGTGGATGTCAGAGACGAAGAAAAATGAGGAATTCCATCTGACGATTGGTGTCCATTCCAATATAAATGAGAATGTCAGCCAGGCAGCATCCATCTTTGATATATATTTAGAGCGGGTCACACATAACATGTATAGTAATCGATGGTTTATAATCAAAACTTTAACTGTGTCGACATTTTTCAAGCAAATAATATTCTTCTATTTCTAATTAATTAGATTCTAGAATACTTAAGCATGTCTATAAACTGAATTTCGAATTCCAGGATTGTACCATTCCTTAGAGGCTTAAAAGTACTTACAAAATAAATTTCATTTTCTTATTTGTGTTATTCTATTGGTGCTTACCGCGATGGATATGTACCAACGATCTACAAAGTTGGTAGTAATGCCTGGATGTAAGCTGGGAGATTACAAAGCTCAATTCCTTAAGACCCTTAATTTATGAAATGTTAGGCGCTTTGTGAGGCAAGCGGAAAAACAATTTCCTCCCAAATTCCAGTCTATAATATGACTAAAATATATGGAGAAATTATAAAAGAATCGAAATACATTTAACACAAATAATTGGAAGCAATTATTCGCTAGTGTCTACGGGTCCCTCATATTCGCGTAAGCTTGAAAAACTCTGAGGATAACGATTCTAAACCTGCGGTTTGTTACTGGGGTGGAAATTTAGCCCGATTAAAACTTATAGTAAAATATGATATATTTACCTTTTATGCCCTATCATAATCATGTACAGTAAAACCTCGATGAGAGGACTCTCTCGTTAGAGGTCAACTTTCCACAAAAATGAGTGTTTTCATTACCAAACCTACTATTTTTACTAATAAGCAACTTTGAAGTAAAAAGACACCTCTCTTTGTGAAAGACACTTTAAGCTCTGCACATTGGTGTCGTTTAGAGGAAGAAAGAGGGGTGCAATACGCAAGTTTCATACAAGTCAAAAATGGTCAATGGGAGAGGGATCAATTGTGGATGAAAGCCAATATTTTCTTTTGTATATACGATCAAGAACCTAATTCACAAATTCATAGTTGTTCAAATGGTCATCAATTTTTGTATACAACCTCATTTTCTTGAGCTTAGAATAGATCCGAGTTTGCACCTAATCCTTGCAAATAGGTGGGGCGTTTGTTGTTTAATTTAAGACTGAATACTTTAGATTGATAGAGAAAAATGATCTGTGTGAATTATAGTTTTTTTATCTTATAAATATTGTTGCACCAGGTTGCGGCTTGGCAGACTCTTCAGGCATGATTCTCTCCTGTGCTGGGTCTTGCATCTTACCAGAGCGTGTTTCAACCATCCTACAAATTTATATAAGGGAATAATGAGATAAGTCTACTTTAAGTAGCATCCAGAATCCTTTATTTATTTCCTCACATCAAAGAGAGCAGTGAAGTCACACGTGTACCTAAATACAAATGATGATAATCTAAAAAATAATCTGTTTTAAATAAATATCATAGAATATAAAAATAAATAAATATATAATTTAAATTTCAAATATATTAAAAATGATATAAGAAATACGCCATTAATCATGATGTAACACTTCCCCCTCTCCAGAGGTCGTCACGTCCTCGTGAGTTACCTCATCAATTCTCTCAAAATAGGGTTTGAGTCTTGAGACATGGACAATCAATGGGTCTTGGCCAGGATTATCTTTCGGCTCAATTAAGTAATTTACGTTAGACAGCTTCTTTAATATTCGATATGGGCCAAAATATTTTCTCAATAGTTTTTCACATTTTCCGATTTTCCTGACTGGTGTCCAAACTGCCACTAAATGTCCTGGTTCATAGATTTTCTCATTGTGTTTTTTGTCATAGTTTCTTTTCATTCTTTCCTGAGTCTTCTCTGTGTTGTTAATGACTACCTGTCTCGTCCTTGCTATTTTATCTAAGTAGTTTTCTATATATTCGTCGTAATCGTCCATGTTACTGTCCGTTGGGATATTCTCGTCGTCTAAGAGGGACATGGGTTCCCTTCCAAACAACAGGAAAAATGGAGAGTAGCCTGTGGTTTCTTGAATCGTGGTATTATACGCGTGGGTGATAAAAGGGAGGATTTCATCCCAGTTCTTTTGGTCTGTGTTCACATACATGCTGATCATATTGATTAAAGTTCTATTTAGCCGTTCCGTTAGTCCGTTCGTCTGGGGGTGGTAGCTCGTTGTGAAGCAGTGTTTCACTTTGCACATTTTCATTACCTCCTTCATCAAATTGCTAGTGAATTGTGAACCTCTATCGCTAATAAGAAATTTTGGGGCCCCGTGACGTAAAATAATATGTTCGATTAAAAATGTAGAGACTTCTTTCACGGTTGCTTCTGATACTGCCTTTGTTTCAGCATACTTGGTATAATAATCAGTCAACACAATTATCCACTTCCTTCTTCTTTTCGTTGATGGCAAGGGGCCAACAAAGTCAATTCCGATTCTTTCAAAAGGGTAGTTAGCTGGGGGAATAGGTTGTAGAAGTCCAGAAGGCAAGTGATTTGAACCTTTCCGACTTTGGCAAAGATGGCACGTCTTTACAAATTCTGAAACATCTTTCAACATGGAAGGCCAATAGTATTTATTCTTCAATCGGTAAGTGGTTCTGGCGACGCCCAGATGGCCATTCAGCATATGGTTGTGGTATTCACTCATGACTTCCTTCCTTCTCTTCTTTGGCACTACCAGCAACCATGCCCTACCTTCAGGATTTGGATTTTTCTTGTAGAGACACCCATTTTCTTCTTTGAAGTTCTGTGTAATTGAACGCTTGTTTCCACTAAGGTTCTCCTTAATATTCTCAATAAAATCATCCTTTTCGTCTATTATTTGATTCAGAAATAGTCTTTCATAATCTTCGTCCCATTCGTTTTCAGGTAAGGGTCCTCTAGATAGACCATCAGCGTCCAGATGTTTTTTACCCGATTTGTGTATAATTTCGAAATTATATTCCTGAATCTTCAGTGCCCATCGTGCTAATCGGCCGGTCGGATCTTTCAGATTCTTAAGCCAGCATAGTGCGTGATGATCAGTTACGATTTTGAAGTGCCTTCCATATAGGTAGGGTCGTAACTTGGACATTGACCACACAACAGCTAGACATTCTATTTCGGTAGTCGAATAATTTTGCTCAGGTTTGCTCAGTGTTCGACTTAAATATGAGATAACTTTTTCTTTATCGCCGAACTTTTGGACTAATGTTGCACCCAGGCCGATGTTAGATGCGTCAGTATGAATGTAAGTAATTGCATTCGGGTCAAAGTGCCCTAAGATTGGAGGATTTATCAATGCTACTTTAAGGGTTTGAAATGCTTTTTCTTGATTTTCTGTCCAGGTAAAAGGTACATTCTTTTTTATAAGACTGGTTAATGGATCGGCAATTTTCGAAAAACCTTTGATAAATTTTCTATAATATGAGCACATTCCTAAAAATGATTGAACTTCTTTTATCTTTTTGGGCCGAGGAAAATCTCTAATAGCCTTGATATTATGCTCCGCTGGTTTTATACCATGTTGATTAGTTATATGGCCAAGAATCTCCAGTTCTTCGAAAGCAAATTGGCATTTTTTGTTGTTCAATTTTAAATTAGCCTCGCGAAAACATTTTAAAACAGCTTCTATTCTTTTGAGATGTGTTGAAAAATCCGAGCTATAAATGATTACGTCATCTAGATAACATAAGCAAATTTGCCATCTAAGATTACCAAGCATATTTTCCATGTTCCTCTCAAATGTAGCAGGGGCATTGCATAGACCAAAGGGCATTACGTTGAACTCATATAGGCCATGTGCTGTAGTGAAGGCTGTCTTTTCTTTATCTTTCTCCTCAACCTCTACTTGCCAATATCCTGATTTAAGGTCAATTGCTGAAAAGTATTTGGATCCTTGAAGTGTATCCAATACTTCATCAATTCTGGGAATTGGGTAAACATCCTTCACTGTTACATCATTCAATTTTCTGTAGTCAACGCAAAATCTGTACTTACCATCTCGCTTCTTGACCAAGATTACAGGGAAGGACCATGGACTCGAGGATGGTCTAATTATGCCGTCTCTGAGCATTTCATCAATTTGTTCTTTTATGATTTCTCGCTCTTTCGCGCTCACCCTATACGGCTTGTGTTTGATCGGTTTCGCGCCTTCTGTATCGATCCGATGTTTCGCTAAGTTGGATCTTCCTAATCCCGACGAAAACAAATCCTCGTACCTTTCCAAAACTTGTTTCAATTGCTCCTTTTCCTTATATGCTAAATTTTCGTTTATCTGAAATTGGGGTTCTTCATGCTCTTTTTGTTCACTTTCTTCCACAAGATTCACTTCGGCTGGCTGGCTTCCAAAGCACAATGTTTGGTTTTTTAATATTTTTAATGGTCGAGGGTAAGGGTTTGTTATCCAGATGTATGTTTCCTTATTCACAACATTTATTAAGCTTCTCGCTAGTCGAAGTCCATTTGTTTGAAACATTTTATGGTTCTCCTCGATGATGTATTCGCCATCCTCTGCTTCTACAAATGCATTAATCAATTTAATAGAAAGTTCTGGTATAATGGCATCCTTTGCACTTTTTATTTTCTTCTGTTGATATTTGATTACGTCACGATTTTCTGTCAAGTCATATTTGATTATTTCACGCTGACAATCAATTTTTGCGTTCATTTTCTTAAGAAAATCACGTCCAAGTATAAATATTCGCAAATGTGTTCTCATTATCACAAATTGATGTGTGATTGTTTTGTCATCAAATTTTATATTTAAAATAATATTTCCTACGATATCTAATTCTTTGCCATCGGGTCCGGAGCACATTTTATCAGGATTTATTATTTCAAGACCTGTGTTGAGAGCTGTATTAAGGTCGACCACTGAAAGATCGGCGCCTGTATCAATCAAAGCTTCGCAGATACCGATTCTATCCACGTTAATGTTCATTTTATATTTGGGGTCCAACTTTTTAATTCCATTTATGGTCGACTTGCTTTGATTGACGGACTCAGGCGCGATGTTTAGTTTAAATCTTCTAATGCGGCATATCTATTCCTTGTAGGGATACTCGAGTACGGGCTATTACTTACGTCCGCGTAGAGCAGAGGTCTCGACTTCTGAGTTCCATTATCCATTCGGATTTCTTCTTCGACCTTGTCTTGTGTAACTATGGGGTCCTCTTCCACAATTCTTACAAACCTGACTCTGCAATACCGCGCTACGTGTCCTGGCTTGTTACACTTGAAACATATTGGTCTCCCGTCTTCTGTCCTATTCCTATTTGAATTTGGATTCTTATTGTATGTTTTACTTGGGTAGACCGGTTTTGGCTCAGGATTGGGAGTGTAAGATCGTCTAGGGGCAGATACCTGGGGCAGAGGCTTGTTCTGGTAATACCTCGGAGTGGGGGCCTGGGGCTTGGAGGTGTTCTGGTAGTACCTCGGAGCGGGGGCCTGGGGCTTGGAGGTGTTCTGATATGGTCTTCTGAACGACGTAGCATTCTTCCATTGCTCTTGATGATGGGGACGAGGAGAGCGTGGTCCATTATAAAGAGCTTTTGATTTTTCTGCACGTTCTTGGTAATTCTTTTCGAACAAATCCAGCTTTTTACAAATTTCTAGAAGTTCATTGGTATTTTTAGGAGGGTTTAGGTGAAGGGCAAAAGAGTATTCTTTCTTTAACCCTCCAATAACCCAGTTTATTCTAGTCTCTTCTTCCATTTGGGGGTCGACCTTGTTGCACAGTACAAGGATATCCTCTGCGAACCTGATTGCAGGTTCATTCCACTGCTGCATTCTGTTTAGCCTCATCTTCATTTCTTCTTTGTTGGCGTCTGAGGCAAAATCCTGAATTAGGCGGCTCTTGAAATTTTCCCAGCTGGTGAAACTTATCTTGTGTAGGTTCAGCCAGGTTTTGGCGCTACCAATCATATTCATGGCAGCATAACGAGAGATAATGTAGTCTGCCCAATGGTACAGGAAGCCAATTTCTTCAAGAGATTCAATCCATGGGCGAGGGTCTTCCGTTCCATCAAACTTGGGGATGTCGATGTTGGGATTCAGGACAACTGGGTCGGAACTAGCATCTCTACCAATTGTTGCACCAGGTTGCGGCTTGGCAGACTCTTCAGGCATGATTCTCTCCTGTGCTGGGTCTTGCATCTTACCAGAGCGTGTTTCAACCATCCTACAAATTTATATAAGGGAATAATGAGATAAGTCTACTTTAAGTAGCCTCCAGAATCCTTTATTTATTTCCTCACATCAAAGAGAGCAGTGAAGTCACACGTGTACCTAAATACAAATGATGATAATCTAAAAAATAATCTGTTTTAAATAAATATCATAGAATATAAAAATAAATAAATATATAATTTAAATTTCAAATATATTAAAAATGATATAAGAAATACGCCATTAATCATGATGTAACAATATGAGGTGTTTGGGGACAAAATTGGTATAATTTCAAATTGTTCATAAAAAGTTGTGTTTGATGTTCTATTTAGATCTGATTTTTAAAAACTTTTATTTAACTTGCTTTCATGTCTGCCTGTCCACAAATCTTTTTTTTTATTGTTCTAGGTAGTAATCTAAAATTTTGGGCACTTATAAGAACCTGATGACAATGTAAGTTGACAAATATTCAGAATTCGGGGTTGTCAGAATAGCCAAGAACGGACCTATTTCCAAATTGTCTTTCAAAATTTTGAATTTATTTTTAATATTCTTTCAGATCACATAGAAAATGAGAAAGCTAACACTAACTAAGTCCAATGATCAATACAAGTTTACAAATTATCAGACTTCTGGGTGGTCGAAGTGGCCGGGAACGAACAAATTCCTATGTATCTTTTCATATCTCGTGTGAGGCTCGAAGTCAAGACGAAATCTGTTGGTAATTACAAATAGTGTTTTTCAGCGATTGTTCAAGATCCCAAACGAGTTAGAAATACGAAAATTCTCAGGTTCCTATTTAAAACGTCCTTGGAATTACAAAGTGTCAAAATTCAATTAATATATTGATTTTTTATTAAAATGGTATCAATATCGTATGTTTATATTTATTATATTTTTATAAAATGATAATATAGGGTTGCACTTTTAATGACACCGTTAAAATAATTCCACTTTGTCAATTAATTTCTCTTATTACCTATACCTCAAATTAATCATTTGAATAATCATAATCCATATTAAATATATATCAAATATTCCTCCACAATAAATCTTTATGTGTCTGTAATTTTGTAATATATTTTAACAATATATTTAGTGGTTTCCAAACCAAAGGTGAAGTATTTCATTAAGGCTTTAGCTTACTTCACTTTCCGCCTCTTATGAGGAATTGACCAATCCATCGCCAGCAGACTTGTCTATTTAAGGCCTAATCCCAATTGATTATTATTTTTGTTAAATATTTTATTAACTTGCTTTATTTCTGTCTCTGTCTACAATTTTTGTTTTTTTGGGTGCACACAGTAGTACCACCCTCCCGCCTTCGCGTTGGTTCACTGTGTAAAATTCGGAACCTCAGAGGTCCTTGATTCGTCGGCAGATTCAGGGAGTACTGTGAACAAAGGGTACGAGGGCCAAAGATGGGGGAGTCCTATTGGAGCGTAAAGCGGGTTAAGCTAAGTCCGAACGGGAGGGCTCGGTCAGCAACCTTGTCATGAACTCTCGGAGACGCCTATGGGTTGATTGGTCACCCCCATGGAGTCAGACCATAATAGCGGGCGCGAGGGGCCAAACAATGGCCGCTCAGTGCATGGAGAATGCATCATTCCTTTTGGTACGGTGGCCATATTAGCAGAATAGGTGCATGCTTCGCATGCAGGCTTGTGAACCTTCGAGGTCTGGGTGGCCACTACTCCTAGGATGTCTACAATTTTTGTGATCAATTTGCACGTAGAAGTCTGAAATTTTGTACACTATTCAAAACAGATTATAATTCAGGTTGTCAAATTTTCCGACTTCTGGTTGGTCATGGACTAATTTCTGAATTGCCTTTCAAATTTTATAATTCAATTTTAATATCTTCCAGACAACATGGTAGTTTAAAATTTTAAAGACTCGCTAATTCCAACTACCATTGCAGGTGAAAAAAATTCAGACATCTGGCTGGTCGTGAAAATGTTTGGAAGTAGCGACTTGAAAAAGTCAGTGAATATTAAAGTTTTCAAAGAAGAAAGAAATACAAATATCCAAGTTCTTATCTGAAACCTTTTTGGAAAAGAAGCAAAAATCGGTTGAAATAAAAAGATATTCAGTCATTCGTTATAATTAAGTAATTTGTTTCTAATATCATCATGCACATATTTATATTAAATATTCCTATATATAGACCAAAACCTCTGTAAATATACATATATGGGTGAAACTTTAACAAAATAGTTCTGAAAGGACTATCGTTCTAGACCCGCTCTCGTAGAACGGAATAATTCTAGTTCTTGAATATAAAAATAAATCATGTATAAGTCTGGTATTTAATAGGCTGTTTAATTTCTGCTAAGATTTCAAGTGTACAAATTTTCAGATTTCGAGGTGACCGTCTTGGCCTGGAATAGAATAGAGAACAGACTCTCTTTTTGTGGTGTAAAGAGCGGCCATCATTCTATAAAAATGTGGTCGGAAATGGACTAAATTCCATGCTCTCTTTTATTTTTCTAATAGATTTTGATATAATCCCAGACTTCATAGAAATATTAAATGGCTATATTGGCTTAAAACAGCTTAAAAATCAAAAGTAATAAATATCAAACTTTTAGCTGACTGTGGTGGCTAGGTATAAGACATAGAATACTTATATTTCCCTTGAAACAAAATGTAAAAATTAGACGGAGCAGTTTCTGAAGTTCAATGCGCGGCTGATATCATCAATAGTCAAACTTCCAGAAGAAACCCTGGTTCTTCTGTATTGCATCAGACTTCAAATTGACTCTTTCTGCAGTCCACCTCACTATACACACAATCTTCAACTCTACTGTGTCAAAGGTCACAGCGGTATTATGGAAAATGAAATAGGAAACCGAAGGGGCTAAGTCCGCTGCCCCTTCTAACTTATACACTGTCTTTCAAAAATTTGTCCATAAAGCGTTTCCCACAATAAAAGAACTCGGTTCACACAGAATCTATCGATAGACCTTACATGGAATACAATACAACCAGTAAACACAGTATATATACCCCAAGAATATTGATCTCCATGCTTCCTGGTATCTAACATGAGTGCACTTCAAAAACCATCCTAACTGGCAATTACCACGCTCAATTATAATCCGCGCAATTTTTACATAGAGTAGATTTTACCCCAACTGCTAGAATTAAGACAAACAGTGGTTCATCTCCTCTTCAACTGATCAGCTTTCTGATAAAAAGAAATCAAACAGCCCCTCTCCTATGAATTATGAATATCAACCTGGAAACAATGAATAATACCCTTAGATATAAATCTGGTCGTTACTATTGATATTTAGTTCTTCCACAGTCATTGTAAAAATAAAATAACAAATATTCAAGTCTTTGACTGACAGAGCAGTGTTTAGAGAGATCCTTTGAAGGCCTATGAACCTGGATTAATTACATTAGATAATAATACTGGGTTTAGTATCGATGTGTGCATTTGAATATTTTGATGAGATTTCGTTTATATTTTAACTTTTTATTCTAAGTTTTGTAAAAATTCATGACTAAAATCTAAATAATTATTTAATAGATAAAAAATACCTAAAAAGCTTTTATTTATGCACAAAAAAATTATCTTCTGCTATTGAGAAATTGAATTCATATGCGTGAAAATTAAATTGCCGGGATACAATTATATTGAGAGAGGCAAATATTTAGTAATCACATTTAAAAATCCTATATCCTATATATCTCCCATTGGCCAGGAATCACTTAAACATGTGATTTTTGGAGGTTATACTAGTGAAAGTGTCCACCAAGAATACAGAGTCAATTTGGGTCATGCATCGGAGAATTTTAAGATGTTCGCAAACTTCTTTACCAACAAAAAATCTGTGGTAACCTACCAAGATTGAGCTGTGAGCCATGGTTGAAAGAACTCAAAGCCCGCAAAATATGGGTTCCTGATATTGGAGAGAATGACATGGAAATTGATATACTTCTAGGATACGATGTGTTAGGATCTATTTTCATGATGAAATCTTGAGTGCTGTCAAATGGATTGACTGCGCCGTAGACGCGTTTTGGATGGACTTTAATGAGAGAATGTCAGCCAGGTAGTGACGTTTCACTCTCTCATCATGTTACAACGATGACAATTTCGGAGAGCAGTATAACCAATCTGTGAAATCTCGATGTTCTTGGCATTATGGATCCTATTGAGGTTAAACAGAGATATCAGAGAGACGCACTGGCGCGTCGACATTTTCTAAAAACAGTCTAACATTCTGTTTCTGGAAGATATGTTGTTTTACTCCCGTGGACTGTAGAGAAAGCTAGAATCGCGGACAACCGAAAATTGCTATGAAGGGATTTGAACGGACGACTAAGAAATTAATCTCTTC
>CP092884.1:2937765-2959902 GCA_030710605.1 Cordylochernes scorpioides | reverse complement strand
TCCTTCAATACCTTCCTCTACTGAGGGGGACATGGTCTCTCCATACTTCTCTCCTTCAATACCTTCCTCTACAGAGGGTGGGCCACATGGTCTCTCCATACTTCCCTCCTTCAATGCCTTCCTCTACTGAGGGTGGGCCACATGGTCTCTCCATACTTCCCTCCTTCAATGCCTTCCTCTACTGAGGGTGGGCCACATGGTCTCTCCATACTTCCCTCCTTCAATGTGTTTATCCACCAATTATGTGTAATTCTGGAATGATATGATATCTACAGTCATTAGATTTTTTCATATCTATATATTGTCATGTATAAAATAAGGAATTGAAATATCAGAGTGATAATGCAATTTTTTAAAAGATAATTCAAAAACACAATAGCCCCCAATATAACTCATATTTATATTATACCTGTGAAGAAAAGTCTGGTAATCGTTTCACAAAACACTGGTGCGAAATTCGGTAGAAGAATTCGCAGTGATGATTCTTTTGTGGGCTGTTGCGAGAATCTAAATCAGATCACCAAATAGCAGAAAGGAGAAGGCAAAAGTCTACTTCAAACTAACTTTATTTAAAACATGTTATGAGGACAGAGGAAAACACCCAACTGGTTAGCAGACCAGGCCGTGCTCTCTTCCTTTGTTGCCGGCTGGCGCCGCTGGGGCTTGTTTGTTTGCTGTCATCCGAGCCGTTGTCTGGCTGACGTCCCGAAACGGATCTCCATTATTCCACAATACCCACAAAAAATAAACAAAATTATGCTGAAATTCAGAACTTTAACTTCTAACACATACAATTAAGGCCTTCAATTAGCTTTTTAAAATTCATAACAAAAAAGCTTACAACAAAGAAAGTAATTGTATTGAATAATTCAGAATACTAGCCTACTATTTTCAAACTTAAAGTCTACTTAATATTTAATACTTAAAATTTCTTTGAATAATAATTTATTGTTGAAAAATCTATCTTTGAAATACTTCTACAAACATATATATATAGGTTGAATGATAAGCTCGACTGACAAAAATTCCCATCTCAATTATTTATCAGCGATGTCTAAATCTGGATAGAGAGAGGAGAAATCCTTCTAAAAACAAAATTTTTATCTGCAACAACAATAAATATTTTAACCCCGGGTTTTACACACCGACAAAAATAAACTCGCCAAACTTCATCTGCCATATTTCAGCTAAAGTTTTATTTCTTTAAAGTAATATATTAGATCCATCCTCTCTCTAAATATGCCTAGAAAATAAAAATTAAGTGGTGTTTTGAATATTTTAATATATCATTCATATTTAATATGAAAATCCCATGTTGGATTTTAAGACGTGATTCATTTTATTGCTTCATATACCAATATAAATTCTTCATTCAATAAAATGATTCCTTGTGTCAGTAATAAAGTGAATATATAAGGTTCTCTCCGTGGATAAATTGCTTTTATAGCATTTTAATTATGATGGCTTAGTGCGCCATCTGTTATCAAAATTCGAAACTATTATAGACGCGTATGATTCTTTTTAAAAATAAACAATTTCTACTGCCCTTACTGCAATGGGAAATTAATGAGATGGTCTGGCTCAACAGTGGCGAACCCTCCCAGCAGGTTCATCTCTGATGAGCCAGGCCCTCCCATTAATTTTTCCATTGCAGTAAAGGCAGTAGAAATTGTTTAAAGAATTATACGCGTCTATAATAGTTTCGAATATTTTAATTCATAAATCTCTAGCTTTCTAGCATTCTACAATAGAAACCATGCTACAATTGTTCTATTGACGATTTATTTCAGCATGGTTTCTTCTGTAGAAGGACTTTCGTGCCCGCGAAAGCTTTTATGTATTAAAATGTTTTAAAATGAACTTTAGCTTCGAAGTTTTATTCAACTGTGGCATCGGTAATGATTTCTGACGATGAGGAAAAGCATCTTCCTCTCAACCCTCTTCTAAATATATAAATTATTTTTGTAAATTGTATTCAAACATTATATATACAGTTGAACCTGTCTATAGCGCCCCCCTCTTGAGACTCACCCAAAATAAGGTGCTATAGAGAGGGGGAGCTATAGACAGGTCACTTTTAATGTAAATCGCATCGTACTACGCTTTTAAAATCGGGCGCTATAGAGAGGAGGCGCTATTTAGAAGTTTGGAAACCTGATATTTTCACCTTAATAAGTTCTTTAAATATTATCTATACTTAAGAACCAAAATAAAGCTCTAATATTAAAGGTATAATATATAGACTGTAATATATTTCACAGCAAAACCATTGTTAAATACCGTGTATATCTATATGTCAAATAATACCCCAAGGTTCCTAAAACCTTGAGAGAATGTCAGTTACATTTTATAAGGAAACGAAACCTTTGTAAGGGAAATAGATGTAGCGAGGTGTCCTCTAATTTCTATTATGTATATATCTTATGCAAATAATATTTCTCTTCCTTAAATATATCATTGGAGAACTTTAAGTATTCATAAGTCGCATTTTTCTTATTAAGAAAGCAATTTTATCCTGCCGTCACTGTAATAAATAATGGGAAGGTCTGAACTATTCCAGTGGTGAACTCATCCAGCAATTTCATCATTATTTTTATCATTGAATTATGTGCAGTATAAATTTATTTTATTAACATACTGTGGTGTTATGAATAGTTTTCATTTTAAACTAGAGTGTCTCGCTAATAAATCAGATTTTATTCAAAGGACATCTGGAAAAACTTCCTCAAGAAGAATATACTAGAAGTATATATATATACAGTTAAACTTGTCTATAGTGTCCCCTCTAAATAGCGCCTCCCTCTCTATAGCGCCCGATTTTAAATACGTAGTACAATGCGATTTACATTAAAAGTGACCTGTCTATAGCACCACCTCTCTATAGCACCCTATTTTGGTGAGTCTCAAGAGGGGGGGGGGGGGGGGCGCTATAGACAGGTTTAACTGTATATATATATAATGTTTGAATACAATTTACAAAAATATAATTTATATATTTATGAGAGGGTTGAGAGGAAGATGCTTTTCTTCGCCATAAGAAATCATTACTGATGCAACAGTTGAATAAAACTTCGAAGCTAGGTTTTAGTTACTTTTTTTCCGAGAATTAATGTGTAGGCAAAAAAGGTTAATTTCGAATTTTTTAATTGAATTCATAAAAAACATGCCTTTTATAAATATTTAAAAATGATTCAACTTTCTGTTTATGCTTGATCTCTGACTTCGTATATGATTGAAAGCTCTCATAGAGAGAGATAGTAATATATTAACAATAACAGATAGATGAGATTTCAATATTATTTGAATTGAGAAGAGTTTAATCATTATATATTTTCTTTATAATTTCAAAGTGCCTTTCATAAAAAGACATGTAACCTCTATAAAGCTAGCTATAAATTATGGCACACAAGTCGCCACTGTCATACATGAGAGAAATTGATCCTGGAATTGCCTGATTCATTGGATGTAAGTGGGAGAGACAACCAAGGTCATAATAAAATCTCCCCCAACTTGTTTTTATTTACGAACAACTATTATTAGATTCAATTAGCTTCATTGTTAATTAGCAAAGTAGAAAATTGTGTAAATCTAAGAGAGTAGTTAGCTCAGATTAAATTGTAAGTGACAATCGAGATTTTAACGCTTAATTAGGCTAATACGCAACAAGGAAAATTTGAATTTTCACAGAAGCCTTCAACATAGGATGCCTTTACACTATGTAGGAAATCTACTGTCCTATTTCGACGTCCTATTTCTTGGTTGTCAGGTTTCAAGAGCTCTCCAGATAGGTAAAGAACAGTTTACTATCTGGGGAAAAAAAAATAAAAATCGGCAGCCGATCTCAACGAATTTTGGAAACGACTTTGCTATTTCCAGAAGAAAATATATCGAAAATAATTTAAATATACTGATATTTGAATAGTTCATGTTTTATAAACTCGCCTGTTTAGTGATGCAATAAAAGCGGGTTATATTACAAATTATCTTATTTTTTACTACTCTATTTTATTGGAAAGAATGATTATTTTTCTTCTTGTTTCAAATAAATCAGTATTTTCTCTTTACCTCTTTCTCTTTTCTTTTTATATAATTTTATATGCAAACAATAATAGAATAAAAAGGTCAGGTATTATTATTAAAACCAAAGAAGGCATACCCTGAAAAGAAGCACATGTTCTTTTTTAGATGGCAGAGCGCCATCTAGTCGAACAGAAATCAACCTAACGGATATTTAGCCTGCTCCACTAGATGGCGCTCTGCCATCTAAAAGGCACATGTGCTCCTGATCAGGATATTCCTTCTTTTATTTTAATAATTCTATATAAAACAAGAATATAAAGGTAATAATACAAACCCAATTTACCTATATACAAGGGCTGTTCGATAAATAAGGTAAAAAATGAATAAATATATATATATATTTTTTTTAATGTTTTTTAAACATATTCCCCATTCAATTTCACACACGTGGTCTAGCGATTGGTTCTGCTTTTTTATCCCCTCGGAAAAGAACGATTTTTCTAGGTTTCGCTCGCGCCATAGCGATTGATTCCAAATGAATTTCGAGCTGTTATCAAAGATTTCTTTTTTAAACGTAGGTCGGCTTTCCAAATTGAAACCGAGCTAAACGAAGTTCACGAATAAAACTTTTCAGCTACATCCTTCTTTACTATTTGTCAAACTAACAAAATAGTTAAAATATATTGCAACTCTATATGCCAAAATTGATTAGTAAAAAATACGTCAATATTAATTTTCAAAAAGAGGCATTTCGCCCAAAGAAAGTTTTATAAAACTTTCTTTGATCGAAGTATATACTTTTGAAGAAATATGAATGCCGGCCAGGCAACCTTTATTTTCAAGACGTTTAAATTGTATGTGTGAATATTTAAAATTAATTAAAGTTAAAATATGTTATGCATGTGAATTTTATGATGAAATCTACAAAGATTCTGAATCAATAACAATTTCAGCATATTTATAAAACTTCTACTTCCTTCATCTTTCAGAGACTATCTGCCACTAGCAAACCTAAATAACAAACCTACTTATAAGATCCCCAGTCCTAAACAATAGCAACAATAGGAAAATTATAGATCTGTCAGTTTTATATACATATTCAAAATCGTTTTATTAAACACAGGACTTATTTATAAAGGAAAAACAGTAGAAAGGAAAACGAAGTTAAAGGTGAAGGGTTGCGACTATTGTTTTGTGCTGATTGATGGAAACTGTGTTGGTAACGCTATTTTCCTATTGTTGCTATTGTTTAGGACTGGGGATCTTATAAGTAGGTTTGTTTATTTAGGTTTGCTAGTGGCAGATAGTCTCTGAAAGATGAAGGAAGTAGAAGTTTTATAAATATGCTGAAATTGTTATTGATTCAGAATCTTTGTAGATTTCAATCATGTTCTCTGGATTTGATATAGATCTGTCAGTTTTATATACATAGCTCGTATTGCAGTCGTATTTTACGTTGAATTTTCTAAATATTAATATAATTTTGATTTTGAATTTTGAAAATTAATAAAAACTGCGAAGCTTTTATAAAGAAAAATAATTCATGTGACCCCTTTTTTAAATTAATATAAATGAAATGAAATTAAAACAAACAAATGATATTGGCCATTATTGATAATTCACCAAACAATCACACGAAACACATATTGATAAAATTAATAGACGACCTAATTCCAGATGATAATATAAACTTTGATAATACTGAACAACGATTTATAAGAATTTATAAACAGCGAATGACAAATTCGGGTAGAGCTAGGGTATAATATAGGATGAAAGCGTAGATATTTGTATTAATGAAATCACACAAACAAAATTATGTTTAAATAATATAAGTAAAATATAAAATCAAATTTGTTTAAGTCTGATGAGTTCAGAACCTATTATTCCATTTGGAAATTTGCAATCTTGAAATATTACACAATCCATCAACAAAGCCACATAAATATCTTGAAGATACCACTTCTTGAATTATTTTCAATAAGATCTTAAAGTTCCCACGATTCATTTTTTTGTAATTATCTTTGTGTCATATATAAATAAGGTTAAATTATTTTGAACTACTTTGTAGAAACTTTGGAATATCGCGTTAGAACGCCCTTGGAACCTTAGAATAATTTTTAACGCCTTGCCAAATGTTTTAATTTTTGTTTGCTCCTAACGAGGACAAAGGATTTTTGTCGAAATGTCGAGGTAATAAAAAGATTTACTGACCGAAGTATCTTTATTTTCAAGAAATAATTTTGATTTGATACAAGTTTTAAGTATATCGGGGATATTTGGATCAAACAGTAGTTGATCCACTTTTGAAAGTTTTAAAAATCGAAATTTCTGATTTATTTTATATATATTCCGTGATTAATGGAAAATCGGTCAAACTGTATACACATGTGTAATATTTAACTTATCTCAACCCATAGTGTATTATGACAATATCCATAGTAAATACCAAAGACTTTTATTAGAATCTATGATAACCAAACACCAAAAAATCATAAACAGATGCATTGAAATATCAGAAACATACGAAACAATATGAGCAAATACTATCCCATAGATGTCTTCTATATATAACACAATAGTTCACGAATTTATTAAATTTAACTTGAAGTCTCGAGATATCATTCAACCAGCACGTATCATCCACACGCACATATATTTTCAAAAAGTTGTTTTCACACAGAAATAATGTAATATATTTTTCTCAATATATAATAAGTATTTAAATATGTAAATAATAATGTGTATATAAAATAGTACATTTAAAATACAATATAACGCGGTTGATGATTGTAAAACGAAAATTGCAATTATTCCGCGAATGTTTCTTTTAAACAAAAATTGAAATCCATTTAAAGAGAAATAACGATTATTTCTAACTTTAAGGATGAAGTATGATAGGATGAATTGTGAAGAGTAATAACAAACGGAAAAATAAAAGTGTCCAGGGGCGGGAATCGAACCCACAACCTTCTGCTTACCGGGCAGGTGCCATGTCCACTAGGCAAGTTAAAGTTAGAAATAATCGTTATTTCTCTTTAAAATGGATTTCGATTTTTGTTTAAAAGAAACATTCGCGGTATAATTGCAATTTTCGTTTTATATAAAATAGTATTAATTATTCATTTGTTAAATTGTCCGAAAGCTTGAAAATAAAAGATATACAAGAAACTTAGCCCTGAAAGCTTTATTTTATGACAATTGTAATATGTCGTTTAGTATGCTTGTACGCCCTATATTAATATTGTGTGTAATATTCATTTAAATATTTCAAACCAAATTTCATCTCCGTATGTTAGCATTGTTTAAACGATAGATTTGTATGCTTTGAGTTCTTAAACCCAAGATTTAACACCCAAAATTAAAAAAGGAAATTCTTTATTTAAGGACTAAAGTGTAATTAATCTTTCTTCTCCGATTAGCAATGTAGAGAAAAACACCCATATTTTTTCATACAGGAGTAATGATTATCGCTTTCAAATTTGTTAGGGATTTCATTTTTTATGTATATTTAAAGTGTTTTTATCAAGGCTGATAATCAATTTGTCTTCAGCGCAAGGTAAATCGCTCTTTTCTAATGTAATATTATTATAAATTTTAAGAACTGTTGAATATTTGTTCTAACATGCTATCTGGCCTTGTATCTATTGTTTGCGGAAGAGCATTGCTCGATGCAAATATTTTTCTATAATTCTGCTGTCTCAAAAGCCTATGTCCATAGTTAGATTGAATACCATTTCTAAGATTCCACCTTTAATTGCAGCATATATAAGCAGAATGGTTCAATACAGTATTTGAGCGCTGGAAACAGGTTTATTGGATAAATTGGCGAGGTCACTGGGAGGGTTTACCACTGATATTTTTTCATTGCAGTAAAAAAGGACAATAAAAGTTTGCTTTATGTTTAAAAGAAACATTTGTGCTTTATTGCTCTCATTTCTTATACTATTGGATGTCGTCAGCCTAACATATTACTTATGAATTTGGTATTTTTGGTGTTGCTAGAAGATCATTTATTAATATAAATCACAAAAGTGAATATAAAGGACCTCCCTGAAGACAGTCTTTCAATAGTGATTAAGAAACTTCTATATGCCCCACTATATGTGAATGTTATTTTTATAATCATTCCAAAACTAGGGTTTCTTCGTCTAATATTTTTATTGAAGTTGACCACAAAGTTTTGGTCAAATTTCTAATGTCTGATGCAATTAGGGTAACTAACTCTTTCTGGTTATACTCTTGAGATTGGTTATTTTATCCAGTGTTGGAATTGTTGACTTTGTTCTAATAAATCTATGTTGTCTAGGGCGTAATAGATTGTTATCGTTTACAACGGTGTATAATTTATTTTGAATATTATCTCGAATATTTTGGAAAGATGTGAAATTAATGTTAATTTCTAGACGTTTTGAAATTAGTTTTATGAGGTTTTGTATTTTCTTTAGAGCTGCCGTTTTCTATTTGTGTGTACAGTATTATATTTGTATATATGCATTAAATAGTTCGTGTAGTTGAGATAAAATTTATAGAAAAGCAAATTTAATCATACTGTTTCTTATATCGTCTAAAAACCTGAGGCTTTTCAGCATCAATATGGAAATATATCTACGATGATTTCATCTTTCTATAAAAGAATTTGCCAGTTTTTTCTTCCATCTTTTCAGATTTCGCTCTCTCAGTCGTCTGTTGATGGCCATTTTCAACACCTGTGTGCCGTTTACACGTTGGATGGTAGATAACGTCGAATCCGGTGCCGTGACAGCCGTTCTGTCAATCACTCTGTCCTCCCGGTCTTCTGTGTCTCTTGGTCGACCGCTGCCGTCCTGACGTTGCATTCTTCCGTTGTTGACCCACTCTTGCCAACATCGTCTAATAGCCGCATTACCTCGACACAGATGTCGCGCGATTAGTTGATTTTGACCAACCAGCTTCTTTCAATCAAATGGCACGACCTCTTTCAAACTCTGACATATGTTCGTAATCAGCACGAATATTTCGACGAGGCATTGATACAGTAGAAATAGACTTATTTCAGTAAGCAATATATTCCTCATATATAGGCCATGTGAGATATACTGAATTAGAGAGGAAATAACAATTTTCAATGAATGTGCAACGTTTAGCTGTATTAAATAAATGTTGAAGATATTCACCTTTCTGAAATATATGTTTCTATGAAAAATAATAATTGCCATATAAATATCTCCAGTCATAGTAGAGCGTATGATCTGTGTACCTATATCGAACATGACCCTTTTGTGTGAAACATATAGTTCCTGATCATATCAAATATCTGGTGGATTATTTGTAATGAGTCCCCAAGTTTGCAGGTTGCGGTAACACTTTTCTTAACATTTCATTGCAAACATTTTTGATCTTTAGTAATGTTAATATAAGTTAGATTTTCCATAATTAACAAAAAGAAAATACTCTAAGTGCCTACAGGTATTGTACCAGTTTCAAGAAAAATAGTAAAATTTGTGTTCTATTGCATTTTAGATAGATAGTATGTGTGAATTACACTCTATATTTTTTAATTTATCATTACTCTTCACAATTCATCCATTCATACTTCATCCCTAAGGTTAGTAATATTCATTATTTCTCCTTAAAATAAATTTCGATTTTTCGTTAAAAGAAACACATGCGGGATAATTTTCAAATGTCGTTCTACAATCATAAGCCGCATTATATTGTACTATAAAACACTCTATATAGTTTGGAGAATCAATTTGAACAACAATAATATCAATACTCTCTGACATTATGTGATTTTGTATGCAGAAGTTGAATAATAGATAGTAGAGACGTTTTATAACTCAACATTGAAATACCAATAGATATAAGCCAAACTACTATAACAATCAGAATATAAACGGCTCAACATTTACAGTGAGACAGTAGTAACATCGGTGTAAACGTCATGAGATAAACTCACGGAATAATTAGAAAGAAGGTATCGTATTCTCTACAAAACTTGATAATTTAAAAGCAAAATTTTAAAAAGAAATATTAAACAACAGATATAATATTTGACCAAGTTCACTTTTCAAAATAATAACTGCGAGTTGTTAAAAGAAAGTAAAATTGAATCTGTGTTTGTGAAACACTTTAGCCGTTATTCATCGCTAGCTCCTTGACTTATCTAAGGCGCTCTGTGTTTATTGACGTAAAGGTTATTGCATTCGAAGGTGTTAGAAAACAGCTATTTAAAGATTTCTCAACAAAGAGAAATTCAGATTTGAAGACGGACAAAGAAAGAAAACAGATTTTAAAATTCTACTAAATTACTTCTTTTGTTATGAACAGTAGTTTGAATAGATTGTTTGTTTGTGAAAGACCTTGACTGTTTTATTTAAATTTATATTTTTCTGCAATTGGAAATGTTTTCAAAATAATATTTATTTGAGATTTCTCATCTGGCAAATCCGTCAGAGGGAGTAGATTGTGAAGATTCTCATTTGTAATCGCCTACTTAGACAGTCATACGTCATATGTATAGATGAATTAAGAAGATAAAAAAATGAATCTCCTTTTTGTGCAACTGAAAGTTTATGATGGCTTTCAACTTTCAGTTGCACGATAAGGAAATGCCTTTTTTCTTTTCTTAATGTATGAACCTTATTCAAGTACAATGTCACATTTTTACTATTTTTTCATATAGATGAATATTTATTAACATTAAATTTATTACTATACCAACCGACAATGCAAACTCAACAGGTAAAAATGTGACCAGGTGGATGTCAGAGACGTCGAAAAATGAGGAATTCCATCTGGCCGATTGGTGTCCATTCCAATATAAATAGGAATGTCAGCCAGGCGCAGCATCCATCTATGATATATATTTAGAGCGGGTCACACATAACATGTATAGTAATCGATGGTTTATAATCAAAACCTTAACTGTGTCGACATTTTTTTAAACAAAGAATATTCTTCTACTTCTAATTAATTAGATTCTAGAATCCTTAAGGATGTCTATAAGCTGAATTTCGAATTCCAGGTTTGTACCATTCCATATAGGCTTAGAAGTACATAAAACATTAATTTCACTTTCTACTTTTTTGGTATTTTCTAGGTGCTTACCGCGATGGATATGTACCAACGATCTACAAAGGGGTGGTAGTAATGCCTGGATGTAAGCTGGGAGGTTACAAAGCTCAATTCCTTAAGACCCTTAATTTTATGAAATGTTAGGCGCTTTGTGAAGCAACCGAAAAAACAATTTCCTCCCAAATTTCAGTCTATAATATGACTAAAGAATATAGAGAAATTATAAAAGAATCGAAATACATACAACACAAATAATTGTAAGCAATTATTCGCTAGTGTCTACGGGTCCCCCATATTCGCGTAAGCTTGAAAAACTCTGAGGATAACGATTCTAAACCTGCGGTTTGTTACTGGGGTGGAAATTTAGCCCGGTTAAAACTTATAGTAAAATATGATATATTTACCTTTTATGCCCTATCATAATCATGTACAGTAAAACCTCGATGAGAGGACACTCTCGTTAGAGGTCAACTCTCCACACAAATGAGTGTTTTCATTACCAAACCTACTATTTTTACTAATAAGCAACTTTGCAGTAAAAGGACACCTCTCTTTGAAAAAAACTTTATCTCTGAACATTGTGTCGTTTAGAGAAATAAAGAGGAGTGCAAATACGCAAGTTTTATTCAAGTCAAAAATGGTCAATGGGAGAGGGATCAATTGTGGATGAAGGCCAATATTTTCCTTCGCATATAAGATCAAGAACCTAATTCACAAATTCATAGTTGTTCAAATGGTCATCAATTTTTGTATACAATCTCATTTTCTTGAGCTTAAAATAGATCCGAGTTTGGACCTAATCCTTGCAAATAGGTGGGGCGTTTGTTTTTTAATTTAAGACTGAATACTTTAGATCGATAGAGAAAAATGATCTGTGTGAATTAAAGTTTTTTAATCTTATAAATATACAAGAAGAAGTAATATCTTTTATATTTTATACTATACTTGTAATATATATCTCTCTTTCTGCGTTATAATCTTTATATCTTTCGCTCGGCAGTTATGTCGTTATTTTAAATTGAAATATCTAGTAGAGAGAATATGGAATAATAATTAGAAAAATATAATTGTGAAAAATTGGAACAAATGTGATTTTGTACTGGGATAGGGTTCTTAAATTAATAAAAAAAGGTATCTATTTATCGTGAAACTGAGTGCTGCTGATGTCTTGCTCCATCTATATATACCATCTTGCACAAGCCATCAGCAACTTTCAGTTGCACGATAAGGAGATTTTTTTTCTTAAATATAATTGTGTTGATATCTAAGCATAAGTACATTCAGATTTATATAAATATAGACTTCTGAGATGTGTGAAATAAGATGCTCTACGAAAATACGGCTAAAAACTTACATTTGGGCTCAATCTGATTTCTAGGTATTGTATAAGTTTCGAAGTTCACATCTCGACATTCAACCATAGGCTAGCTGTGATAGAGGTTTGAAAGAATCAGCCACAGCTCGATCTGTCCAACAGACAGGTTGATTGTGGCCCTCATCAGTAGAGAGAGTGAGCGATTTCGAGAATCCACAAAATCACACTTCACATCTGATATTAACATTAAAAAAGTTGGATTAGCCTGAATTGATTAGGGAAACGATATATAAGGCGTGAATGTGTCAGAATGATAATATAAATTCTTACCTGACTTTTCCAACACATATTTGATATGAATCACATGAAAATCAACAAGATATTTTTAAAGAAGATAGATAAAAATGTTGAAAACAATTGCTTAATTTCTTTTTGTCTCAACATATAAAAATTCAAATTCAATTTTTTATGCCAAATATAATTTACAACAGAAAAGATTTCTTTTCTCATTTGACTTGTAAATTGTTTCATTCACAAAATAATATTATTCATTTATATCTTCTTCATCAAGTTATTCATTCTTTTTAAAATATTTTTCCTCTCAGGAATAGAATTTTTCTGAAGTGATATAATTTCAATCAAAAACATTATATAATATAAAATATTTCATTTATATTTTTTCTTTATCAATTTGCGAATAAGATATGGATAATAAAAGGATAATACATTGTATATTTTTGATTTCTTCACAAAATTCTCATTTTTAATTAAAGAGAAAACTTGGTATTATATTCTTTTGGCATATAGCAGAGAGATTTGCAGGGTTTAGCTATACTTTTAAGAAATTAAATATCTCGTTGGTCACATATAATTTGTACAAAACTATTTTCAAATTAAAACTAATCTACCCCATTGTTGAATGATTTAGACTTTTGAAATATGAAAAAAAAAGTCCCGGAAGAAAAACAAATTTATATTCTTTTAATTTAAAAAAAATATATTCTTACACATTGTAAAGTGAAAAAGCGCTTATCATAAATTAGTACGTCTATGATTGTTCTATAAATTAAGTCACCTTTGAATATATATTTATAACTTAAGCTATATAATATAATTTTTAATGAATAATGAATATGAATGATATAGAATATGTAAAGATCAAATTTCTCCGTGATGAGCATGTTTTCTATATGGATAAAATCGCGAAACATAGATATATTTTTTTGTGTGTGTTATAACTTCGATTCGGCAACCATTTTATAGATTATCTGCATTTCATTGGAAAACGTTGTGAACATATTCTTCATATAAATAATTTATTTTATCTTATAGATTAACACATATAAAGAGGAACCCTATTTTACCCACTAGGGTATTATAGTTCATATATATTATACGAATATAGAAGAGAAGAAGAATCATAAGTGTAAATGTAATAGTCGATCAGACCGAAATGTAATCCTAAAGTCTGAACCTGTATATGAATTGTAAATCAACTCGAAGAAGGATTAAATCATGTAAATCTAGATTAGCCTTTTAAATGGGACTTTGACCAGCTCGGTTATTCACTTTGAAACACGGTATATTTTAGGCCCTACATCGAATAGAAAGAGGTAAATTGTGGCCTTGGTACCACAGGATGTGGGTAGAATTTCCTTCACAGAGATTAAATATACGAAAATGTAGATATAAAGACCAAATTTTGGTCGTAGAGGTACAGTCTGCACCACGCTGACGAGGGCCAACAGCCCGAAACGCGTTCGTGGATGGCTTTTCTTGATTTATCAAGAAATTGGGTTGGCCAAATTTCACGGATCAAGTTAAATAAACGTTTAGTTTATTTTTGCTCCACTAGATGGTGCTCTGCCATCTAGAAATGCTCAGGTGAGCCTGGTCAGGATATGTCTCTTTTGTTTTTAAAGAAACTAATGTATTTTGTTTATATGCCTATAAACACGTTATAAAATTTTAAAAATATTTTGATTTACTATAACCATTGTTCTCAAGTATATATTTTCGTATTTAAAATATAGCAATCTATAAATAAATCTTTAATTAAAAAGGCATATATTGGATCAAATATTTGATAAAAATATTATTAATATGTTGTTATACCTTGAAAAAGGTTGACGTTCAGCCAACTGAAAAATTAGATTTTTATCCAATATGCCTTTTTAATTTATTTTCGTATATCTATTGTAAAATATCTTTTATATATGAATATTATAATTCTGAGATTTTAAAGACATATATTTTAAAAACAATTCCATACATCTTCCTTTTGTTCTCTAGTCATCAATAAGAATCCGATGTTGTAAATAATGATTCCTAAGCTTACAAACGACCTTAGATCTATTCCATTGAGGAAGTCACCAGCTGTTGGGAAGAGAAGCTATAAATCCTGACACTGCTGGAAAAAAACCCAGCTATGTAAGATTGACTTATTTCCTGTTGAAGTCACTGTTTACAGAACTGACTTGTCGGCTGATTGACGACATAGGCCGAGATGAATACTTTAGATCGTCTGTCTTCGAGTTGAAAAATAAAGAAAATCGTCACTTTATAACCATCACTCTATTTAATACTCTGTTTAAAATTGAATAGATATTCAGATCCTTTTTATATAGATAATAAAAGGCATATATTGGATTGAATGAAATATAATTTGCCAATATTTTAGTTAGCTGAGCTCCAACCTTTTGTCAAGGCATTACATTGTGTATGAACAAACACAGCGCCGCATAGCGTCATTATGTTACAGTTATTATTAAGTAATAATTCTTACAAAGTAGGTGGGGGAGATGGTGGGGGAGAATGAGGCGCTGAATTTGTTTTTACCAAGTGTAATGCCTTTATAAAGGTTGACAATCAACCAACCGAAATATTGGCAAATAAATATTTGTATTCAATCCAATATAGGCATTTTTATTATATAAAGATTTAAATCTGGATTGATCTATTTTCAGTATGTTTTTGCGTTTAGTTTTTTTTTTCTTCTATTTAACCTATTTGAAAACACATTGTGTAATACATCATATATTTCGTTTAAATTTTCAATATGGTTTGTTATACGTATATATATATAATAGCTACCATCTTTAAAGTGTATTCTGGTTATTTGATGAGAAGTGGAAAATATACATCCCCAAAGTATGAAAATTCATTATTGAGCAGAGCATATGATGAAAAAGTTTAAAACACAATAGAGAGTTCCATATGGTATAAGCTGTAGAGAATTCATATGCATATAAAATTATGCTTAGATGTAATGAAACATATTTCGCAAATTATTTTCGTTCAATATTGCATGTTCAAGGCTTATACGGGTTGGGGCGGGTGCCTAGGTATCGTAGTGTATATTTCAGGTTCAGGTCTTATAGGAGGTTGGATAGGTGGAATAGCCTAGTGTCTATTCCAGGTTCGTGGCCTATAGGTTTAGATAGGTTAATACGTCTGGTGATTGCTGGTCCACGGCTTATAAAAGTATGAATGGGTGCCTAAATCTGACGATGGTTGCAGAAAAGGGCCTATAGGGTTTGGATGGTTGTATAATCCCGTGGTGGTTGCAGGTTCAAGGCCTACTTCCAGGCCATTCTATGCTGGAGTTGCCATCGCCAACAGAACCTCGAGTGCAACAACCAGACATGGTCCTCCACAGGCCGCACCATGAACCTCAGCTTGAGACGGTCCCATTCCAACGGCCTGAGATGTACACACACCAGGGCGGGGAGCTGCCGCTACACTAAGACCAATGGCCACCAGCTCTAACTGCCTGCACACTGTACATAGTTTCTATTCTCATACGGCCATTGTTTCAAAGTATATGTGTATAAACATTATACATATATATGATATACATCATATTGTGCCCGATCTATACACCCTTTTGATTCTTTTGAAGGCGTCGATCATTGTTGTGCAGTATTTATTCACTCGTGCTGGCGATGTGCCTTCATTTCATGTCACTTGTCAAACATAATTTCTTGTACAGCATTTATTTTCTCTTTCAAATATGTAATATAACTTATTTTTGTTACAAAGGCAAAACACATTCTCCACATTGAAGAATCATTTATTTAAAAAAGCCTGTGATAGTAATAAAAATGAATTTTTATAAATTATGAAATTAATGCTTGTTCAATTTTCTATTTCAAATTACGCAAACATAAATATTGAAAGTATAGTCTCCATTGTTTCATTTCATTTTAAAAAGTTGTCATTATAAACACTTACACGCATAAATTTTACTAATTGTTTTATTGAGAAATCAATTCAATTGAGAATCAATGGAAAAAAATCAATTCAGTATCATTTTAATTATGATTATAATAATCAAAAATTTTTCATCTCGCTCTATCCTAATGACAATGCAAGCATGCAAAATTTAAGCCGCCTAGCTCGACGGGAAGTATGTTAATTTTAATATATATATTTTTAATAACTTTTCATAATTATTAGGTCCTTTTGAATACGAGTCACGCTTCTGTCTGCAACATCACGATGGTCGGGTTCGAGTGTGGTGACACCGTGGATAGAGGATGCTGAACAGTTGCGTTATGCACCGCCACACTGGGCCTGCACCGGGTTGGGGCGATACTGGATATCACTTTCGCACATTTGAGTAATTCTTAGCTTAATTTCAGAGGTATCAAAATTTTATTTGTTTTCCTTTATTATGTAACTGAATATGAACTTTGTAATATCAATATTATTTTTCTTTCACAATTTCAATAATTTGGGTAAACGAGTATTTCTCCTTTGAAAGTCTGAAAACGTAACCTTTTACAAAATTATCTATAATTTTAGACATTTCGAATATTTAAAAATAATTTTTAGATAAAATATTAATCAATCCTTGTTATTTCGAGTAAATATAACATCACGCAAATTGCGCGCTTCTTTCGCGAGATACAGCGTTTCAAAATCGTTATTTTAAAAATGAAACACCCTCTGTAAATAGAAAAGTGTTGAAATTGATCATTCTTGCGCATTTCTTGATATGACAATAATAGAATTATTATCGTTTGACATACTACTCTGTGATGTGTGTGTTCTTTTCCCTTTCAGTGTGAGGTTGGCTACCATGACCTTGAGTTTAAAGTCCTTGTGTTAAACAAAATCCTTCAGAGATCAATTCCTTCTCCTATCTTCTTCTCTTTTTTTCAACAGATTTTAATGTTATTCTTGAGGTTTGGGCGCACAGCATAATATAATAAATGGATAGAGAATGGAATGGGTTCTTGCTCAAATTTTATCACATAGCCTGATGCAAGAATTGGACCGAGATAGGAAGTATTCTATACCAGTAAATCCATTTTTTATCATACTGCAAATGTAGTCAACAATAGGAAATTATTTTTTCTCTAAGCAGTTATAATGGATTAAAATAAATGTCAGCAGATAAGAAATTTCAAAAGATTAGAAATGAGGAAGTCAGTGATATTTGAGAATGAAATTTAATTGCTACATCGATTAATTATGACTTAGGTACCTTGGTTAACTGAATAAATACATCAAATAAATGTAGCTCTCTTAAAATAATTCAAATTTTACTTTTAAATTGAAGTTCATTGAATTTAGGAGTTATTAAAACTGTTATATAATCACACACACACACACACAAAATGAGCGATAAAATAAATCAATTAAAAATAATGAGGTACAATATGAATTATGTAAGGATTGTTCCTTATTATTTTTATTTATTATTTTAGCATTTAAGTAGATTATATATACAAAAATTATCTGTCGTGACATGAAGGTTTTCCCAAACCTCTGCGCAGCGATAATGAGATGAGGGATTGAATTCCTGCCATTTTTATATACACATTACGAGATAAACTTTCAGCTTTTACTCTAATGTTTTTGAAATTTATTAAATAATCTAGATGGATATATGTGTTCACATTCTGTGTCTAATCATTCTATTTCTTATTTTTTATTTTTAATCCTACTTTGTTCCCTAATGGCCGATTCTTCGAGAGGTAGAATAGGCTTTTAATAAATATTTTATTTAAATATACAACGAACCACATTTATTATTATTTGTTACACACTAAATGTTTAATACATTTACAACTTGCACATTTTTCACTTCATTATTTTTAAAATAAGATTGCTATTATCTCTCTCCTCTCTGATTATAATCAACAATTATCATTTCATATTTTTATAGGCAAATTAAAGCGATTGAATCTTTCCTTAATATTACAAACCTTGATAATAAAAATATTCTGTATCATTAGTCCGTCGCACTTGCGACTTGAGAAAGAAAACTTCAAGAATAATTAAACCTGAAATACTTGTTCATTTAATAAATTCACACTATTTTATGTCGAATTAAAACATATACCAGATTAATTCCTCAGGCGAATTATATCTTATCACATATACTATAACCACACACATACCAGATATACTCCCCAGGCCAATTATACCTTATCACATATACCCTACAACAAAAATACCAGATATACTTCCCAGGCCGAACATAGCTTATCACATATACCCTTCTACACAAATGCCTGATATACTTCCCAGTTCATTTATAGTTGACCTCATATACCCCACTTACATATACAAGATATACTCCACAGACCAGTTATAGCTTATTATATATGCCGTGATATAAATACCATATATACCCCCCCCCCCCGGCCAATCATAGCTTTTCATATCCACCCTACCACATGCATGCCAGATATATTATTAAGCCCAATTATAGCTCATCACATATACCCTCCGACACAAATATACCTAGGCCAATCATACCTAATCATATATAGCCTATTACACATATACCATACATATTACTCAGGTCAATTATAGGTAATTACATATATCTTACCAAACACATACCAGATAAACCCACCCAGGCCTGTATTTGCTTATCACATAAATATCTACCAAACTCATACCAGATAAATTCCCCAGGCGATTTATAGTTTATCAAATATACCATACTTTACACATGCAAAATATACTCCCCAAGCCAATCATAGATAATCGCATATATCCTACTAAACAGATACCAGATATACTCCCCAGACCAGTTATAGCTTATCACATATACCCTATCGTACATATAACAGATCTACTCCTTAGGCCAATCATAGTTTATCACATTCTAATATACCGTACTACCGCATACCAGATAAGCTTACATACCCAATTATAGTTTATCAGATATGCCCTACAACACATATACCAGATTTTTATCCCAGACCAATCATTGCTCACCATATATACACTACAACACACATATCAGATATACTCCCCAGACCAATCATTGCTCATCATATATACACTACAACACACATATCAGATATACTCCCCAGGCCAATTATTGCTCATCATATATACGCTACCACACACATATCAAATTTACTCCCCAGGCCAATCATTGCTCATCATATATACACTACCACACACATATCAGATATACTCCCCAGGCCAATTATAGCTTATCATATATACACTACAACACACATATCAGATATACTCCCCAGGCCAATTATAGCTTATCCCATATACTATAACCACACACATATCATATATACTCCCCAGGCCAATTATAGCTTATCACATTCTAATATACCGTACTACCGCAAACCAGATAAGCTTACATACCCAATTATAGTTTATCAGATATACCCTACAACACATATACCAGATTTTTATCCCAGACCAATCATTGCTCATCATATATACACTACCACACATATCAGATATACTCCCCAGGCCAATTATAGCTTATCACATATACCCTATTACACACATACTAGATATACCCCCCAGACAAATTATAGCAATAAGCATAAACAACCAAATAATTGATAAAATTAGAAATCTAAAATACCTAGGTGTAATATTTGATAAGGAATTGCGATTTGCAGAACACATAATTAGCACCTCAATAGAGCTATCAGAAAACTAAATATTCTGAGAAGGTTATGTGGAAAAAATTGGGGAGCAAAACCCAAAACCCTCAGAACAACATATACCACCTTAATAAGGCCAATAATGGAATATACAACACCTGTCTGGGCTCCCTCAAGCTCATCACTAAAAGGAAGACTAGACAGTGTTCAAGTAAAAGCGGCCAAAATAATTACTGGTGCTGTTTCTTCCACCAACAATGAGAAAATTCAATGAGAATGTGGCCTAGACCTACTCGAAAGCAGAAGACAATTAAAAACCTTAAAATTCACAAATAGCTTGAAAAGTAAAAAAACGAACACATATCCCATAGAACCTATTTAAACTGGACACAAAAAGAAAGACTTAAAAGATCTTCAACACTTCAGTACGACAACAATATTAGAAAAGGCATAAACATGAAACACAGTGACTCTCAAATTCAAGAAGAACCAAATTTCCCTACCCCTTTACCATCAATATAATCATCAATCTCAACCTGAACGAACCCTGTAATAAAAAAGAGAACAAAATCTTACTTAAAAAGAAAGGACTTGACACAATTGATTTATATGATCAGAGAAATTATTTATTAGCATACACAGATGGATCATCAGACCTTACCCTGAATAATGGAGGGGCCGGATTTAACATAATACTCCAAGATGGAACACACATCAAAATCAAAGAAGGAGCAGGAAAGATTTCGTCAAACTTCAATTGTGAACTGACAGCTATCTGAAAAGCCCTTGATGTATGCCTGAACCAACCATCCCTGCATCAAGCAGAAGGAATCATAATATACAGCGATTCCAGATCCGCTCTAGAAGCAATTCAGAAGGGGAATACTAGAATCACGCAGAAAATACACTCATTACTTACCCAACTGGAAACATTGGAGAATAACTGCATTCTACAATGGATTCCTGCCCATGTGGGATCGAGGGTAATGAAATGGCAGATGAATTGGCAAAGGAAGCCAGAAGGCTGAGCCAAAGGAAAGAACAAATGTCAGTATTTGACGCTGCGACTTTGGCAAAATACAAGATAATCAAACAAAAAAATAAGAAAAGATAAAATATGTGAAATAAACTCTGAGAGAAAACTGACAAAAACTATAACAAAACTTAGAACAAAACACTATAAAGGAATGACAATAGATCCAGATGGCACAAGAACTTATAAAGCATTCAATGACTGTCCTGGTGTGGAACTAACACCTACTCACATATTCTCATGCCCAGCAATGGCCCAGAGCAGTAGCTTTACACACCCAAGATAGTGGATATTGCTGCTGCTGTGATGGAGATGCATGAAGACATCTGAGACTCTTCTTTGGACACGACAACAACAAATTATAGCTTATCACATATATCCTACCAAACACATACTAGATATACACTCCAGGTCAATTATAGATTATCACATATACCCTACCAAACACATACTAGATATACACTTCAGGTCAATTATAGATTATCACATATACCCTACCAAACACATACTAGATATACACTCCAGGTCAATTATACCTTATCACATATATCCAACCAAATACATACTAACCCCATACCATATTTACTCCCCAGGCGATTTATAGTTAATCAAATATACTGTACTACACACGTGCAAGATATACTCCCTAAGCCAATCATAGCTAATCGCATATATCCTACTACAATGATACCAGATATACTCCAAGGTTAATCATAGCATATCATATATACCCTACCACACACACACCAAATATACTCCTCAAGCAAATCATAACTTATAACATATACCCTATTGACTGATACCAGATATACTCCCCAGACCAGTTATAG